>CM060867.1:5565813-6165813 GCA_030737845.1 Acorus calamus | reverse complement strand
GTTTGAATTATTCTTGTAGATGTGGAGAGAAAATCACATATTCTCTCATTTTCCCTAATTCTCTCTCCTCTAGGGTGGGGAGAAATCCCCCCCCCCCCCCCCAATCCTAATATGACAAAAGAGCAAAGTAAAAGTGAGGGAATTTTTTTCTCTCCACTTGTTTGGCACAAACGGCAGGTTTTTGGGTAGTCAAAGGGAAATTTTTTACTTTCCCTCATTTTCCCTCACTTTCCATGTGGCACAAACACACCCTAATTGTTTGATATTTGTTTTTCTTTTACTTCTCTTCTTTTCAAATAATAACTGGAGTGTTGTATGCATGTCTATTTTCAGGCAGAAGTAAATTTTCTTGGTGATCTTTTACACCCAAATTTGGTGAAACTAATTGGGTATTGCATTGAAGATGACCAGAGATTGCTTGTATATGAGTTTATGCCTCGGGGGAGTTTGGAAAATCACCTTTTCAGAAGTATGTATGCCTTATTATTTTAAATTCAGAACTATTGCAGTTAATTGCAAATTCTCTTTCAACTTGAAGAGTAACCTTCAATGAAAGTATGTATGGAATTGATGAATTCACATGCTACATCATCTTGAACAATTCTTTCAAGTGTGATGGATGATAGTTCTACCATTCTCATTGTTGGTGAAGTCATATTCCCAATTCATCACTCTATTGAATTTTTTTCTTTGAATTTGAAAAGGTTATTTTTACTATTGTCTTGCCTATGTAATATTTTTGGAATACATTTTAAGATTGAATTTAGCATTTCTATATAAAGTTCACACTCACACTTTTTCTGAACCGTTATACAAACTTTTTTTTTCATTACAATTTTTTCATTTGTATAAAAATTTTAGATCATCTCCTTTGAAAATAAATATGTCGTGTCCCTGTGATTTTGGAGCGGAAAATAAAGAATTACTGTTTCCAGGATTTTTTTGGGACATAAATTAAAAAGGAATCAGAGCAAATGATTGAAGAATGTGCAGATGCAAGCCATTTTGATAATGTGTTGGTATGCACTGAGTAACAACACTTTGGCAGACAAGAAATTGAGATGTTGTGTGCTGTTTAGGTCCATTGCAAATTTAGTTTCGATGTTGTCAAGGAGATATAGTGGCAAGTTATTTCGCAAAAGTTTTATTACCTATGGTAAAACAAGTCACAAAACTCTGCTCCAAATCTGTCACTCATGATTGCTGACACCACAACACTGGTGAAATATGTTTTTGGATAACTTAAATAGAACAGTTAAGCATCTTCAATAAATTCATGTTGAGTGGGTGATTCTGCTTTGTGTAAGCGATGCATACCAAAACAATCCATTTGCTGTTTGAGGTGGGGAAGAACTAGTTGTCTGATCTTAAAAAAATGTTTGGTCATGTATGATTAATTGAACGAGACCAATTTGTATAAAATGAGTTGGAACTTGATTGACTAACGATGACATTTCATGAAATGATGTACCACTAACTCACTAAGTTTTGGGGATTACATAGAGCAGATTAGCTGGTCGTTGAGATAGATTTTAAACTATCTGATTAAAAACAAGTCCACAGTGACATAATGGAAAATGCAAATAAAAAGAAATCAGCCAAGAAAAACATTATTTTAAGCACTAACTACTGGTCACAGAGAGCATTGTCATCTTCAATATCTGTTGCCACCAATGGTCCCAAGGGAATTGCATTAGGATTAATTGATCAAGATGAAGATATCGTATGGTTCATTGAGGAGAAGATTGAACAATATTATAGTGAAACCTGTATAGCAACAGTAGAATAACCAAAGGAATGTACAGAAACGTTGAAGAAATTTGCTGTTTAGAGGATGGAAACTAGAAATCTGTGAAACTAAGAGCAAGTTTACTGGCAATCTTAGCATTGAGTTTGTGGTATGCAATGGTTTTCTCATCAGTCACTTGTATACTTGAACTGTATGGGTGTTGCATAGCTGTGTTTAGAGTTTTTGGATGCAGAAACAAAGCTGGCTCATCCACATGAGGCAGCCAGCTGTATTATGTGTGGCTCCACTAGATTTTTAGCCTCTCAAAATGTGAGTGAATTGTGATATACTGTCTTTTTAATGAGCCGGGCCTTTTTTTTATTAAAATAATGTTTTTCTTGGCTGATTTCTTTTTATTTGCATTTTCCAAATCCAAACTGTGTTATATTTTGGGTTTGAGGGGTTAAACGAGCTGGCTTTAAGCAATTTGATAAATTATTGTCCATTGCATCTGATACAATGATATCTCTTGGTCCATGATGATGCTGTTGTGCTTCATTGTATGTCATGTGTCATCAGCATCACCTACATAGCCTGTTCTACAATGGTTTACAATATGCAAATTGTGTTGTATGTTTATAAGATAGTTACACTCTAGGATTACACTTGTGGTAGGATGACCTTAATCATTCACTGTGGTCTTATTATATTTATTAAATGGAAAGCTGGGATGTTACCAAAATTTTGTTATTTGTTAATTAATGGAAAAGATTCAAAGTGAAAAAGCTGAAATATTGTAAGGCCATCATTCTTTCTTGAAGAAATGAGAGTAAACATAAACTAAAGTCCAGAGGCCTGATTATCGGCCTGTTCTACCAAGAAGACACCTTCCATTTCAATCTTCACCGACTCAACCCCTGTCATGTGTCTGCCATTTGAATCATTTGTCATTTTTGGTAAGCCACAGGCCCTCACAAACCACATGCAGGATGTTTTGCATGAACTTGCTTCCCTTAACACTTTGCTTGGAAATGCAGTTCATCAAGGAAATGCCACAAGGACATGCACTCTTAGGAAACACCACAAGGACTTATATCTCTATTAATACTCCATGCTTCCTTATAAGTCATGGGTCATGTTTTTAAATGTAGCGTTACCATTTTGAATCCTCCCAATCCTTTTGCAGCGACAATTAGGATAATGAGTGGCCATCCAAGATGTTTAAGTACATGTTTGTAAAAGCTTATAAGCTGAAGATTATAGCTTTTAGATCAGTTATGGAATGTTTGTTTAAACTTATTGGATCTTATTTAAGTTAAAACAGCTTTAAAAAGTCAAAACAATATTTACTTTGGACACTCATACCCTTAACCATTTTACTTACATGTGTATCCGCTGTTTACCAATACATCTAAATTTAGCAAACGCCATTTCCTCTCCTTCCAAATGGTTCCTCTTCTCACTCCCAGACGTCCTTTCCTCCTAATCAACCCAAACATCACACAAGTTGGCTTGAAAACGAAATGGACCAAAGATGTAATTTCATTTGTCACTCAATAAATTACAATTGTGGAATGTAATATTTGAAAAATATTGTAACAAATATGAACTTTTATTTATGTATACTAATTTCCTTTTCAAATATCTAAATATCAATTTTATAAGTAAAAACTAGCTTATTATCAAATAGAAACCAATTTTTCACTTCTACAACTTTTAAAGGAGTATTTTTGACATTTACTCTGCAAAAAACTGTTTCACGGCTTATTTTAACATCCACCACTGCTTAGTTCCTGCTTTTTAACATATACAATGAACATGTATATTGCTTATTAGAAATTTTAAAATCTATAATCTGTGAGCTATAATTTTTAATCTGTAAATTAAAGCTACAAGAAACATGACTTACATCACAAGGGGAACAAGTGTGTTACTTTTCTATTTTTAACCCTTTGCAATGCATATGTTGCATTTGATATGGTCACAAGAAAAGGACATTGAATTCTGATATAATTATGGTACTTATTTTGCAGTTTTTATTTAGTCTCACTATACTGGCTCCTAAATTGTATCTGTTGCCTATATATAAGATATAATTGTGAGATAAAGGACAACCTAACCTAATCTAGCTGGATCTTATCTGCCTGTGAAAATCGGTAAAACTGTTTCTCTTTTCCAATAAAAGGCTAATTTTTCTTCCTCAGCATTCACCTCCAAAAGCCTGTTTGGTCTAGCTTCTTGCCATATCTTACTGAACAGATAGTATAGTCCATCTGTGTATGGTCATTACTATGTCGCACAACTTTTCTATCCAAATACTTGCGTGAGAGTGATGTCTAGATACCTGTTCAGCACCATTTTTTTTCAATTTTTTTCTTCTTTGATTTTTAATATTTTATAGATGTTTATGTGCTTTTGTTTTGACCATGTTATGTACAGAAGGGTCCTTGCCACTTCCATGGAATATCAGAATGAGAATTGCACTTGGTGCTGCAAAGGGTCTCACCTTTCTTCATGAGGAAGCTGAAAGACCTGTAATTTATCGTGATTTTAAAACATCTAATATCCTGTTGGATACGGTAAGAAGATAAGCAATTCAAAATACTGTTTTCATCCTTAATATTTGTGCTTCCTTACTATAAATTTGTTCATTCAGGAATACAATGCCAAGCTTTCAGATTTTGGTTTGGCTAAGGATGGCCCTGAAGGAGATAAAACCCATGTATCTACTAGAGTAATGGGAACTTATGGCTATGCGGCCCCTGAGTATGTAATGACAGGTAACTTATTTGTGCTACAATGATTTATCCTACCAGTTAAGCATGCTGCATATTCATGTGTGGGGCTGACATCAGGGCTGACCCCGATTTTATATGGGCTGAGCATGGTGGGTGGTGTTGTTTGGGTTCTTTTTTTTTTTTTTTGGGTTGGGGGGGGGGGGTGTGTGTGGTGGTGACCCTGACTGACATTCACTGTCCCAAAGCTATGACTGAACATGTGGTTGTTGGTACTTAGCACCACTAAAATATGTATCAATTTGGGTCAACTGGTGACTTGGTGCCCTTTAGAGATGTCATGACAGAATATAATTCAGTTTGGTTGTTTGTTCTTATAACATTTTTTAATGTAAAATCACTGATAATGCATATAGTGAGGAAAATGTCATAAATTATTTCCCAGAATGGTCTACATATAGCAGATTGATGGGAGGGTTAGGATTTTTTTTAAAAAAAAATACAAAATGACTTCATCCTATCATTCCTCCTTATATAAAGGATCGTAATCTTTTATTATTGCAACAGAAAGGGCCCTTTGCGTGCCTCAAAAATCTGGTTTTGTGAACCGTCACCAGATTTTTGCAAGGGGATTGGCAGCAGTGCCAAGGATTTCCTGATTGGATTTTTTGGTGATGATTGTTCTGCCCGTGGCATATGACTTGGGGGCCTCTGACCCAAATTCTTTTAAAATCAGAACAGTCATACTCCAACTAAACATGCAGAGTAGAAATGGTCTGTTTAAGTGGAAGAATGTAAAAACAGATTTAGTCCATGCTAGTTGTACTCTGCAACAAGCAATAAAACAATATCATAGGATTCCTTAGAAAAATAAACTTTTACATGGAAGTTTCCATATCCATATGAACTGGTGTCCAAGTTTTTGGAAGATGAGATTAAGAAATTCCTATTGTGTTGCAATTCCATTAGATTTTACTTTTACCTAGCACATGTCAATTCATTGCATGATCCATTAATTATACTGCATCTCAGTTCTTACTTCTTGATTTAACCAAATTTCTTGCTTCAGGACATTTGACTTCGAAAAGTGACGTGTACAGCTTTGGGGTTGTCCTACTTGAAATGTTGACTGGAAGAAGGTCCATGGACAAGAACCGGCCAAACGGGGAGCACAACCTTGTCGAATGGGCCCGTTCCCACCTTGTGGAGAGGCGGCGTTTTTATAGGCTCATAGACCCCCGTTTAGAGGGTCACTTCTCTATCAAGGGAGCACAAAAGGCAGCACAACTGGCTCACCACTGCCTAAGCAGGGATCCGAAAGCAAGGCCTCTGATGAGTGAGGTCGTTGAAGCCCTCAAGCCGCTCCTGAACCTGAAAGACATGGCAAGCTCCTCCTACCACTTCCAGAACATGCAAGCGGAGAGAACGGGGGCCAACCTGAATGCAAGGAACAGCTTGAAGGCTCAGAATTCGTTGACGAGGAATGGACAACCCATGAGGAGCCTCTCGAATGGTGCTTATGCTTCTCCATTCCACCATCAATCGCCACGTCCGAATACTAAATAATAGGTGAATACACGTTCATATGTGCTTGTGGTTTCATTAAACGCTGACAGAAAGTTTCTTGTGCTCTTGTGGGTAGAGGTTGATGGAGAGGAGGGAAGTATGGATAAGGTTGATGTTCCACCTGTCTGTTGTATTTCTTATAATTAATCTGAAAATATATATGTCAAAGGATGCTTGAAGAAGCCATTGATCTGAGAGTGGTATTATTACTTCCAGTTTTTCTTGTTGAGAGATTCTTGCTTTGCTGGTGTAAGAGTTTTGTTGTAATTAATTGAAGGGTGTTTTTTGTTTGGTCAGTAAGTGATATCCAATCTTATTTTTCAAGTGTGCTTAAAATTATCTCCAAATCTCACCTGTTAAAATGTGAATTGACATTTGTCTGTCTTTTATTGTAATCTCACGCACTAACCGATACCATCCCATCCCTATTTCATTGAGAATGGTTATACCCGTTTTGTTCTCATCCTTGTCTGGTGCAGTATATGTTATCTAGTGGTGTTTTCATCATCTGAAGAATATGTTTTTGACGGGCTACATTCTGTGGCTGACAGTGGGAAAACACCAGTTCATTACAACTGGGGCACTGATGCACCATCCTATTTGCATAATTGTTACACGTAGTTTTATGGACAGTTCAAAGACCTCCATAGTCATCTAGCGAGATATATTTTTTTTAGGTGATGTAATTCTCATTATATTTGTTAAAAATGAGTTCATTTAATTAATTATGAAGCGATATATACATTTTTTATCAAAACATATATATCATTAGATGAAGTTATTATTATTATTATTATTATTATTAAAATCAAAACATGTGTAGATTGTGAGCAAGACTATTCTTAACTAATATTCTTATATGAAAGGCATTGTTACATTTAATTTTTTTTTACAGTCCAAAATATTGTCCTATATACCTCGTTAGAAATATAGGTAAATTTTTTCTTACACTTACTAAAAATGAGTTCACTTTAACTCGAAATGGAGCAATGTATACTTTTTATCAAAGCATATGCCTTATTAGATAATGTTTACTATTTAAAAAAAAATAAAAACATATGTGGTGTGAGTTTTGGTTGGTAAAAATGATTAAATTGTAACATTTTCCTACATGAAAAGCAAACGAGTACTAATACACGCAGTCCATTTTATAGCTCGTTTTACAGCCCCATACGTTATGATAATGCACTACTATGACTATGACCCAAATTTTTTTTCATTTTTTCACCAATAAAAAAATACACTTCTATATTTTATTATATAATTCATTTCATATGAGCGCATGATGACAAGAAAATAGACCATCCTGTTAAACAACTCTCCAATCAGATCAATTCGGCTCTGTTGATTGATCGTTCAGAGTAGATCGATCAATGAGACTCTGTTAGTCGATCAATCGATCAGTCAGAATCGATCGGCCAAAAAGGTCTAATTGATCAGCTAAAATTGATCGATCAATCATGTCTGATCAATTGATCAGGATAATTCAGCCATTAATCATTATCTATCGACCAATCGTGTTTGCTCGAGCATGATTAATCTGTTGACCGTTCGATCCGATTGTTAAGTTGTCAAGGGCTCTATACTGAGTAATCGTCCTCTTCTAATAGTTAGGGTCACATGACATAACAACAGCCTCAGATCACATCACAATCATAACGGTTTACCTTCTAACCAAAAAACTAATAATCACCATCATAAATCAATCCCAAATCTAAATAATTACTTAAGTAGATCAGAACCGGATTTTTTTTTTTTAGATAAACAGTAAACATCAACTCTTCTATTAAGATAAAAGAACCAAAAAAAAATAACAATTAAAGTCCGTACAACAAAACTAGTAAATGAGAAGTCTAGTAGATTTCGAAACATAGACGTACATAAAATATATTACATCTCAATAAAAAAAATTTTTTTCCTATGACACATCTTTCTAACCCCAACACAGAAACGACCACAGTCCACAATACAATGAACTGCAGTCTTTCAAATATTCCCTTTGAATAAAGAGAGATTACGGGTGAGCCATATTACCCCCAAAAAAAACATGAATATAAGACTAAGAAATCTTTGTGCACGAGCTCCTCTCACCTGGACTTCGAAGCCTTCTACCAACCTCCCAAAGCTCATCCATCGAAGAAAAAGAGCAGTCCAACCCAGTAGCAGAACCGAATAAACTTAACACTGGTGTAAATAAGAAGGTACGCATACATGAACATGACAAGAAAAAAAGAAAAAAAAAATTGATCCACCACTAATTTGAGCGTCTCGCTCATGGAATGGAGATCGACCGTCTATCCATCACTGAATTTCTAACTATTACTGAATTTTGAACTGAGACAACGCCCATGTTGGAGATTCAGTCGTCACAAAAAATTAAATTTTCTATTATTCTGAGTCAAAATTGTCTGCAATATTTGTTCTCTATATCTTTTATTAAAGTCTATAGGCTTGCAAATACAAAAAAAAAGGTAAAATTAATAAAGAGAGATGTTCGGATGAGCTTTGTCATTTTCAATTTTCTATGTTAGATTTTTGGTGTGTTTAGAGTCTTTTACTTATCTCACGTTAATGAGGGAACCACATAAATCCATGTGCTTCTTATATTTTATACTTTTTGTGTTTCCTATGACATTCTATTAAGGATAATGTAACATCCAGCTCATTTTTCAGCTTTAAATCCAGTCTACAAGTGTTTAATTTTTTTAAAAAATAGTATACCTTATCGACATGTTTTTATAAAAAAATGAAGCATGTTCTAATAAATTGCATAGATGCATTTATAAAAAAAAAATATTGAAGTATATACTTTGCTGAGGTGAGTATGTTATGATAATTTTCTATCGACACATATCGGGCTAAATTTGAGGTTGAAATAAAAATTGAGTGTAACAGCTAGCACTCTTCTATTAATCTCCATGTTCCTATTTTATTGTCTATATATCCATCTCTAGAGGATTTTTTACAACACACTTTCATAGTATTAACCCATGCAAATGTTTTTAATTAATACAAATTCTTTTCTTACCGACCCAAAAAAAAAAGCCATGCAAATGTTTTTAATTTTTTTTTCTTGCATTAATTATAAGGCTTTCCCTCGACAAAGTTTGACAGATCTCATATATATATCCATTTTTTCTATACTAGAGAAAATGCTACATTTACTGATCCAATATTTTTTTTATTCTTTTTTTTTTTTGAATGAAAATTTGGTCATTTCTATTTCATTAATAAAAATGTTCAAAGGTGGTAGGGAAACAGAGATTTACATAATTAAAGTAAAGAGAAGAACAAAAGATAGAGTAACCGCACCCAGCCTCGCTGAATCCAAGGAATGTCCTGTGTAATATGGTAAAAAAATTTTCTACCAACCTTACACCCAACGAACCTCTCAAACGCTACCGGTCAACGAAATTAATCATACCTCGAATCATACTCAATCACGTTTCCAAGAGGAATCTATAATCTTACACCTCCCATGAGAACATTGAATATCATTTTTAAAGTTTTTTTTCAAAAGCAAGTGATGATTATACAAGTCCTTTAGTGGAATAAAAAATGATGAGTAACAACAAAGAACAATGAAAGCACGCAACAAAACTTTTCCAAGTGTTCCACATTTACGAGCAAGATAGGCCTTTTTTTTTAGGGTGGGGCGGAGGAGGCGTTGATTCATTCAATCTGTTTTATAACTTATCTACAATCTAGAACTATACATGATAGTACTAGGAGTATACTATCCTAGTATAATACATGCTCCGTTAGATTGAGCGTTGTAGGAATCAAAGGGTCACCGAAACAAAATGGTGATCGAAGCATTAAAAGGAACACATCACAAATCCTGACTCCTGCAACTACCTAGGCGATCTGGATGGTGAGGAACATAAAGCCATTTTCAATCATTCCATTTCATTGGCAGTGGGCGTTTGGAAGAATGTTAAACTCCTCTCTTTATGGTGGGTGCGTCGATTGATTGCGTTTGAGAGGTTAAACTCCTCTCTTTTGAAGAATGCTTCTCGAATCGAATTTGATTCGAGATGGTTTGCGTTCTAGAGGAAACACATGTATATGTGAGATTAGATATTCACTAGTTCTATAGAGACTATCTATCTATATATATATATATATATATAGGGATCCGATTACGTGCGGTGTGCGGTCGGTGCGGTGCGCGATCACGGGCCGTCGATCACGGGTCCATCGCATCGGACGGTCGGGTGCGATTCACGTCGACCGTTGGATGCGATGGACCCGCGATCGAACGGCCCACGTCGTAAACCGCACCGACCGCACACCGCACGTAATCACGACCATATATATATATATATATATATATATATATATATATATATATATATATATATATTATTTCTCATTCCACTGCATTTCGATGTATTCCAATAGAAGCCCTTCCATTTCGTTTTCGGTTGGTTTAACATCTCCTTTCGCTGAGTTCAATGTTTGGTTATGTGTTGTGTACATGTAAGGAACTTTATCTTTCTTTTTCTTTTTTGGCTTCCTTGTGGTTTTCTTTGGGTGTAGATTTTTTTTTTTGAAAAATGATACATCCAACACTGTTGTAATATTCGATCATTTTGATTTTTTAAAAAATGTATCTCGCTTAGAAATTACATATTATTATAAAAAATAAAATATACATCAAAATAAACTAATATATATTCTTTTGTAAAAAATAAAAAAAATTTACATACACTGCAATAGTTGAGTATATACTATATTAAAACAATATATATTCTAGTGTGTGTAGTTGACTGATTGACCACCTTTGAACTATAGACTGTAAAATAGACATGGTGTATCAACACCTTATACTGAATAAAATAATATATAGAACAGTCCTAACTTTCACAATTCTCCAAAAAAAAAAGAAAATTAATTACGGGTCCCTCAATACCACCCGCTTATTAATTTTAGGTTTTTGACACTTTTTGGAGTTATTTTTAGGTTACTAATTAGTTAATGTATTTTTTTTGGGTCCTTCAATTCACTTGAGATTATATTTTTCTCATTTCACCCTTTAATGACTTTTGTATTTTCCATTTGCCCCCTCTTGATCTCCCCCACCCATCCACATGAATTGGAACTTCTCCAACTCAAATCCATCTCCCATCACGATAACAATCAACACCCGAAGAGGTGGTCTATTCTCTCTCTCCGATCTCGTCATGGCAACGGCCACCATATGAAATTAATAATGTGTCTGAAGACTTTACTCCATGACATTAACAACGAACCTAGAGAGCATAACAAGATAACAATGTACAATATATCATGGGTTGCAGGGGTAAAAAATGGTCACATTTAACGGTTTTAATATCGGAAAACAGGTGTGGGGACCTAGAAAACATGTCTCATCAGGTTAGGAATTTAAAAAAACCTACAAAAATACTAGGGATGTAAAAATAATAAGTGGGTGATCTAAAGGACTTGTAATTTATCCCCCCCCCCCACACACACACACAAAAAAAAGAATATTCCGTTTGATTAGTACTGACTAAAAACACAGTATACCAAGAATCCCTTACAATGTGTTAAAAAAGAAAAAAACATTCTATAAATGATGATTTTATTCCTCTGAATAGATTTTAAAACCTTATCAAGAGGTATAAAATCATTGTTTACAGAAGTTTTTCCTCATTTTTAACACATTATAAGTATATTGTGCTTTCAACTAGGATTAACTAAACAAGATATACTTTATATGTGAATGAAAAATTTAATTCAAGGGGTTATTAAGGGGTTATTTGGATTTACACGTGTGTTTTCATGTGGTTATATGAACTTAGAAAATGGATTACATGGAATTCAAGCGGTTTCCATGGAGTTATATGGATTTTTAAAAAAAAAAAATTATTATTATTTAGGAATTTTTAGTTTTAAGTCCCCGTAAACTATCTAATTTAGCTATCGATCCCTCACTTCTTTATATTTTGATTTTAGTCCCTATATTTATATGATAATTTAGGAATAGGTCCCTTTCAGGGATTAAAACATAAACTTAATAATAAGAATAGTTCCTTTCAAACATTCCTAAACATTTAAATGTAAGGATTAATCAAAATATGAAGAATGAGGGATTAAGCTAAATTCGATAGTTTACGGGGACTTAAAACTAAAAATCCATATTATTTATTCCTCACCCCCCTCTAATAAAGTTGCAATCCTTCACAAGATCCATTTAAAATCAACTTATTCCTAAATTTCTGTCGACACTATCATTTAAATGAAGCCGTCAACGAATCAGAGATTTCAAATTGACGACAAAATCAAAATATGATACTTCATGTGTCGAGAAGCTTAAACATTTTGAATTTAATACATATCAGGGATTGATAACTAATTGTGATTCAATAGTTTAGGATAAAAGTTATTTCTATCGACTTAGGGGGAAACACAAAACTATTTTTTAGAGGGGGAGTAAAAAGGGGGGTCCCTATCGAGGGGAGCAAATGGAGCCACCCATTTTTCATACGTTCTGCCTTGAACAAAACACATCCGCAAGCGCACACAGTTTGCCATAAACCGTTGTCCCTCCGTTATAATTCTACTGTCACCAAAGACGCACTTTATTCGTTATCCTCACAGGAGGTAATCACATCCCCAACGCATAAAACATACATCCGCCTTCGTTGACGACTCCTCCAAAGTCATTAAAAATAAATAAAAAATAATAAACCAATCAATGGAGAAACCGATCGAAGAAGACGCAGTGATCGAATCCAGCAGCGACAGCAGCGACGACTCTCCAAACCCTATCCCTATCCCTATCCCTATCCCTATCCCTAACCCTAGCACCAGATCCGCCGACGCCAAGCCTCCCGAGGTCGAGGTGCACCTCTACCGCCGCGGGAAGGGCCCGGTCGAGGTCTTCAAGTGCCCCCTCGGAGGGTGGGGTCAGGACCAGCTCGAGGTCCAGGACATCCTCGACAAGCACGGCCTCAAGTCGATCTACGCGTTTAACCCGGCGTCGGGCCGGGCCGCGCCGATCCGGTTCAACGGGCGGAACGGGAGGTCGCTGCTCACGTATCGGGATGGGGCGGTGATTTGCGTCGATGGAGAACCCAAGGTGATTGCTCTTTTATCTCTGCTTTGAGTTTTCAATTGGTTTGTCATGAAAAGAAGTGAATTTTGATGTTGTGTGGTTGGTGTTTCATGGGAGTGTTTTTATGTGGGGATCTGATGAATGGTTTTCTGTTGAATTGGGTTTATGTTTTGGAAGAGATGTGATTCTGTTTTGGGACATTAAAAGAGTTTAATATGTGAATTTTGATGATATGTATTGTGAATTTATAAAAAAAGATACCTTGTTCAAGTATATTCAGAGTAGAGAATAGAAACAGTATACCTTGTTCAAGTATATTCATTTATTTATCTTTTTGTTTGGGGGGGGGGGGGGGTGGTATTTTTTGGATAATATTTCTTTTCTTGGTGTTTGATTGCATTGTCAGTTGTTTTTACATGAAAAGATGTGGATTTGATGTATTCTAACTGGTGTTTGGTGGGAGTGTATATATGTGGAGATCTGATTAATGGGTTTTTGGTGGGGTTATTTTAATTGGGTTCTTGTATGTGGAGATCCAACTTCCCTTTTGTATGCTTTGGGCATTTGCATTGATCTTAATAACATCAAGGCTTGTGCCGACCATTTCATCAAAAAAATTGAATTGGATTCTTGTTTGTTAGATGTGGGAAGTTGGATGAGATGTGATTCTGTTTGGGGCATTAAGAGAGTTTTCTGTAAGTGAATTTTGATGGGAATTATGTATTGTGGTGTAATTATGGAGAAAATAGCTGACGTTAAGTGATTTTTAGTATAAATCAAGAAGGAAATATAGCTTTTCGGGATACCATATCGAGAATATTGATGCTGTGCTTTATGGTTAACTCTTATTTATATTATTTTTTTTGGTGCATTTTTGTGATTATTTTACATCTTTAATGGTCCATATCAGCTGCTTTTCCATATTTAATTTAATAATTCAATCTGATATGAAGCTTATCGTCAAAAAAAATAAATCTGATATGAAGCTATGTTTGGGTAGTTGAGATCACTTTAATAAATGCCGAACTCATCTACTGGGATAAGTCTTCATCTTTATATATAGGTGGTGGGGGAGGATCATGTTTGGAAATTTTTGTGGTAAAAAATAATCATGTTTGGAATGTACATATAACATATGACACAGTAGGAGATTTCATTTGGGCAAGTTTGCAGCCCATTATTTTTACATGCCTAATCTTAGGCTTCTTTAGAAATGTTTCAAGGCCATTTATTGCAGAGATATTTTGTCATGTGCCGTTTATGAAATTTTTATCACTAGCCAAAGTGGTTGTGCTGCTATTTTCAACCAACCTGTCTCATGTAAACTATCTAGTGGGAGTAATTAAAATTCGTTTGAACTAGTGAATTTCTTGGTAAAACAGACTTAGAGTGACAAATCTTGTATAGGTGGAAAACAGGTGTAGTGGTGGGAATCAGAATTCAGCTATTTATCTCCACAAGATTGTTTACTTTTTTGGATTTGACAGTCTTGGATAGATGGAAAATGTGTAGTAGTGGGAATCAGAGTTCAGCTACTAGTTGCCACAAGATTGTTCGCTTTTTTGGATATGACATTTTCATTGGAGGCCTATTTGGCCACAAGATTGTTTTTTGGATGTTAGATCTGTCAAATATGTGAAATTTGTTAGCAGCTTCCCTAGGTTGTCGCTAATTGGGTGAATATTGTAGACAGTAGACACATGGGAAATGCTAAGAAATTGTATGGACATGATTAGGTATGATGACTAAGTTACTGTTTTTAATGTACCAAACATAAATTATGTATGCCCCAGTGTTCATTTTAGTGCATCCTGGTATTACACATAGAGATGGGCTATACTGTCTGTGTGGCAACAGTAAATTCATTTCTTTTTTTATTCTTAAAAAAATAGTAAATTTCTTACAGGACAGCCATCTCACATTCTCCTATGCAGTGTTAGACAATGCATCACCTAAAGGCAAGGGATACATATTTTCACGCATTCACCTATTTCTTATGTTATTGCCTTTTTTTTTCGTTATGAAGAAATAACAAACTAGCCTAGCTTTCCTTTATGGTGTACACTTATGTTTAACCTCATTATAAAGTTTTGGTGAGTCACAGCTCAGATGTTTGCACATCACTAAAAGCTTCTTATATAAGTTACTATCAGATCCAACATATATGCATCTGTGTTTTTAGAAAAATTGAGAAAGCCAAGACCATTCTACTTTAAAGTGGTGTGGTTTGAAATGCCCTGTGGAATTGCAGGGTGAAAGAGTAGTCTATTTTCCTCGTTTTGCTATTTGTTATGATTTTAAATTGTCTGGTGTCCTTGACATTCAAGCATCATTCAATGAAAACAATATATATATTGTATTGTTCTTTTGCTCATTAACCTAGGCCATGGGCCTAGACACAAGGTAGACCTATTATCTTGGTTCTCCTAAATCATTTGTACACTGTTCAAATCTAGAAACTCGATATCTATATGATGAACATCATCTCTTCATTGATATTCAAATTTGACAAATATTTTATTGTATTTATATGTACTTTTCATATTTTATTGTAGTTGATCTCATGGATGAACTTGTTACTATATTTCAATGCATTTACTTGCATTACCTGCAACAGACAGAATGCCACCATGCCAATAGATGGGAGGGGAAAACTTATGATTTGGCAGTCTTGATCAGTGTGATAATCTGATTCTTTAGTCCTTGTTCATCTCATTCTTTGTTTTCATCCTGTTCTGTACATTAGTGATTGATATTTATACTTTATCCATTGTCTTTTACAAAAAGGCAACTACATCATGCAACTCTCTGTTATGGATTTCTTGCCTTCTTGGTTGCTGAATTATATTCTTATCCATTGTTCTAAAAATCCCTTCTAAGCATCGATTACTCCCCCGCCTAGGCCTAGGTGGGCCCAGCCCGCAGCACTTTATGCCTTTTCAATTAATCCTTAGTTAACTAATAAGCTATCAAGTTGTCTTATATGTTATATATATATATAAATTTATTTTTGTAAGCTACCCCATGCAAACTGAGTTTTGGAAAAGTCGGTTAGCACCCTCCTCTCTGTAAAAGATGATCGAGGATCAAATCCAAAAAGAAAAAAAAGCTACCCCTAGTATGCTTAAATAATCAATTTTGTTTTGATGTTACTTGTTATTTCGCAGTCTAAAATTTTAACTAATATTTACATAATATATGTATTACATTTATTATTTAAAAAAGTGAATGATTAATCCCCAATTAACCCCCATCTCACCAATTAATCATTAGTCGGTTACCAACCGCCCGACCAGCGTCTAGCGCTTTTTACAACATTGTTCTTATCTTACCATTTTTTTTTTTTTTTTTTTTGAGGATAATATAGGAGAATCTTATTTCAAGAAACTCCCGAAAATAGGAGACGAGTGATCTCCTTACAAATTAATTAACAAAATGAAAATACAATGAATTATATGAGAGCTAATAATGTATTATCCCCTTCCCCAAACATCACCCAAAATAGATCCCGGCGAAGGCTCCTCTAAAATGAATTTGACCCAATCCGATAGCATTGAAGAAATCATCATCCAAGTGTTTTCCCAATATATTCTTTTATGCATGAAGAGACCTTCGTTACGCGCTAGCCAAATAGACCAACACGTAGCATGAGGAACCATCCATTGGAATTTCGCTCGATTGCTTCTATCACCTTGCTTCCGACGATCCTGAAACCACCTCCACATTCCTTCCATATCCGAGAATGAACAAGAAGCCCCAAGAGCCTCCCCTACCTTCTTCCATATCTTACCAATTTTTTAACTCGTACATTATGCCTTTTAAGGGACTTTTTTTTTATTATGGTTGGTTACCTTATTTGGGACGAGGATCACTCCGTTTATTTTCTTCTACATGTAAAAAGCTTGCATCCTTCATTTGGAAACCTGTAACACTTGACTTAAAATAAATTAGAAATGATTTGTGCAATGATTCTGCTTTCAAACAGTCTACTTTTTTTGTCATGTGCAGTCTGAACTCTGAATACTTGAAATTATGTTGCCATACTCTTTACGTAAGTGGAGTGTAGAAGTTATTTCCGTTTTTGAGAAGCTGAAATGAACCCTGCACTTTTGCAGGATT
Organism: Acorus calamus; assembly: GCA_030737845.1. Lineage (NCBI taxonomy): Eukaryota > Viridiplantae > Streptophyta > Magnoliopsida > Acorales > Acoraceae > Acorus > Acorus calamus. The sequence goes on along the minus strand of CM060867.1, from coordinate 6,148,601 downwards.
CTTGGATCAACCCTGTAACGAAGATCTTGGTGGGTACAACTCTGTTGACCTTTTTGATAATCATCTTACTGAAGGATACACCAGAATGGATCAAACCGGCCAAACTCTTTGGTGGAAACTTCCCTCCATGGATTCTTGCTTGTGTGGTTATAGTGTTCACTCGCCTGAGGAAGAGAACGCTGAACATTTTAAAGAAGTATGGCTGGTGAATGAATTCTCTCTACTCCTGCCAAAGCTTTTGAAATTGTTATCGCATTTTCACTGTAATCCTGTATCCATATCCAGTTGTGGAAGAATTCAAATTTTTCCCGTTTTTTCTAGGCAGATCAGTTCTGACAGTTGAAGAGCACAATTCATGAGCATTGAATAATCTTTTATTTTTCATCTTGTTTACTCTGTCTTTCTATTGTTTTCTGAGAATCCCATTAGTAGCTTAGAAATCTTTTATCAATACCTGAACAAGTAGATGAACATTTGTAGCCATGAATCTTGAATTAGAGGATGTATTATGTTTTGTTTTGGTGGGCTCCTTTGTCTGCCTGTTATTCTCGTTTTTGGGGGGATTGATTGCTCTACACTACTTGTGTGTGTAATCATCTCCCAACATCTTCTTCTCTCTCCCCCTCCTTGCTTTGGGGCAAGATTCATACTAGTGTAACCTCTTATATATATAAAGTTATATAGTCTACCATTTCTTTAAAAAAAAACTTTTTTTTTCTTCTGTTTGAACCTTTTTTTTATAGACCGTGTACACATTTAATTCATGTAATCTGTTGAAAGTTTCATGAACACATGAAAGTTAAACATGTCAAAAATCATGGCTACTGGATAATGATTGATTTGATCTCCAAACAACTTGAAAAGATGAGATTTTCAAAAGTAGTTCTACATCAGATGTATTAATTTTGAATCATTGATATTCACATTTAGTAGGTTTATCTGAATTGGCTGAAATAAACATAATATATCCAGAATTGTATAGTATAGGAAAATGTGTTGCAAGAAAAAAATCACAACTGTAACTCTAACTTCATTTCTTCTAATTGAAGTGATTCATTACCAGATATTATTGCTAAGTCTAGCATATTGAAACCTCTTTCTTTAAAATTTAAATGCACATCTGAGGTCTTCTGTGAAGTTTCCCTTTTCTTTGTGATAATATGAAGTTTTCAGTTCTGTAAATGAGAGTGTGATAAAAGGGGGAAACAGAAAAAATTGGCCAACTCAAGAAAAAAATATGGATTCTTCCATAGCCTTAAAGCATCAGCAACTGCAATCACTCAATGTTTCAATGTTCAAAGCCTCAAACTACTTGTAATTCTCATTATTTTATCAGATGTGTGCATATTTGTGTCTGAAAAGTTGAGACGCTCGGTGCTTCTCTTCCATGTAGTTTGACATTCAATGATTCTTTAAAAGCCTATAGCAACAAAGATAAATGTCATGTTTGAGTCCAACATGTCATGTTCATGTCCGACACTAATTGGACACAGGACATGACACGACACCACATGTGTTGGACACGTGTTCAAAATTCAAAAATGTTTTTTTGAATATCAAAAACACATGGGATGCATGACAGACATGGCAGAAACACATTATACATGAAGTCATATAATAGTATTTATGGTAAGGTCTACGCGCATGAAGCCAAATGATGTTAAAATCTTAGAGAACTTCTCATTGTTTTATTAGACTTGTGTATATTTCTATATGGGGAAGTTGAGACACATGGGCTTTTGTTCTAATAATTCTTTAAAAGCCCATAACAGCAAAGCTATGTGTCATGTCCAAGTCCGATCATGCTCGACGCGTATTGGACATGGGACATGATAACATAACAGGTGTTGATCAAATGTCCAAAATTTTAATATATTTGTGAATTTCAAACGCATTGGATGCACGATGGATATAGAATGAACACATGATACATGAAGTCAAATTATAGTATCTATTATAAAGTCTGCGTTCATATTAAGTCAAATGGTATTAAAATTTTAATGGAGTTAGGTAGTACACCATTGTAGTTATATCAACTTTTTAATAGTTTATGCATACGTGTTCCATTTTTTTAGATAATCATCGTGTAACATTTATACACACACACACATTCATAGTTGTCTTTGTTGTGTCCTCCTAGTTTATAAAGGTTGGTTGTACCATCTTGTCGTGTCATAGAGCAAAATTAAAGTATCTACAATCACAATTTGTGTGCACACTTTTGGTTGTTATATCACTCATAAGTTCAATGGAGGTCTGGTTTTTAGGAAAATTAGGATTATGAGGTGATCCAGGAAAATGATTCAAAAGATAAGCACATATGTTCCAAATGTAATTCCTTGGAGATTCATTAATGATTAATCTACCTTAAATTGACAAATGGTCTCTATCACTGTCTTCCAGATCAAGCTGCAGATGCCCTTGGCAGTCACAAAGTGTTGTAGCAAATGACAGTATTTATGGTGCATTCCTGTGCATACTTGGACACATGCATGATGAAAGGAAACAAAAACAAACCCCAATGTGTTGCCCATTCATATGAGAAATTTCAAAAAGATAGTTTTGATTGGTGCCCAAAAGCTTGCAGAGCTGATTGAATTGACCATGGATGTTGAACCTAGTTTGAGTTCTTTGACAGAAGGCCCAACACAATATAACAAGCAATGCACCTTCTACACATTGTGTTTTACCTTGTACTTTTTATATATACTAGTTTTAATGGATAAATACGAAATATATATAACAACAAATGTTAAAATATGTTGTATGATCAATTTGTACTTGTGAAACGACAAATTTCAAATATGAAATCTTATCAAAAAATTAAACTTCCCAAAAAAAAGTCCAAAATAATCCAAATATGAAACCTAACTAAAAAATATAAACTTTTTAAAAAAAAATTCTAAAACTAAAGGAAAGAGAATAAAAAAACAAACCCAACAAAAAAACTAAATAAAAAAACTGATAGAAGAAACCCTCCCTCCAAAAAAAAAAAAAAACCATATCTGAAACATAGAATGTAAAATTTTTTTATCGAAGCATATACCTTATTAATATGAGTGTATGCTTTGATGAATTTTTATCGATGCATATTATACTGGAATTGTGGTTAAAAAATGAACAATGGGAAGGTATTTCTTAAAAAATTAATAGACCCATAGAATTACGAATTGTGTGATCTTAGATGAAAACTTTTATTCATATCTTCATGCTTTAGGATATTGGAGTATAGTTATGAACAAGACTACAAGTCTTGGATGCTCAAATGTTGTTGGTAACTTGGCATGGATCATGGACTTCATGAGATTCTGCTTTTCCAATCACATTTGAAACAAACTTTTGATGGTTCATCAACCACAAATAATAATAATAATAATATAAAAAAAAAAGTACAATTACTGGACGTACATTATAAAATAGGATAAATTGCTAAAGACCTATCCTAGGATGATCAAATAAAAAATCTCAGATTCAAAGATATACTTCAGTAATTAATATTATTCGCTTACCACAATAAATAATTATATAAATTCATGTCTTGTTACATATCATAAACCATGCAAGTCCTTTGGCATTGCATCATAAGTTCATAACCACAACCAAAAACAACTGAAATCCACAAAAAGAATAGGGTGACATTAATTTCAGTATTCGAAATTACTATACAACCCCACCAATTCGGGGGGGGGGGGGGGGGGGGGGGTCTTATGAATTGAACAAATCAAAGGAAGAAGAGGACTGAAAAGTAACACCCTTTAATCCAATAAATGCACATAATCACCACCAGAAACTATACAGAGCAACTCCTCTGAAAGACCAGTGGATCAGATGTTGATATCGGCCCTTCTCGATTTTGTGCTGCTGAAATCTGACAATGAAGTCGAAGAGAATCTCAGAATGCTATGGCTTTCAGAAATTGAAACGGGCGGCTGAGGGAAGAGAGTTGGAGGCAGGGTGAGATTCAGCTGAGCAGGAAGAGGAGGAAGTGTGTTATATTTGTATAGATCGACACTTGAACTGCACCAGATTAGAAACAAAGTGTGTAAAAAATAATAGAAGACAATAAAAAGAACAAATCCACTAAGCATGCCAAATTGTATTCCACTTCTTGATGTCTTCAACTTATATGAATTCCTACTTTACCATATGTTTCTCCATGATACCAAACTTGCGTGTCATAATTTTAAATATAAATGACAGACAACCCTAGAAATGTATTATAGATACTCTAATTTATGTTTCTTTGGTATCTGACTTACCATGACTTAATACAACTATCACAATTGTTTGAATCTTGCTGAGGATGATATAGAATGGAATAAATTAGAAACCTCTTTTAAGTGCAGAAACGACATCTAAAAAGTAGTCTGTAAATATCTGATGAAACAAAGGATGAAATTATTTTCTCAGCCTTCTTCTCCTTGGAAATCAAATAAATATCACCCAGTGTCAATGGGGTGAGCTAATCAACATCATGACAAAATCATTCTTTAGAGTACTGTCGGATAGTGTGGATAAACTGGATTCATTTGTAAGTTATCATAACATCCCTCCTGGAGCTCCTTTCACCTCAAGGTAGCTAAAACTCAATATAGCAGCAATAATGTGAATTAAAAGGTACCTGAAATACCAATGATTATATATTTCTCTTGATTTATGATATATGGAAATAAGACAAACCCTAGACCACAATCTCCTCCGCCCCACACCCCCCCGCGAGAACATGCACGAAGAGAAAAATAAAATACCCAAAGTAAAGATGTCTTAAATGAACACCCCGTGAAAAGAAATATTAAGCCCACAAATCTAGAAAAGACACAGCCTCTTAGTAAAAAAAAGTAATCTACAAACGCTTTAGGTTAACCTATGATTAAAAAAAGTCAGTTAATCTTCATTGTTCAAAGACCCATTATCTTCATGGAGATGGTTGGTTTTCTTTTAATTAAAAGTGCAGCGCTCATCAACCAATCTTATTAAGTAAATGAAGGCCCCAAATAGCAAATCAGAAAAGGCCAAACAAATAAGGCATATTCAAGGCCAATAAAATGAAAAACAAAATATACAAAAAGTAAGTAATGCAATGAATGTATCTTCCACCATAAGATGTTCTACTTGGAAAACACTTGGACAGCAATTTCCTCTCTTCTTCAAGATTGAGTCAATATGATGTTAGGTGTTGATACACTGACCAGTCGACCACCATTATCAGTGCCTTGTGGTTTGAGAGGTGAAACTTTGGGGCCTTTTTAGATGGGCCCTTTGTGGAGTCTCATCTCTCTTTTCTTTTTCTGTTTCTTTTTTCCTTTAATTTTGTAAAGAGATCTATTGTGTCCTTCATTCGGGGGCTTCTTTTATTAATAAGATAGCTCCTATATCTTTCTTCGTTCATTGATGTGTTTAAGCCTCAGAGAGGGGTAAATAAGGTGGCGGGTGTAAGCTTTTTTGAAGGCCCCAATAAGGAAAAAAATATGTTAAGCCTCAAGACATGAGGTAAGGTATAAGGCATTAGTTTTCTTAAACTATGGTACAAAGAATACCTTGATGTTTTATGAAATTGATCATCATCACTCAAAATCTCTCTAGGGGGGTAGGTGGAATTCTGAATTGGTGAGACAGACCATGTACTTAGAGGAGGCACTTCATCTGAGAAATACCTTCGTCTGACCAACTGTAAAGAAATAACAAAAACAGATAAGTACAACGTCAGTTTTTTTAAAAAAAATTCTTTTCTTTTTTCATTCAAATGGAGCAAAGTGAATTTAAGCATACCATACGGAAGAACTTTATCACAGCTTCCTTGTCATATCTTGCTTCTTTGGCAGCCTGTATTTATATTGACCGGAATCAATATTTCAATGATAACCTTTTGAAATTGCAAACTATAAAGAGTACTCGCCCTCTAACTAAAAAAACGACGGATCTAGCATACGTAAGGGTAATCAGGCTATGCAAGGGAAAATAAGAAGAAGCAGAATTTACACCAACAAATATAGAACACTGCAAGACTTTAGTAAATTTAAATAGCAAAAATAAAATCATAAAGAAAGTTCAACCAATTAGGCAAAGCCAATCCGATTTGCTATTAGTTCTAAAGAGCTCAGCCAACTTCAAGAATGCAAATATGCCAAGCTATCAAAATAGCATGATGTTAGCCTTGTTTCCAAACAAAGTGAATTTTGCTACACCCTTTTTTGTTACATATGACTGTATACTCTAAATGTACTTACTAACTTATAGCGATACAAATTCTTTTTTACCCACCAAAAAAAAATAGCACAATGATTTAAAACATCAGATAGTATAAGAATCATGTAATGTTCTTTTCTGGATGATAAAAACAACCTATCGGTTCACAATATTAGCAAAATGATTTTTTTTCCTCGAATCAAGCCTATACCCATATCTCCACGGTTCACAACCACCTATAGAGCACCAAATTTTATTCAGGCGAAAGTTTATGACAGTTCCTACTGTGTACAGCTAACATTATCACAGAATCTGTAACCATTTTGACTTTATGTAAGCCTCTCTTTTTTTTTCTTTTTCTTTTTTTTTTTTTTTGGGGGGGGGACCAAAAGACCTAGTTTTATGAACATCAATCATAATGATGCCTTGAAAGATGTAAAAGATACATCAATCAGACACATGCAGTCATGAAAACCACAGTTTGGAAAAAAACTTCACTGGCAGGAGGCAGCAAGTTTAAAGATGCAGATCTTACTGCAAGAAGGCCTGAAGTGCCTGGAAAGCTCTCCGTCAGAGGAAGTTCTTCACTTGATGGAAGTAAACCTTGCTTCTCTACCCACTGGCGAGCAGCATCGACAAGATTTCCGCTGCTTCCCCGTGTGCTATCCCTTGCTGCAATATCAACTTTGTTACCAATAACGAGGTATGGCACAGGAAGGCCACCAGGACCACCAGAACCTAGAGAAGCTGCGAATGACCCTGTTGTTGCAATCTCTACAGCCCATTTCTGCAAGCTTGTTTTGGTCCTTCTTTGAGAGAGATCATGCACAAATATAACCCCTAAACATGAATCGATCAGACAATACTCAGCCCAAAAATGTTTGATTGAAACAAAGAAACCAACACTATTCAAATTCAAATGTAATTTGATTTGCCACATAAAAAAAATGGCAACATTGAGAACAAACACATAGTGATGGGTTGATTGCTACAACAAAAATAAATAATAGAACATTCCTCTGGCATAAACATGATGTAATGAGAAGTGTTGAAACTGAATAAACAAGGACAATGGCACTTTCATGCAGTTCTTCTACACTAGTAAATACTATTATGAAAGATCTATATTTGGGAATTTGATGCCTCTTTCAAAGTACAAAGTTTAAAAAATCAGATACATATCGAAGGGACCCAGAACACGAATTATGACTGTTGGTATGGTGGTATTCCTTATTTTCTGTGATTATCTAAAAGTAATCACTAAAATGGGCCACTCAGCCATCATATATAAATTCTCTTTGATATGTTTTCTTCAGCAGTCATCAAACTAAATTATTCTTTTTAAGGGAACATAGAATAAGTGACTTTCAGAGTAATTTGAAGTTTATTACCTACTACGTCCTATTTTGGAACCAAGAAAGAAAATCATTCATATGCACAGTAGGTGGTTGCGGCCTTGGATTTTTAGAAGTTACAATCATGCTCAAGAGAATACCTTATCCTGATTAAATAGTCATGCAATGATGAGTCTCTATACTATTCATTAGAGAAAAACAGGTGATTAAGAAAGAAATAAATGTTCACTGTCATTCCAAGGACATCATACTGCATCTTCCAATTTATTTGATGGGTGAGTCAGTGACAATTGGAATGCACAGCATCATTCCATGAAGATATGGAAATAACTATACTTGAGCATACAAAGAAGAAGGGTTAGGGAGTTGTTTAAAAATATTTGTTCTGAAATAATTATTATTATAATCAAGATAGAGTAAAATGTTCTTACTTCCTACCATTTATTTGTGAATAGAAAAGGGATCGGCAATCTTTGTAACGCTCATGCCCTGAAACATCCCAAAGCTCAACAAAGAAATCCCTTTCTGCATCACCTTTAATGCTATTAGAAGAGCTACCAGAGCTTCCATATGTAATATGCTGCACAAGAAATGGAGGAGTAACTCCGTAAGTCCCTACAGATACATGAAGCTCATAATGATTGTCAAGTGATGAAGAAACAACAAATATACCTTCACTCCAACCGTACAACCAACCGTCTGAGCTGGATGAGAAGTAGCAGAACCTTTAACAATTAGATGAACAAGTGAAGTTTTTCCAACACCTGTAATCAGACTGAAGATTTTAATATTTTATTCACGCTTGACATATCAAATACACATTCACAATATGCCATTGTGCAGGTATAGTTATATACACTGCAATACTTGCAAAACAAGATGATTCGTGATATCAAGTTCCAAGTGAATTTTTTTCCAATATTACCATGAATTATTAAGAGAAATTTTTATAGACACAGAAATCAGAACATAAAAACAAAAGACTAACGAGACGAATAAGACCAAACATCACATTCTTTTCAAAGAAACTGCTTCATATGCATGAATCTAAATTTTAATACAAATACACTGAAAGATTAAAAACTGCGTAAATCAAAGATTCAATCAAAACAGAATACCCGAATCCCCAACAACGAGAACTCGGACCTGCCCACACGGCGGCCCGCCATTCTGGTCCTTCTCGCTCTCCCTCTCTCTTTCCCTCCAAAACATCATCCCTCTCTCCCCAAAACCCCAAATCAGCCTCTCAAAATGAGAACCCAAATCAGACCCACCAAAGAATGAAACACCAAGAATGAGCTTTTCACTTCAAATCCCGGTTTTTGACCCATATCAGGCTGAGAACAAGAAACCCATCACAAAAAAATGGGATTTTCAGATCGGATGAGAACAATGAGAACCGAATTGGATTCGTTTCGGATCTTGGCTGAAGCTGAGTGGAAAGAAGAGACCCAAAGTGTTGAATTTCTCAAATTCAGGGAGGATTTGGAGATCTATAAAATTTTGGGGGACTGTGTAACTATGCCTTTGAAGTCTGATTGTTGTAAAGAAGTGGCGAAGAAAAAAAATGGGGAAAGGGAGGGGAGGAGTAAAAGGAGGGAGAAGAGGAGATGAATGGAGTTTTAAAGGGAAGTTAAAAATGACAGGAAACTGGAAATACGGAGGATTTGATCATAAAGTGACATTTTAATTCAGACTTTTCGGTTTATTTAATCCAGCACGATTGGGTTGAATTCCGCTTTTTAAAAAGCTAAAATCATAAAATCGTGCAGTCAAACGGGTCGGATTCCGGTAGAATCACAAGCTGGATTCTTTTTAATTTCTCTCTTGAAATCCGTGTTTTCAAAATATCAAAAACAACGTTTTTTTGTCGGAATCGATTTTTTGAATTGAAAAACAATTTTTTCTATCAAACATTAAACTCCTTTCAAATATTGATTCCTGAATTAAAAAAAAGCATCCCAAAAAAGTCAAAGTCTAAAATCATCTTATAAAGCAGCTTTATTCCAAAATCTACTTTTCAATCTGTGTTTCCAAACGAAGTCTAGTGTGATTCCACTTATTCTGGTAGCATTTGATAACGCGATTGTAAAACTAATTTTTTGCAATCTCGTTGGGTTTAAAACTGCGATTGCAAAACTGTTTGGTTGTACGATTGCAGAACCAGCTTCCTGCAATCACAAACGCTCAAACGCTAAGAAAAATAAGTAAATTTCATGGATCCGATCAGTGTAGATTTTAAGGACTATTTAAAGTTGAAGAACTTATTTTTTCAGTCTTTATTACTCCTACCATTAGGGTAAATATAAATTTGATGATTCAGATTTTATCTCACGTATTAAAATATGAACTATCTTTTAAAATTTATCACAAAAAAGGTTTAGGATCCGTTTGGTGGAGAGGTATAGCAGCGGTGACGTTGGTGGGCGCCGGTGGACGTGTTTCCCCCGCGTTCTCTGTCTCTGAGAAACACCGCTTCTACAACCCCCCGTGTTGTGCAATCGCGACACCCCCACCTCTCCACCAAACATACCCTTAGTTGTAGTATGGATACTCGATTCCTCAAATCAAACCTAACACAAGTTGGATTTGGGTTGAACCTAACTATTAAAATCCCAACCTTGGATGGGTGATATTTGATGTTGTGTTTGTATTTTGTTTCATTTTGGGCATTCTCTTTCCTTGAAATCTAATTAACATCAAATGTCAATTATTTTTTTTATATTTCTTAATAAAAAAACCAACTCGCAGTTGTTTAAAAATTGGATTGGGCTAAGTTGACCCATGTTCAACCTAATCCTACCAATGGAGCGGATACAGATTGGATATGCACATATCCATATTCGATACGTAACCGAACTAGATATTCAAAAAAATATGGGTTGCTCTATTTGAACTCCTCAAAATTGTAAATAAACCCCCTTAAATGGATTATGCTATTAAATATCTATTTAAATTTTCATAATCAGTTCACCCTCCAATAAGTAAGCCTCCTTTTTTTTGTTAAAATTTTTAATTGACATTCTTTTAATAAGCATGTCCACCGTCTCATAAAAATTCTTTTATTTATTCATAAATTCTTGAATATATATTCTTCTTTGCGTGGAAAAGAAGACAAGGAGGAAAAGATTTTTTTTTACTTTGTGGTTGGGCATGACCTTTTTCTTCACCAAATAATGAGACAGTTTATATAGGGTTTGAGTTTTTTTGTTTTTTTACGGTTTGGGGTTTTGAGCATATTGCCCCTTGTAATTTGTGGCTTATCCAAGTATTTTCCAAGATGATGAAGGGCGCGTCTATTTCGACCAACCATTTTTCTGTTTTTACTGGGGCTGCAACTTGGGTTGGGTTGAACCCAATTTTTACATGGGTTGGGTTGACCAAATCGGGTTCGGATTGGTCAATTCGGGTTAACTCACAAATCGGGCTGGGTTCGGGTTGGCCTCACTCACAACCCGACCCAACCCGAACCCGTAAACTAATAGTTAAAAAAAATCATGGTCATTCATTCTGTAGCTTCTAATATGGGTAGTTCAAATTTTAGGTAAACCTAGCTAATCTTACGGGTTGGGTCGGGTTAATTTATTTAATTTGCACATCATGTTAGAAATTTGGGTTGGGTCGAGTTTGTCCAATTCGGGTTGAAAATTGGGTTGGGGTCAGGTTAGTCCATGTTGGATCGGGTTGGGTCGGGTTGGTTTATTTAATTATGGGTTGGGTTCGGGTTGATCCAATTCGGGGTCGGGTTGGTTTATTTAATTACGGGTTGGGTTTGGGTTAATCCAATTCGGGTTGGGGTCAATCCGAATCCAACCCGTCCAAGTTGCAGCCCTAGTTTTCACCAACTTACCATCCAATAAATACATGTAAACCGATCAACTAAACCCACCAACTATCATTTCCCTCAACCAAAACTCTCTCCTCACACTCGGTTCCTTTTCTCCTGTTCACAACCATGATCCCCCTCCCACTTCATATGTGGCATCTCCTCCTGCTCCTCCTCCCGTCCTCGACGATAGAGACATCGACGATGGAGGCACGAGAGAGGGTGGTCTCCTCCCTTGATCCCTCCCACGCCCCCATGACTCATAACAACCCTAACCCTAAACACTTCCACCAAACCACTGCCACCACCCCAATCAGGCGACATGGAGGGGGATCCGACATAGGACGAGCCGACCGAGTGCCGGAGCCTCTGAAGGGAGGAGGTCGGAGATGGAGAGGGACCGCTGGGCGGCCTTCCAGGTGGCGGGGGGGATGGCGAAGTCCTCGGGGCCAGAGAGGTCGAGGTTCCAGAAGAGGAGCTCGAAATCCCTCTTCGGAGGGCACCGACGGCTCCATCAGTGGAAGGGGAGGTGTCGGCGTCAGAGAAGGGTGACTGTGAGGGTCATAGTCGATGTTCTTGCCAGGAGCCATTCAAGAGGCTGCAACCACATCCAGGCTGCTCTTATCAACCACATCCCTTTCACTTTTCACTCATCCCTTTCAAGAAAATCACATCCCTTTCACTCATTCATTTGATTTATGTGGGTGTTCTAGGTTCATAAAACCCAAATTAGCCCTCTTCTTCACAGGTCGACGGACCTTTTGTTGGCAACCATTTATACTGGTCGACTACATGTCCGTTCGAACTGGACCTATATATATGGTATAGATATGATTTCTTAGTTCGACTTAGATTTGGTCGACTCAACATCGTCTACGTCGACAGAGATGCCATCAACCACAAATCAATGGGGTCAACTTGATCCCTGTCGAACTTGTTTACAAAGGTCGACTGTCTTTTGACCAACTTGGGTTGGTGTGTTTAGCCATTAAAAAAAACCCGGTGATTGTTATATTTCTTTTCTGGTTGGGGAGGCCAGCTAAAAGGTTGGTGGAAATAGAAGTGTCCGATGTTGAATATCAACCAATTGGAAAACTCATCTAATCCTTAGAATACATGCATTCACTTGAATAGAAAAAAAAATTGAAAATCTCATCAACAATTTCTCCAATGAACAGTGAATATCAACCAATTGGAAATCTCAATTTTATCAATAAAATAAAAAACAATGTTTTCATCAACCTGCGACTATGATATCTCCATTGCAAATATCAAATTTCATCAAACCAAATCTCATGAACAGATTTCAGATCATAGATATTATTCCAACCATCTTTCAAGTCAGCAAATCACAACAAATGAAATCTCGAAACACAGTAACCAAAATGATCCATAAATTATTCGATTTATAAGAAGCGGTTCGAGAAACGTAATAGATCCGTGAGGCTGACTTGAATGTTTGAATAAGCGGCGAGAGTCGTAAGGGCAGGGCGGTGAGAGATGTGGGGAGTCGAGCGGGTGTGAGAGAGTTTACCGGGGAGAAGCCTCAAAGAGTGAGAGTTAGAGTTTGATTTGAATATTGAGTTAATATACGAGGAGCTTATAAATTAAGTTATAAAAATACGAGCGACATATTAATAAAAAGAGTTTACTACAATTTGAAGGGTTTTAAATAGAGCCACCCAAAAAATATTCATATCCAATTAAATTGATGGCTTATTTGCACCCCTCAAATTTTAAGTTAGCTCTTTTAAATCATCTGTAATTTAAGTTTGGGGAGGCGGTGGATGGGGCGGCATGAGTGATAGTGTTGGGTTGCTGCGCGAGGGGGGGGGGGGGTCGGCATCCACTCCGTCCGCTCTTCTCCCTTGGTATCCTCGTGTTTTTGTCCCCATCCCACCACCCAAATTTTTTTTTGGGTGGGGGGATGAGTAATGGAGGTGGTGGGCATAATCCTTCCCTTGCTAGTTTATTAAACAACTATAAACCGAAACATAGACGGAGAAACCGCTTTGAGATGGAAGAAACCTAAGCCCCCTGTTTGATACAAAATATGACTTATTCTTGGGTATATAGTTATTCATGCATAAGTGGGTGTAGGAGTAGAATAAGTAATTTTGTGTTTGGTTGTATTTTGAATTATTCTCATTGGAAAACGTGTAATGATAAAAAAATTGTTGTGAATAAAGTGTAGATAAGGAGTTATAAAAGGTGAAAACATGATTATAGTTGATTTAACAAGTGATTTATAAGAGATGATGACAGTTGATTTGACATTGGGCCTACATATTCTTTGAGTGAAATAACCTGAATAACTTTAATTCAAAGGGTTTGATGGAATCCATATACCACTTTATGCCAGTTTATTCCGACATAGTTTATTGCTGAGTATTCAAAGCTCCAGACAATCAAAATCCACTATTCCCATTATTCTAGGATATTCTGGCCCATATTCCACATCTAACGGGTAAAAGAGACTACGGGACGGGGCTTATAAATGACTAGTTTTAGGGTTTTATATATGTGGGACTTTTAAATCAGATTTCTAAAACATGAAGGGCATACTAATAAAATGGGCGTACATAAATATTTGAGTGCCGCAAATAGAGATCTGAAAATCCGAATTGGAATTTATATAATTATCTGAAATATCTAAAAATAAAAATACATCCAATATCTGAAATGTGTATAAATTTTAATAATTACCTAATATAAAACATAAAATTATAAAAATTACAAGTGCATTACATAGTTTAAAGTATAATACTTAATAAAAAAAACTCATACTAATCAATAATAATATAAAAAATTTCTGATACATATATTTTTCTAATAAGATACCATCATATCCGTATCCAATCCGAAATATTTTGAATACAACTTTTTATTTTAGATACGGATATGAATTTTTGAATATCATATAATTTTTCAAATTTTTAGATACAGATTCGGAATAGATATGGATTTTTGTAAAAGATAATTGACAGGCTTTATTCAATCTATCCAAGTTACATTTACCGAGCAACAAATTACAATAGACATTACAATAGACATTCTGCAGTCATTAAGGTATATACTATACAGACATATATGAAATTATCTTATATTCTCCATTATAAAAAAAATTGTAAAAATATATGCAATTCAATTTATCCTATATGAATTTTATTTTTTCATAAAAAAATTGACTACATGTAAGAAAATTCAAATTGATGAAAGGTGAATAACGGAATGTGAAACGAAGAAAGATCAAATCAATGTTGAGATCTTTAAACACAATTCTTACAATTCTCAAAAGAGAGAAAGCTCAAAAATATTATTGATAAAAAAAATTTGCCTTTGATGACAAGTATCCTTTAAACTAATTATAGAAAATTTAAAAATTATCAAAAAAACAAAATCAGGATAACAGTCATTCCTGATTATACAAGATCCTAGATGATCGAAATTGATAGATCAATTCTAACTTATTACAGTCATTCCTGATTAGGATCTAAAGAGAAATCGTAATTATGAAAATTACTAAAAAAAATAGCAAAATCACTTATTTGAAACCCTAAAAAAGGAAATTTTTGAAAACTAAACATTTTTATTGGTATAATGACTAATCCGAAATACCTCCACGAGATCTATCTCCAAGTAAAATTTTGAATAATTCTAAGATACCGGTATTTGATTTCTATCGATTGGTATTTTCATAATTTACTTGGTAGACCTCTTTTGATGGTTCAATCGCTCCGCATCTCAGCGTGTTGGGATCCTCTGTGTGAAAGTCATAAAATATTTCTATGACTACCAATGAGAACACGTCATGTAAATGATAAAAAGACCATCCCAGTAAACAATGCCCTTACTTTATTTGATATTCACAAAACAATTATGCATGGATAATAAAAACAAAATTGTTTTATATACGCGACATGATCTCTTATGTCTTGTTTGGATACAAGCATACAACTGGAATAACAGAGTATAAGAAAGGATAAGCTCTTTTTTTGTGTCTGGTTGGACAGAATAACCAAGTATTCGGATGCCGGAATAAACCGATATTACCTGGTATCTGGATTCCTCACACCACTCGGAATAAAAAAAGATGTCTATTTTTGCCAAATGCATATGTGGGTCCCAGTCCCAGCCATCCAATCACCTTTTTTTTTCTCCAATGTCCCTGCGACAGAGTTTCGGACTGTTCGAATTGACTTGAAGGAAAAAAAAAAACAGATGGAAGTCACACGTAACCAGGCTTCCATTCTCCAACCAAGATCATAAATTTCTTCTTGTTACAATTCATTGACATCTATGAATAACAATTCTTGTCCAACCCACGCTCGGCGTGGTGGTTAGGACACCCCCCATTTAGATGGGGGATGCACGGTCAAGTTCTGCCTCCGGCAGGAAGGAAATCTAGCCCTGTGGGTTGTGTTTGTGGGCGCGCCTTTTCTTTTTGAATGATAAATGTCAATAAAAAAGTATTATTATTTGGAGGGTAAATTAGTTCATATGAAAAAAAAAATACAAACCATCAACCACATTTAATCTACGTTCATTCTTCTCAACCAAACACTCTAACTTTTATTATTATTTTTTAATGAGAATAATAAAAAACACAATCAACCAGAAAATCATCTATTCCATTAAAAAAATTATCTATTATTTAAATAACTTGCAGAATAGTTTATATCTTCATTTAAACGAGCCCGGTATCATAAGTTTTCACGTAGAAGATTTGGACTCAGCGCCCGTCACCGTCCTACAAAAATGAAAGGAAAATGTTTCCTTAAAAAAAACAAAAAAAAAAATTTAAAATCTCCCGCCGTCTCCTCCTCCTCCACCTCCCACCAAAACCTCTAAAAATAAAACATGGCCTCCCTAAAATCCCTCACAAAGCACCCAATACTCACCCTCTTAGAAACCCAAACCTCCCTCCGCTCCCTCCAACAAATCCACACCCAACTCCTCGTCCACGCCCTCCTCCACGACCCCATCTCCCTCAACCACCTCATCACCACCCTCTCCCTCCACCACAACTCCCCCCAAAGCCTCCTCTACTCCCACCACCTCCTCTCCCACTCCCTCCCCTCCAAACCCACCCTCTTCTCCTTCAACACCCTCATCCGCGCCTTCTCCAAATCCCCCTATCCCCACCATTCCCTTCACCACCACAATCTCATCCTCCGTTATTCCCTCCGCCCCGACAACTACACCTTCAACTTCCTCATCCGCGCGTGCGCTCAATTGGGTATGCTCTGTATCGGCTCCTCCGCGCACGCTGCGGCGATGAAGCGTGGTTTCGCTTCGGACCCACACGTGCGGAGCGGACTTATTCGAATGTACGCCGAGTCGGGCTCGACGGAAGCCTCGAAATGGGTCTACAACGAGATCGAATCCCCCGATGTTGTCATGACGACCGCGATGGTCTGTGGGTTGGCAGAGGCAGGGGACGTCGAGTCCGCGTGTCGGCTGTTTGATGGAATGCCCGACCGGGATGTTGTTGCATGGAACGCGATGATCGCGGGTTACAATCGTGTTGGTCAGCCGAGGGAGGCATTGGGCTTTTCAATCGGATGCAATCGGATGGCGTTTTGGGGAATGAGTCGACTTTGGGGTCTGTTCTTTCTGCGTGCTCGCGATTGGGAGCGCTGGATTGTGGGGAGTGGGTGCACGGGTTTATTAAGCGGTGTGGCCTCAGATTGAGTGTTGCGTTGGGGACTGTGCTGATCGACATGTATTCAAAGTGCGGTCATGTTGATGGAGTCATGGAGGTTTTCGATTCGATGAGGGAGAAGAATGTGTTCACTTGGAACGCTGCGATTGGGGGGCTTTCGATGAATGGGGCTTCCATTGCATGTCTTGAGCTCTTTCATTCGATGTTGGAACATGGGGTGGAGCCGAATGAGGTCACTTTCGTTTCGGTGCTTCGGGGATGCGCTGTTGCGGGGATGGTTGATCAGGGAGTGGAGATCTTTGAGTCCATGAGACGGGTGCACCAGATTGAGCCCACGTTGGAGCACTATGGGTGCATGGTTGATCTCTATGGACGGGCTGGGCAGCTTGGGAGGCAATCATTTCATCCGTTCGATGCCCATCGAGCCGCATGTGGGCGCGTGGGGCGCATTGCTCAATGCGTGTAGGTTGCACCGTAACAAAGCTTTGGGTGAGCTTGCTTTAAGCAAGATAGTCGAGATCGAGTCTGGGAATGATGGAGCATATGTTACGTTGTCGAATATTTATGCAGAGAACAAAAATTGGGGTAAGGTTAGCAGTGTTAGGGAGCTAATGAAGTCAAGAGGGGTGAAGAAAGAGCCGGGGTTCAGTGTTATAGAAGTTGGTGGAGAAGTGCATGAGTTCTTTGTGGGGGACAAAGGACACCCTGATTACAGTGAGATTGAATCGATGTTGGCAGAAATTTCGAGGAGGTTGAGATTGGCCGGATATGTTTCGAAGACCGATCAGGTGATGTTTGATGTTGAAGAGGAGGAGAAGGAGAATTCGTTGAGAATGCATAGTGAGAAGTTGGCCATTGCTTTTGGTCTGATCAAGTTGGAGGAGGGGTGACGATAAGGATCGTGAAGAACATTAGAGTGTGTACGGATTGTCACGAGGTGACTAAACTTATTTCGAAGCTGTTTGGGAGGGTGATTGTTATGCGTGATAGGAACCGGTTCCACCATTTCAGAGACGGAGCGTGTTCGTGCATGGATTACTGGTGATTGTAAGTTATTGATACTCTTTTCCAATAGTGGTTAGGAAATAGTTCTGTCCTAGACTTCTAGTCTCTTAAGACATAATTTTCATGTGATAGAATGTGAGAGGGAACATTCATCCAAATTAATGAGTTTCTCATTCTTTTTCTATGTAATGCGTTCTTTCAAATATTTTTGTGATTTACTTGATTACATTTAAGTACTGTCTACACATTTGTTTTTTTAATGATGTAAACATATTTTTGTACATTCAAAAAGTGAATTGATTAGCTGAATTCTTTGTATCACCACTAACAGCTGATTTGTGCAGTAGAGGGCATGTATCAATGTATCATGGATTGTAACCATGGAATTTTGAAGTTCATGTTTTCTTTGGATATGTGGATTTGATTATTATTTTTTAACAAAGGAATCGCATGTGTCTGTGTATGTATGTATATGTATATGTATATGTATGCATGTGCATATAGGATCAGGGCCATGTAGCACATCTAATTAAAATACCTATGTTATGTGACAAATTTTCCATATGACTAACCATTTAGTAAAAAAAATGGGGTTTCATGGAATTCACTTTGATTTTTGATAACACCTACAATGCCACGCATTCAAACATACTCATTTGCACATCTAAACTTCATTTCCAAATAGTAGAACTACATTATAATTTACTTAGTAAAGTATTTAATTATTTATGGTTCCTTCAAAATGTTTCAACTCTATGGGCAATGCCGCAGAGTATGTTATCAGGCTTATGCAAATTATTTAAAGACGAGTTTTTGTGAATTACAAGTCTGAAACCTTTTGTGTTGGGAATTGAGGAGCCATTGTGAAACAAAAACAGATAATGGAAGAAACAAAGATGAATGAAATTGTTGTTGTCATGCTGAAGTTTAATCATTTTGATGCATCATAGAAAACAAAATTTCACATGCTTCAACTTGTATCTTGGATAGTCCCCAGTGTCCATAGCACAACGGTTCAGGGTTTAGCGGTGTTACCGATAGGTCCTGGGTTCGAGTCTTGGCGCTGATTTACCCACCTCGATCGTAAGGTCAGCCACGGGGAGTCCCTCCGATATCAAAAAAAAAAAAAAAAAGACTCTCAATCCCACAAATCTCATGAAAGTAATTGTTAGAAGTCACATATAATGATCTTGAAAGACGCCTTGTAGCCTCTAAAAAAATCTTCAAGAACAAGGATAAAACTCTGACATTATCTCAATCCACTTCATTTGGAGGATCTTCTCTTGCAAATTGTGAATCATCCTCTTCTAGTCATTCAAATGCCTTTTGAAACTTTAAAGCACTTTCCAACATAAAGTAAGTCGAATTCCACCTTGTTGGCACATCTAAACACACAATACCTTTGTACAAAATCTTCTCATTCACAACACATTTTTTTTTTAATTGATCTAGCCTTCCGGAAGAACTTCTATATCTCGCTGCCTTCTTGTATGGCTGAGTATTTTGTGTGTGTGTAATATGGATGTATAGAATATGGCATGTTTTAGGTAATGCTTTTGTAATACTGTCTTTATGTTAGTAAATATTTAGCATGATCTATCATTATTTATTAATCGGGTACATGTCTATCATTCTGTTGTCATAGATTTGAGCATGTGGTGTAGTTGTTGCACCCATAGTCGTTAGGACAAAGCTATGACCATTTTTATGAGATGATTGTCGGTGTTAGATTTTGATGATGTGAGTCATTAATCCAGGTTCTTTCATATTTGGTTCCGGTCCGTGCGTGATGTACCGAATCATCATCTAAAAGATCGTTCTAACTCGCCCAACCGCTTACTAAGAAGGTGTGGTTGTGATCGCCACTTCTATCAATGGTGGTTTCCCCCATTTAACCCATTGTTATAATATTGTGTTAATTATACAAGTAATTTCTGTCAAACCATATTAATAAAAGAATAAAAACATTTTGGTAGCAAATGTCTCAGCATTTCCAAATTATGGGACGAAATAGCATCATCAATTATTTGTTTATTGTTTAAAATTATACACAAAAGTTTCCATCAGAATTTAAGGTGGATTATATGTATGCCATGAATAGATAGGTCACATCAGTTTTTTAGTCCATAATTTTTCATTATATGAATGAATCCCTTTCCTCTTTCGTTTAATATAGAGCAATATATATGTCGAACCATGCATTATTTATAGCCTTGTTACGCGTATACTTTTATTGATAATATCCCCTGCACAAGGTTTGATGTGCCATAAGAAGAGGAGCTCTTCTCCCACCCCTCGTAGGTAGAATCCCATCCAATTTTCTGGGGTGGGATTGAAGAGAGCGTCAGCAGCCGTTGAAGATGGGTGGCAGTATCAAGCAGAGAGAGCTGGCAGAGGATGGCAATGCGAGGAGAGTGAATGAGAAAGAAATAAAGAAAAAAAGGACAAACGGTCACCACCTTCCATCGAGTGCACCCCCCCCCCCCCCAACTACCAGCCGCAACCTCCTCCCCCAGCCTCCACCCTACCCCCCTCTTCCTCTTTTTTCAACCTCCGCAAGAAGAATTATCAAGGTTTCAAATTCTTCAAAGTATGTGCCGCAGACTCAAGAAATAAAGCTTGTTCTGTAAGTTCAACAGCTTCGACAATTCATGTCCAGTAGATCAGAGACAAACATAAACCAGCTGACATTATGAAAATACTTTAATCAGGAGATGTGAAAAATGTAGTTCAATTAAGGGGTTTCCAGTGGGTGATTCTGTCACAAGAAAACTGAAATAAAACGAGCAAATCAACCAGACCAAAGTACAAAGCCACACCAAACACCTGTAACTATACATAGAAAAAAAAAAGTAACAAGAACAACACCCAGTGAGAATAATTACGGCCTCCAAGCACACAAACAACCCAAATATTCATCAGACTAAGGTTTAAGCATTCGCAAATGAAACTTTACACTGCAAGACCAACAGCCTAAGAGATGTGCAGCACTGCAATCACTCATTATCTCCTCCACTCCACCTGAATCGGCTTCTCTGAAACGCAACAATGAAAGGGCATCATTAGTTGTTGGTCAATTAATAAGCTAGACCAAAATTCACCTTGCCGGAGAGAGAAATATAGAGTTCAACATCTAATAAAACCAAACTAAAAAAATTTCTTGTGAATAACTACTTCATGTTGGCTAACCTCCCCCAATCAGATTTTGCATGAAAGCATTGTTAAAAACATCTGGCTCAATATGAGATAAATGTGACAGAAAAATTTTATATTGGAAATGTGAAAATTATATGCAACTTTATATGCCATAAAGCATAGGTGCAACTTGATATAACATAATGCATAAAGGTGCTCATGAGTAGAAGTAAAAATGTAAGCCTGATTTAAGGAAGTTCATTAGATTATATGAAATGACACAGCATTCACAGCAGTTTTCAATTTTTTCCTTCTCAAAGGAGGCCTCTAGAGAACTCAATTGCAATATATAGGAAACTATGATGAATTGATCAATTTGGTCCAAGCAAATATGCCTAGTAAGAAAACAGGAACACGGACTGCTATCAGATGCCACATAAAATCATACAAACTCATATAATTAGTTACACGATAATTGCATAACCAACTTATATGACAAAAAACTATAGTTCTATGATATTTCCCACTAGCATGCCTTGTCACCGGTTCAGAATTCGGTAATAATGGGGCAGGAATAAAAATTGTGTAAGACTGTAAGTTTAATCTAGGCAGAAATTCAAGAAAATTTCAGAAAAATTCAAAAATTTAAAAAATATTCATGACACGCAAAATCACCAGTATTAAATCAAATTCATCAATTCAATGAAGTCATAACTTTACAAAGACTCCTAAGCATAGTTCAAAGTGCCCCTCGAAGCACATCAGTACCCAAGTGTTGTCCAAGTGCGGCCATGTGCAGTGGGCATGTGCGTTAGGCGTTTGAATCCAGTTCGAACGGGAAATCAAACGGCTCTTCAGGCGTTCGAACCCAGTTCGAACGGAATTCAAATGGCCTTTAGGAGTTCAAACGCCCTCGAACGGCATTTGTAATTTTTGTTTAAAAAAAATATAGGAAGGCATTCGAACGCCCGTTCGAACACCTTCCTAAACCAAAGTACAGCCGCATGTATAGTACATGCTATGTTGTGTGCAGACCTCACCGCAAATGCGGTCCGCACACATTTTTGAACTAAATTATGATATCTGAATTTAGGGAAAACCATAAATAAATAAATAAAAGACATTAAAAATCCAACAAGCAAAAGCCTAGTGAATTTTTTTCTCTTACTAGTTTAATTATATTATACAAGTAAAATACTTTTATAAATTTAATAAGTGAATTATGGAATAAAACATGTTTTTTTTTGTCCAAAGGTCCTTATGGGTGAGAGACAGTCTCTAACACATAATTGTAAACCATTACTAATACCAGTAATAAAGAGACTTGGGCCATGGGCCCAGAACATAATGTGGACCAATGCACACTAGAACCAACCCATTCTACCTGTGCCCAGCAAGTATCAACCCAGAGACCCCTAAGGGAGTCGTGTTCCTTCATCACTGGGTCATAAGCCTTTGGAACAATAAGACATGTATTATTAATGAGACACGATTTAAGCATAAATTAAACTTTTAATGAAAAGTAGGCATTTAATATGTGAATTAACCAATAATTCAGATCATGGCGTAAAAAGGGAAGTGGGTCATTAGGGAATGTGAAAAGCACAGAGAATGTAGAACCGAATAGAAACAACCAATAGATGATATGATAGAAGAATGATTATAGAAACCCAAAAAAAGGAAACAAAATTTTGCAGACTCCTCACCATTTCCATCTCTAGATGACAGCAGAGACCTGTCACTTCTAATCACCCCCTTCCCATTTGTTTGAACAAGTCTCTGTGTTCGTGGCGACAAAGAGGTCACTTTTCCATTTGTTGAAGACGGAAGAGAATGGCGACGGGTGTAACCATTTTTCTCTGCAGCATCTGAGCCGAACCTGGGCGAGTTCTGTCCCCTTAACTTCGCCTTTGCAGATTCAGTTGTTGCCATATAACTCGGTATTGTCAGAGTGTTCTGTAGACCATTCTCCATGTACTCTGACTTAGCTGAGAAAGAAGACCTCCTCCTACTGCCTTTCAGATTTTCAGAGTTTGCTTGATCTTCTTTTGAGACAGTCTCATCATTTGTCACAGGAAGATTCTCATCTTTTCCCATTCTCACCAATGGGGGTAACTCAACCAGGGCTTGATCATGCTGCAAAACATCAAGAGGCTCATCATCCACCACTGCTCTTGTCACAACTTCCTCATCTAACTTTGTTTCGGTGGCTGCTGCGGTGTCGGTCTTCGTCAACTCAACGGATTCTTCAACAGCCTGGACTGTCGCGTCATTTGGGGGGCTTATCACCTTTTTGGGAATGCGCTTAGGTTTCTCCGGTTCAGCTTCTGACCTGTCAGAAGTCTCGACTACAGCACTGGAAACCTTCCTCAAATTCCGTTTAACCTTTTCAAGTTCACTATGCGGATGGTCTTGTACTGAATCTACCGAATAACTTGAAACTTTCCTTGGGTTCCGTTTGGATTTCTCAGGTTCAGAGGTCAGAGTTGCCGACACAGGGTCGTAATTTGTAGTTGACATTCTACGAACACTGCGTTTAGGCCGGCTTGATTCCGTTTCAATAGCATGATTTTTCCCCAGCTTTGAATGGGGTTTCAGATTATTCTTTGGTTGTGGGAGTGGCTCCCAAAAACGAATAGACGTCCAACGTTCTACCCACACATGGGCAGAATTTGGTTCCCCAGAACCATACTGAATCCGCAGAGGCATGGCAGTGGATGATGATGAAAGAAGCTGGACAGGAAACAAGACAAGAAAAAGAAAAATCAGAAGACAAATATAAGAGATTTGTTGTTTTCCCCAGATGAACAGGGACACATATTGCTACAATTAAACTGCGGAGTGCATGAAAGAAACTAACCTTTCTGACAAATACATTAGCCGTGAGCTTTTCCTTTCGGGATGATTGACTCAAACCCAAAGAGCCCAAGGATCTTGTTTTCTGGTAGCAAGAAATTATAAGAAAAATGATATTAACAATTCATGACCCATATAAGAAACATATTTTTGCAGTTAAAAATAAATGGAATATCATGAAACAAAAACCCAACAAATGATAGACGAGGACACTATTTTAAATATCGATCAATATATCAACTTTTATGATGAAAACACTAAATATCGGGCATATATAAATTTCTTAACGAGATATTCAATTTCTCACAAGAAATTTCCAAGATGATGATGATGAAGCAACCTATATACTATCATGAAAACTTATAGATCTATTTGGTTGTTTAAAATGTAATTTAGCTAAATTTGATTAAAGTATTGAAATCATATTTTTCATATATTGAAATTTGAAAAACGTAATATTATTATATATAAGTTACTTTAGTACTTTATAATGACAAACTAAAACATTTTCTAATACACTATGTATGGAATAATTGTTTTAAATATGTATATATTATTTTTCTCCTTTTTCTTAGATTTTTTGTTTATTTTCATTTTTCCCATTTTTCAGAAGAAAAAAAATATCGATATATCGATGGATATATTGATTTGGACCCATTTTCGATATATCGATAAAAGTGATATTCAATCCTGAATCCAGCACAAATACTCATTCATGACCCAAATTTATCTCAACATATAGATAATGAATGAGCCCAACATTTCAAATCGTTGATCCAATAATCAAAGATTAGCAATAAGAAAAGTAAGAAATAATGCAATCAGTTTTTTGAGGTGGGGGATTGGTCTAGATAAAGTTTGTGTACCTTAAGATGAGAATCAGAAAGTCTGGCTCTTCGACCACGAAACAGTGCCTGTAATTTTACTATGGCCTGTGTAGAGCGCAAGGTTGCAATAGCTTGTCTCCTCACTAGATGTCCACGAATCAAAGCCTGAAGCCTTATGATACCTTTGAGTGCCCGAAATGCCCGACGTGCCTGTGAAATATTTTGATGAGATGCATAAAGACATTGAAAAAACACAAAAAAAAAAGATGAAAAGGGACTAAAGAATAACTAAAATAAGGGCAGGGAATAACTGTTTCACATTTATGTACAAATAAAAGTTTGTCAGACCTGTAAGAACCATCATTGCTCCAATTTGAAAGTCCGATTATGAAATATATAGAAAACAGAGAAAAGTTCATTCAAAACATGAACTAAAGGGATAATGGATATGACAAGGAAAAAGATACAGGCCAAAAGAATCAGAACCCTAAAAACATACCAGGAAAAATTATGTATGCTTTATCTTACAGAACAGAGCAACAAAGATCAATAAATGATTTATGAAATACCATCATATAAACCAAGAATTTAAATGTAGCGATAGGAAATTGCATATGGGAAGGCAAAATGACAACAAAAAAGAAAAATAAAATCAATATCTTTAGGTTTTTCGTGCAAGATTCCTTACCAGGTAACCTCTAAATGCCGCTTGTGCCTTGGTAGCAGCCTTTTCTTCAATGGATTTCTCAACATCGTTGGAACTAATGGATCCTGCAGTCGCATGTTTTTCTCCATCTGGGTTTACAGGTAATGACCCGACTCCAGATGAAGCACCAGCAACCCCATTTTCTAACTCCAAATCAGCACCACTTCTGTCAGTGCTCACCGGTATTGGCTGGGAAATGGTTGGAGAGCCCACAGCTAAAACAGCAGGTGGTCCTTTCCCTGCACTCTGCACCTCTTTTTTATTTGTACATTTCCTCAAAAAGAAAATATAATATGTACATCGACTAAATATTAGCAGGATGTAATTTTATCATCAAGGAATTAGAGGACAGCAGGAGTACTGCTTATGTAGAAATGTCAAACTAAAACTAGAAATATCACTCAAGATAAGGACAACCCAAACTGCAGTGTTTGTATGTGCATGCACATGATGGAGGAGGGACGGGAGCAATGAGGGAGGGAGGGAGGGAGGGAGAGCGAGAGAGAGAGAGAGAGAGAGTTTTTGACATATCAACCATTCATTGAATTATTTTTAAAGTAACAAAGGTTCAAAAGTTTAAGGAAAGTGTGTCCTCTATGGAATCAACACAACCCTGAGTGTACGGCTTCCATTATTAATGTGAAACAAAACTCAAAAGACTGACACCAAAAACCTGTTATACCCTATACAGAGTCCTTTGCAACTTTCCTTTTGCAATTGATTTGCTGTAACTATCTCTAATCAAGTCGGACTAAACTTGACCTTAACTAAATACTAACCATGACATACATATGCCTGGAAAGAATTATGACATGTAATCTTACAAGACTATCTTTAAATAATGTATCTATGCAGTCATGAAATTCATTATACGACATATGCAACACTATCATTAAGACAAAATCACCCATATTGAAATATAATACTGGCACATGGCTCAGAGAGAAGATTAAGAAAAAATCAGCTAATATAGAGGAGCTAAGAAACAAAAATTTGAAGTGTAAAAAGACCATAACAAAACAACAATGTTCATGGCCCTTTCTGTCGCCAATTTCCATGTCAGACATCAAAAGTATAAAATCACCACACTCTGTAAGATCAAATTGAGTGAAAAAAGAGAAACAAATGGCATCCCCATGCCCGTTGAGGTCTTTCCAAGATTGTAGAACATCTCCCAGTTTACCAAGAAAGTTGGTATAGGTATTATATATACTTTTTGGTAGACGCAATGTCATGGTACAATTGTTTAAAAATTAAAATACTAAGCAATTTTGTAGGAACAAATAAACCCTGATAAAAATTCAAACACACCAACCTAATCTAGATTTGGTAATATTCTGTGGCCCACTGAACAAAGAATTATTAAACTTATGTAAGTAAATCTGGTTAAAAGATTCTTCTACAGGCTTGGAGTTCTTTTACGCATCAAGAGAACCAGATAAGTCGGCGATTAACATGCTATTTGGAAAAAAAATATAACATACAATGAGATACTTCTGAGGAACAATCAATTCAGCAAATTCCAACACAGGGAATCAAAAATAAAGGGCAACATTCAGCCACCCAGCATATCAAGTAATTTACCTTTAGGTTTTGGATTACTAATTTCTGTTATTGTCAACCTATGAGATTGGCATCAATTCTTAACATGGTGAACACATAAATAACATTTGGACAACCAATTGATCATAATCTCATCAATAGAACCCAAGCACAACAAACACACTCTCCTTTCCTAGTTCAGTGTACTTGACCCACCTTCACAATTTATTTTCTTGATACATGTATTTTGTATATACACAATTCTATGGTACCACGATAAACCTATCTCAATGGTAGAATATACTAAGTAGATAATTTGTGGGAATCATTAGGTTAGTATTCCTGTAGTTCTTGAATGAATTGATTTAAGTTTATTTACTAGATGTGTCTTAATCATCATGCAATATGAATAAATTGTCCTATTGAATGAAAAAACCAAGCATCTTAGTACTAGACAACATATGCAGTATGCATTATGACCAACCCATAAGAAAATATTGAATACCAATCTGAAACATTTACCATCATTAAACTTAAAGACCATGACAAAATTGACTGACAGTTACCTCAACCCACAAAAAAAAATGGCAAAGATTATGTTAAACCAACCCAAAGGTCCCAAGAAGCAACTCCTGTTGTCAATTGTCAGAATTTAATGACAATCAGATCTAAAAAAATAGCATATATCTTTACACGCTGCAGTAAGATACCTCAGACCGTTATGGTATGAATCAAATCACAATGAGATCTACAACCTCCAAAACCAGAATCATCATTGGTAAGAAACTTTGTAATTGTACAAAGAGTTGTAAACAGACAAAAAATCAAACTTCACCATTCAACTCAAAAAAAAGGAACAAGGGGAAAATCTTACAGACACATCTCTCGATTTAGAGGCATGGGACTTCAATGACTTCTTCCCGAACAACACCGACTTAAGCCACCTCCCCGGAGACTTCCCCATTTCCAACAGAGATGAAGACTCAACCAAACCTTAACTCACACCCTGCATGAAACCCAGATCACCAATCTCAGGTAAAATTAAATAAACCAAAAAAAATCCACCAAAGAAAACCCATAAAACTACCAATGTGACACAGATGTCAATCAAAAACTCAAAAAAAATCACACTGAGAACTGCTTTAGATTTACATTGAAAGATCATCGAATCCTGAGTCAAGTAAGATGACACTCTTCAGATCCATATAAACCCATCAAACCTTTCCCAATATGAACCAAACATCACAAAACCTAACCATCCAACAAAACAATTAAAAAATGAATAAAAATAGATCCAATATGACCCACCTTGAACAACTTCAATCAGTTAAAAAAAATAACTTAACATAGAAAGCTCTCTCACACCTAACAAACCCCAAAAAGCAAGAATTGCAAGTCAAGAAAGGCATGAGAGACTGAGAAACACAATGCAGATCTAAAGCTCACCAAGCAGACAAATTCATCTGAAACTCTAAATTATCTGCTCATACTGAGCTTTAAAAAAATCAAACAAACAGAGAGAGAGCTTACATTGAAGAGATATGAAACCCTAAATGGAGAGAGAGTGAGAGAGAGAACAAATAAAGTTAAGTTTTTTGAAAGACAGAGGGGGGGGGGGGTGTTGAGTGGGTCCAGAGCCAAAGTAGTAGTTTTTTTAATTTTATATTTGAAATATGTAAAGCATCATTCCTATCCTCACCCTCCCAAACTTATAGCTCACTTATAACTCAGTGACTCACTCCATTCAAATTTATTGATATTTGACAAATTTGGATAGTAATTATTTATATTTGTTTTCCTACAACTATGGTAGTTAGTTGGGGCCTTGGGGGATACTTATTAGGGAAAAATCCAAATTAACCTATGCAAACTGCCAGAAATTTATATAAACCTCTGTTTTTTTTTAAAATTCATATAACTCTATAAAAACACTTTTGTAAATCTAAATTACCCCTTGAATTAAACTTTCATTAATAGATAAGAAATATTATATGAAAATTCTATTTTTTTTAACCCTTACTAAAAACTCAATATACCAAAAAATCCCTACAATTTGTTAAAAATACAGAAAATCTTCTATGCATAACGATTTTATTCTTTCGGATAAATTATAAAACCCTATCCGGATAGATAAAATCATCATTTATAGATGATTTTTCACATTTTTAAGACATTGTAAGGTTTTTTAGTATACTATGTTTTCAATCAGGATTAACCAGATAAAATATTTCTAATCTGTCAACGAAAATTTAAGTCAAGGGGTTATATGGATTTACATAAGTATTTTCAAAGGGTTATATGGATTTCAGACTTAGATTTTTTCCTACTTATTATTATTATCATATATGTATAACAAATTCTGCTGTGGTCACATTTTTTTTTACGTGACACTCACATTGACAAATCAAAACGGTTTGAAAACATTAATAAGTAATCTTGCGCAAGATACTACGAGGAGTACACTCACACTGCAAGTTTAAGTTTAAAATGTTAAAATTATGACAGATGATATGTCCAGGCTCATACATAGTCCCAATCACAGTCCATCTATTTAAAAAAAAAATTATGTACTCTCTTATTGAAGTATGTGATGTTATATGCAATGAATTACATACTGAGATACATTAATACATTTTTTCGCATAGAAAAATGATCATACAAATTATGTCATAAACTATAATAAAACCCTATACATTATAACACAATAGAGTACGTTATCATAATGTATGAAACTATAAAATAAGATGCGAAATGGATTGAGTATACAAGCGCTCCAAAATTATTGTAGCAATTTCGATCTACTTGACCAGCCTGGCTTAACCAATATGAGACACCGGACTAGCCTGACCAACCTAATCATGTTTTTAATATTATAAATATGTCATGTTTAACAGTTCATGTCATTCCAAAAATACCAAAAGTAAATACCGATATGTGTGTTTGTGGGGCGTAAATAAATATTTCTCTAAATTTGAGTTTAATCAGATTTATATTAAATCAAAGGAAAATGATCAAATAAATCTCTTAAAAGCTAGAAATACCAAAATCAACGATTTTTTTAAATTATAATTAAAAAATTTCTAATTTTACCATTTTGAAAATTCAAAAGAATAGCATACCCCTTTATGTAGTTAGATCTCTAATATGCCTCTAACTCTTGTTATGTTATTTCATACCTCTTACATTTGTGAAAATATTTCACACATTCTCATGCATACTTTTTTTTACTCTAAAATTTTAGTCATTTTATGGATTTTGTAAGATATGTGTTAATATAATTTAAATTTTTTTATGATACTCCCTTAAACAGTTATATAAATCTTTGTTGTTTTAGAATAATTTTAAGAAAATGTTTTTTTATCTAATCAAGCAAATAAAAAAGATGATATCAATCATGGGTTTGCTATTTAACCGGCATATGTTTTTTTCCTTCCATGGTTTAAATCCAATAGTACTTGATAATGAGCTTCCTTTTCCCCATAATTCTCCACTTTAAAAAAAATTTATTTGATAACCCAATAATATTTGATAATTCAACTAATAATTCAATATATATGTGTGTATATAAACAGTGGAGACAGATGAGAATATAAGATCCTATAATACCTCAACAGGACAATTTGTATTTTAAAGCGATGAACATTGACGGTGGTAAGGGATTTCAAAATCATACGAAACTCTTCCAAAATCAAGATCTCAAATAAACATAGTAGGCGAAAAAAAAAATTTAAATCAAGATCTCAAATAATAATAGAAATATTTAAAAAAATATTATAAATATTTTTAGGAGTACTTCAATGCGATCCACCTCCATTGCCATAATTCAAAAGCTACGATTTTAGTTTTTTTTAATGGGTAGGGGGAAAGGAGAGATTGTTGTTTCATTGAAAAAATAAGTTTTTAGTGTGAAATAACCTAACAAGAGTTAGATGCATATTAGGGATCTAACTACTACATAGGGGTAGGTTAGTTTTTTGAGTTTTTAAAATAGTAAAATTAAATTTTTTTTTTTATAATTTAAAAAAGTGGTTGATTTGAATATTTCTAACTTTTGAGAGATTTATTTGATCATTTTCCTTAAATCAATTAGAGAAATTTATTTCAGAATGTGTATATTTCATTCTCAGGAATCCAATTTTGAAAGATTATGTAAATATAGATATTTAATTTAAAATGTTCATAAATGAATTATTGCAAACACAATTTTCCTCAATATTATTGCGGGTATAAGGGTAGTATAAAGGTGATATAGGAATAGATAAGGAAAATTGTTGTTTGTTTACATAGTATAACTTAGTATTACTAAGCCAGTTTAAACGAGTATAAGAGAGTATAACAATTCTAAGTAACCCATAGGATAAACTATACTCACTTTATTTATTCTCATGGGCCCACATGTCAAATCAATTTTTTACATCTTATCGTATCAAATCACCTATCAACACCTCTTATACATCAAAGAGCTCACATGTCAAATCAACTTTTTTACACTTTATTTATATTTTATTCTTTATCAATCAAACAACTCAACATTTATTTTTACGTTTTCCAATGAGAATAAATAAAACACAATCAAACAGAAAAATCTTTTATTCATGTAAATTTGTTATCTATACTGGCATAGTTATCCATCCAGAATAACTCAATTTCGCTATTCAAACGGAGACTAACAGAATAAGAAAGAAAATAAATACCAAACTAGACCTCATTCTTTATAGCCAACTATCAAATTATCGTGTTGATACATAATAAATTATTGTTCAAATTGATTATGAATGGATTTTTCAAAAAAAATTATTTGAACTTTATTATTTAGATGTAAAAATCAATATAACAAAAAGCTTTTTCAGAATAACAAATATATAATTTCAATTTTCTTATATAAAAAATATTAATACTACTAATTAATCATGAATGTGTTCTTAGGGTTCGAACCCGTTTCTAAGCTAAAAAACTGGAGCAAAAAACTACATATATGATTATTTAAAACAATGTAAAAATTTGAATTTTTTAGAAGCTGTAGAAAGGCAGTTTTTTGTAAAATTAATTTTAAACTCAATTTTTATCTAAAATCAATTTTACGATCGTGTAACTAAATACAGACTTAGTTTAACACATGTGGGAATCATAATATTGGAATATAGTTTGGTTTTATCATATTCTCCCGGCATGTCATCATCTTCGTGTCTCTTTTATGTCAGCACCAACATTCATGGTTTCTTTTCCGATGTAAAAGTTGCTTATTATAAGAATTTTAAAATTTTGAATTTTTTAAATTCTACAATAACATACAATAATATTTTTCTTCTAATAATATGAATATCATAATATACATGTAAATTACTATAGCTATAGTTCAAATTGGTTACCCCATTTAGATAGAGAAATAAGTTATTCTAAAGTTTATGATTATTCTTTCAATTATCCAAGTAACCCAACCTAGTCTATATGCAACCAACTACAGTATTTTATACATTATTAGTGTCACTATATTGTGTATACACAGTGGTATGAGATATATACTTTATTATATATTAAATGTATTTCAATATCTCGTCAACCATCACCTACCTGTTGTCACCATCGGTTACTGTTATACAAATGTATGTTGATCATTGGTCAAGAAATTAGAAATCTAGATGGAATCCACCTAATGCTGGATTTAATCAGTAAATACTAAGATCACATGTGTCCCATGCTGGCATGCTCCCATCACATTATAAAAATAGGATATTTTAACATTATTTAAGACACATAGTCTTATTGGATACTAAAAATAAGTACATTGCACCAATCTCATAGAAATCAATGGGATTTTTTAGGATGACAAAATAAAGAAATACTTGCAATTAATTAATTTAAAAAAAAACTATATTTTAGGTATGCAAAATACTAGTACTAGATAAAGCATGTGTAATTAGACACATAGGAAAAGCCATTTTAAGAACATGGGAGTGACGATATCAGTTGCCTTTCGAAAGCGACAACCACTTGAACTACACCTGGACAATTCGCTCATCCACCTTTCCATTTTTACCCTCGTCATCATATCTATTTACATATATAATACCCCTTTTGACGGTTCTGATCATCCGATCAATGGAATTCTTTAAGAAGGAAACACCATTCCCAAAAGTGGAAATCAATAACGGTTCTCAAATAATCACCGCATTCAACCAAGACGGGATACCGTTCGATCTATTTTTGCCAAATCGAATCTAAACATAGCAACCGTTGGATCACGATTCTGCATTTCCTTTGTTTTCACCGGAGGTGTTCATATCCGACCGACGCACCAGATGAAAAGCAGCCAAAGCGTTTGGTGCACGGTGGACCCCAATAGAAAGGCGCACCGCAATCATGCCACGTATACGGATCAGATGGTCAGGGAAGATAATCAAGTGGTGCACGTCAAGCAACCCCGAATAAGGGGCTCAGATCTAACGAGATGGGTTCCGCTCTAAGCCCTGATTTGGGTAGCGATGTAACTATTATTAGGGTCCGTTTGGAAACACATATTGAAAAGTAGATTTTAGAATAAAGCTGCTTTTTAAGATGATTTTAGACCTTTGACTTTTTTGGGATGTTTTTTTTTAATTCATGAATCAATATTTGGAAGGAATTTAATGTTTGGTAGAAAAAGTTGCTTTTCAATTCAAAAAATCGATTCCGACAAAAAAGCGTTCTTTTTGAGATTTTAAAAACATGGATTTCGAGAGAGAAATTAAAAGGAATCCAGCTTTTGATTCCGCCGGAATCCGACCCGTTTGGTTGCGCGTTTGGGCGGAATCCGCTTTTTAAAAAGCGGAATCGTCCCCAAACGCGCTACCAAACGGACTAGATGAATAACAATTTCAGTATTATTGTATTTTTAGTTATTTCTTATTGAAAAAATGTAATTATAAATTTTTTGTTATTTGATTGATAATTAATAAGTTGTGAATTAAAAGTGAATAAAACGTGAATAATATTTACAAAATGTGAAAAAGTTGATTCCACATGAAGGTCTTCTGATTTAATAGAGGTGATACATTATGATTTGACATGTGAGTCTCTTTTATATCAACGGAATAGATTGAATGAAATAACGCAATTCTAAGAGGACTTGAAATGCCAATATTAGCTTATTTACATTTATTTTGGCATACACTCTTATTCCTTGCAAACAAACAATTTTTTTGTCTTATTCTCTTACTCTTCCATTTGGAGTGTGACATAGGGTTATTTGCATATAATAGCTCTATTGGAATAGATAACAATTCATGTCGAATAAGTAAATTTTTATTTAGTTTCATTTTTTATTATTCCCACTGGAAAACGTAAAAATGATATTTTTGTTATTTGGTTCACCACGAATAAAGTAAGAATAAACGGTACATAAGAAATAAATAAGAGTTTATGACTTTTTAAATGATAATTATACCCCTGCATAAATTATTTGTGTTTGAGAATAAGTATGAGAGATATGTGTGTGATACGATAGATTTGATAGTTTTTAGAATATGAGTATAGAGTGTTAGGTAAGATAAATTTTTTAAAATGACAGCAAATGATATTTTTATCCATTAGCATAGACAAACTCTGATAAATAATTCTACCATTTTCTAATAATAATTATGAGGTTTTATCATAGCTTATACATATATAGCTATCAAGATTCATTATTACAAAACAAATAATTTTTTTATTCTATTCTCATGTAATTTTCATCCTTGACTTAGGGTGCGTTTGGTTGCGCGATTGCAAAACTATTCTGCAGGAATTCGATTCATGATTCTGCAGGAACTCACTTTTCAGCTTTTTGAAATCCTTGACTATTTACCTGCAATCGCTGGGTTTAAAACTGATTACAAAACGTTTGGTTGCGATTGCAAACGAGCTTTGTAATCGCTCGCGCAACCAAACGCACCCTTACCCTTAGGGTGCGTTTGGTTGCGCGATTGCGCTGCGATTACGATTGCAGGAAGCTGCGTTTACAATCGTACAACCAAATAGTTTTGTAATCGCAATTTTAAACCCAGCGATTACAGGCAAATAGTGCCCAAAAGCTGTGATTTCAAAAAGCTGAGAAAGTGAGCTTCCTGCAGAATCAGTTTTACAATCACAGATTCCTGCAGAATCAGTTTTGCAATCACGCAACAAAACACACCCTTATGCATAATCCAAACGGGAGGTGATATTTCTTTATATTCGTCCGTTAGTTATTCTCCCATCCAAACATGAACTGATGGAGACTATTCAATACTACAGAAGGTCACCCTTCCTAGCAGAAAATATTGTACGACCCTACCCCAGCGTGGATGGGTTGTGACAGCCTTAAAAATCCCACCAAATCAGTGGTCCACTATGCACGATAAGAGGCTATTTATAGGATGGAATAATCGAGAATAAATCCAAACAAAAATATATCTAAGCAAGAAATGAGTGGGAATATACACAGCTTTGCTAGAATACGTGAAATAAATTAATATTGATATTTCAAATCACTTGAAATTAAAATTACGTTATTCTATCTAATCCATCATTTATTTAAGTTGGATTATCTATTTTCACTTCTTATAAATCACTAATCAACATTTTAAATTATTTTTTTCTTTATATAAATCATTAACCACATTTTATTCATATATTATCTATAACAGTCCATCTATAACTAATCAAACAGAAGTTTCATTATTACGTTTTTTAATAAAAATAACTAAAAAATACTAACAAATAGAAAATCACTAGTTCCGTAGCTACATATGTCTATATTAACATGGACCATCTGATTCGTGGTCCCTTGATATTTTCATAAAGTGGGGCCCACCGTTGAAAAAGTGGATAGGACACACACGTGGGTCGTTCGCACGTACACATCTCTCCGTATGGTACAGTTCGTAAGTACACATCAACGACGATTGTGACCAGAAGAGAAGAAAAATCGATTGGATTTCATGTTTTATATAAAACAAAGGCCATAATTGCAGATATTTCGTGATTTTGGAAACTTACGGTCTTGATATCGTTGATTCAAGTGGTCCGAACGCCAATAAGTCCACATCTAACATTTTTGACGGTCTTGATTTCGTTGATTTAAGTGGTCCGAACGACATCGACATTTTTGTAATGCAGTGGTTAATCATCAGTGGAAAAAAAAATCATCACTACCACTTATTTTTTTGAGTGGTGATACCCAGACCCTAACTCATAAGCTCCATTCACAGGTTTTATGAGGTTTCATTACTTTATTAGTTGGATTGTAGACATTTAAAAATAGGTAAAATGACAAAATACAGATATGCCTTTCATTAAAAATAGATCTAATTAACTAAATCCCCATTTTTTCTCTTATTAATATTTTACATTAATTTGAATTTGCCTAATTTAAAATTTGTCTATTTTAAAAAATATATCTCTTTAAAATTTGTCTATTTTAAAATTTAAATTTTAAAAATTCTTATGAAATTTACATCAAAACTTATATAACTTACACAAAAATCACCTAAGTTGTTTTTCATCAAAACTAATCTAAATTACACCAAAATTACCTAAATAACACAAAAAAAACGTTCTATTTTTTTTTTATGATTATAACCGTTATAGAATGTAACACAGTTGCATAAATAACATTATATCGTTCCAAGACTGTTACATTTCAAATATAAATAAAAAAACAATATACACATTTACAAGACTGTTACATTTCAAATATAACAAAATAACAAAAATTATGTATTGCTTAAATGTGTCTCTTTCGAATCAAACCGCAATATTCATTAACTATTACATTTATAAATGTAAATGTAACAGTATTGATCGATACACAGTTTCCACAATGTAAATACAACAAAACGATACCTGACCTCACTTGGAGGGGATGACAGCAGGGATGGCGGAATAGGCCGCCGATTGGGCGCCAATTTCGCCCAATCGGATGCTCGGACGGCTGTGCCACTTCGTCGGAAAGCTGGGGAGGGGGAGCGAGTCTGTCGTGTCAGAAACCCTGCTTGCTGGAGCATCTATCGCCGGTGGGAGATCCGACATTTTGGAGTTCTGGGAGATCCATCGCCAGCAAAAGGTTTTTTTTTTTTTTTGATTGAGGTGAAGACGATGAGGACTTAAAAAAGAATTTATTGATTTATTTAATCTGAATTTTTTATTATGAAATTTGAGTGAGGGGAATTTTTAAAGATTTAATAAAGAACAAATCATAAAAAAAAATGGTAAATCATAACTGAAAAACCATTTTATAGGGAAATAAAAAAAATATATAATAGGTAATGTATTGATACCACCTCATAGGGTTTATTTGAGCCTGTGAAATTGGGGCCTGATAATCATTATTGTATTTTCTTTTAGCTCCATTTGGCTCGAAAATAAGACCATAATAAGTAAGAATTAATCAGAATAATTTTGAACTGCATATTTAGATGACTAAAATTAATGAGAATATGTATGTCAAAATTAACTGATATAAAGTGACATATGAATTCCAGTCAACCACTGTAATTAATTTATTCTAGATTTTTCAATAAAAAAGAATATGTGACCCACTATGAAATTAATTGTCATTATTTATTATAAATCAATTGTCATAATTTTTTTCATCTTTTATAAATTCTTATCCGCACATAATTCACATTTTATTCAAATAATAAAAAATTTATTATTATATTTTTCAACAAAAATAATTTAAAACACAAACAACACAAAAAATCATTAATTTTACCCTTATTTATACTAGAATAGCCATAAATTTAACTTAATTCTCGAACCAAACGGAGGCTTAGAACTGTTAAAATTTACAAGCACGTTGCGAGGACAGTCCATATACATTCATGACCATGCAGCAAGTATATATGATAATTTTTTTTAAATATCACTAAAATTTTGAATAATGAGGATTTTTTTTTCAAAATTCTAATAATATAAATTGAATAATTTGAATGTAATATGTTTTATAAGATTTTTTGGATATAAATAAATGATATTAAAATTTTTGTATGAAAAAATTCTGTAGATGGGAAAAGATATAAAAAGATTTGAATCACAATAGATATTAAAGTATCAAAATATTATTTACATAATTTACTCTTAATTAGAAAACTATACGATTCAAATCTTGAGTATCCAATGATTTTAAAACCACCCTTATAAGTATACTGACTTGAAAATGGAATTTTTTAAAAGATCAAAAGTCCTTTCATGTGCTCACTTGTTCACTTGTTTTATCATTATATTATCATATGCATATTTGAATTTAAAAATATATTTTTTGGAATCAAATATTAAAAATATTTTGAAAAAATAATGATTTAAAAATTTTCCATTAAATAATTTAATTGATATGGCCAAATGTAAGATTTAGTTTTCTTTTTGAAAAAATTAATCTATGTAAAATTCCGCAGGATTTTAGATTGGTTTTTGTTAAAATTTTAAATATTAAACTATAAATTTTAGCTTGAAATAAGTTGTTGTGGCGTGCTCATCATAACTTATTGGATATTATTTAAGATACAAACAATCTTAAAAAATCAAAATCTAAGGGCTAGTTTGGCAAGAGGATAAATGTTGGGATAAGGGGTAATTAAGGGGATAAGTGAGTAAGATGATAGCTTACCACATATGGTATAAAAAATAATTGGGATAAAATGCGGACAATTGTCCCAATTTAAAATGAAAATTGAGATACTTTGTTCCATCTAAATGTTGGGATATCATTTATCCCATTTTTTATCCCAATTTTGACAAATGTAAATATGAACAAAATTGATGAATTTTTTATCCTTTAAAATTAGGACAACTTATTTGGATCAAATATAGGATACCTTTAAATTTTTAAAAAAATATTAGATCTACCCTTTCTATTAATGAAGCATTAATATTGTTTGGTTGAACACTTTTTTTTATTTTGGTTTTTGTATTTTATTTTTGGAAGGGTAATCATAAATGTTATCCCAATTTTATAAAATAGGGATAAGAAATTGGACAAAGTTTATTTCACCTTTTACCCAGAACAAATTATCCCATTTTTTATCTCAAAAAGTGGATAATTGCTCATGCTTTATCATTTTTTTTAATGCCATATGGGATAACAAGTGATTTAACTCAAATTTTTCAAGTTTTTTATCCATTTAATTATACATCCAAATCATAGATTCCATCCACTTTTTCAAGTTTTTGATCCATTTAAACAATTTTTGATCTTCAAAAGTCCAAAAGTTACCCATGCGTTAATTATTTATGATGATAACTTTAAAAGGTTAACATATTTGAATTGTTTCCTTAAAAACAACATATTTGAATTGTTTTGACCGTTGCAGGCTTCACATGTATTGCTTTTTTTTTTTTAGAAGAAACACATGTATTGCTTTTTGACCGTTTGTTATCATTTGAAGATGCAATCCCATCCAGTAGAATGCTTTATAAAACCAATCGTGTATGCAACTATTCAATCTTACTCTATTTCAGTGAAAATCTTTTTTTTTTTAAACATGAATGCTCATGGAGATGCACGCTATAACATTCATGATCAAAATTTAACAAGACTTTCTTTGGATACAATGAGCAGTTTCAACTTTCAATATTCATATCCAAAATCCAATGAGACAGGAGCAACTGCTATGGAAATGTGGAAAGCCTCGGCCCATTCAGTCCATCTGGAAAGTCTCGGCCCGCTCAAGTACCTTGAAGGCTCGAAGATCTTGTCAGCTAGGGATTGGATCAAACCACAAGTCAAATACCTCATTATTTCTGATGCGGATATTAACATATGGGAGCATCCATGACTACAAGGGAAAGACCAGACATAGCACTTTGACGAATCCTCCCTTCTTTTTGGCCTGCCAAAGGAGGCAAAGGTAGGCCAACTCATTTTGGTTGGGAAGTGGTGCAAACCTAATCATACCTAGCCCCCTAACCAATCACATATCTGGGCTGCCATCTTAGAAGAGGAGGTGGGGGGTGTAGGCCACGACACTCTCATATGAGCTCATAGCTATTCGGGATCTCTGTCAGTCTCAGAAGCTTAGGAAGCAACTAGAGAAATGGCTAGCCACTGGAGTGGACTGACTAGCTATTAAATTCCTATTAAGCTTCCAAACACTCTTGTTGCGTGTGGTTGGCTTTTCACAACAAGACTCCTACTCTAGAAGCCTTACACAGAAGCGGAATGGTGCAAGACACTTCATGCAAGCTCTGCCATAGAGAGGTGGAAGCAGTGACTCACCTTTTTCTCAATTGTTCCTACTCAACTTTCATTTGGTCTTGTGTACTGAAGAAGTTTGGAGCAAAGAGAGTGGTGTAGACTAGTCTGGTGGAGTTCATTAAATGGCTAAAATATCAATTCCCCATTGGCGCTCCTCTGGTCATCATGAAGACAACATTCACTTCCACATTGTGGTGGATATGGTGCGAATGAAATGAATGGCGAAGTCACAACAAATCAAGACACAAAACTGTCTTATGTTGCTTCATTGTTGAACCAATCTAGATCTTACTGCCTGGGAGGAAGCTAATTGAATACCCTACTCCACCAATGTAGCACTTAGCACGATAATGGGGAGTACACATTGCGTAGAAAACCGCCTCTGTTCAGCTTGTATAGTGGTCTTCTCTGGAGCGGGGCTGGGTCTAATCAAATTCGGACGAGTCTTTGTCTGTGGACATGGTTGGTTTCGGAGCACTCCTGTGTAACCACAAGGAAGAATTCATGGGTGGTGTTGCAACCTAGGCAACAAAAACCTCCATAAATATTCTTGAGTTACAAGGTTTACAAGTTGATTTAAAACTAGGCCTCTCTCAGGAGGTATCGAATCTATGGATAGAAGGGGACTCTTCAACGGCGATCACTTGGGTGAAAGGGAAGGGAAAACCCCCATGGACGACAAGCAGAGTACAAAATGACATTAAATATAATCTCTTTGGTCCCTTTTCATTGGGAGGTCTCCCACATCCATCGGGAGGACAATTAGCCAGCAGACATCCTTGCTTTGGTGAACTGCAGATTGTCGATACTGGAATTTTGACGATGATAACATTGTGAATCCGGGTTCCTTCAAGCTTGGTTCCGTCACGCGCACGGCGCTTTCGAATAGCCACTTGATGGAATTGTCCAAGGTTGCCTGACCGTGTCTAAGGGATGTTGGTGTGATCGCCACTTGCTTTTTCCTTAAAAGCAAGAAAAGGGGTACTCTTTGTTATTCGCCTTCAACGGGGGATACGGGTTCTCCTTTCAAAGATCACGGCCAGCTGTGCCTTGAGGTGTTCAAGCTCATATTGATCCTACAAACCTAGAGAGAGAGAGAGAGAGAGAGAGAGAGAGAGAGAGACTTTTTGTGTAGGATTAGTAAATGGAATGGAATAAAAAAAGGTGTTCTTTCTGGTCGACGGAGTGGAGGTGAGTTATCAATACAGTCAGACTAGTGGCGGATTGTTGGAAGGGGATGGACCAAAGTAGATTGTCGAGTTCGACGAACGGGGTGGATTGCGGGTTTCGACGAGTGGGGATGAATTGTTGGGTTAGACGAGTGGGGGTGGATTGTCGGATATGACGAGTTGGGGTGGATTGTAGAGTTAGACTAGTGGGGGTTGATCGCCGGGTTCGACAAGCGGTGGGTGGATTGTCAGGGGTTAACTCCAAAAATTAAACAAAGTTAGTGGAATATTTTATGTTAACAATAAACTAAGACAATATACAAAAGAGTAATAACAAGCATATAAAGCGGTGAAAGACAAATGAAGTAAACAAAGCAAAACAAAAAGGGTTAGTGAAGCACCCAAACTTGCAAAAGAGGAGTGTTCAAATGGTCCTTAGACCAACCGACCGACGATCCAAATTAGGGTTGTCCGACAGCTGCGTATAGTTTCCAAAAGAACTGATAATAGTCTAATGAAGTACTCCAACACTATCAACTTTGATTGAACTTATATTTATTTAATTGATAAGATTATTACAACTTGTTTACAAGGTTTATGAGGAGATGGTATGTTATATAAGCTTTAAGGAAAAAAGAAAGAAAGAAAAGGAATGGAAGTGAGGGTAGGAGAGATATGAGCTTAGTTCTCTCTTTCTCTTTGGCAAATGATAGTGAGGGATAGATGATCGTGATAAAAAGGGTGGTTAACTTTGGGTGATAGTAGATGGGTTCGTGAGTGGTTTTTGGAGAGAAAGGAGAGGTTTTGGAGGGTGAATGAGGGTGGTAGGTGGTGGTTTGGAGTGACTGCTGGTGTAGGGGGTGGTGGTGCTCGAAAATAGAGGGTGGAGAGTGGTGAGGGACTATTGGTGATGAAAAATAGTGGATGGGTTCGGATGGGTGGTTTTGGGAGAGAAAGGGGAGGGCTTAGGTGGTAAATGAGGGGTGGTAGGTGGTGGTTTGGAGTGGTTGCTGGTGTAAGGGGTGGTGTTGCTCGAAAATGGAGGGTGGAGGGTGGTAAGGAGCTGCTAGTCTCGAATAGAGAGGCTAGGGGAAGGTTTGGATGATTATTGGGGAGTAAAAGGTGAGTATTGGATGAAGAAAAGCCTCCCATTGCCTCCCTTTTATAGCCCAAACGAGCCACCACACCTTCTTGACACTTGTTTGGGGTGGTAATGAGTGCTCCATGACGCTCCTACGATCACCCTAAGTGGTTGATGTCGGCGGAGAGGCGGAAATCTCAAGTCATACCGTCCTTTTCGAGCTGAACTTATCCTAGTTTTTTCGATGATCCGTCATCCCATCATCTAGGTCGATAATCCTTCAAAGATCATCAAGGTTGACAATCCCTGGTAGATTGTCCAGTTCGACAATCCTTCAAAGATCGTCGAGGTCAACAATCCCCGATACATCGTCTTGGTCGACAATCCCTAAAAGGTCGTCCAGTTCGACGTTGCCCATGTAGTTCGACGAGCAATTGGCTGTTTGTCTATGTCACCAGATGGACTTTCAGATGTCCTGTACAACAGCCCCAAGGCTTGACCATTCCGGGCAATGGTTCCGCTCTCCAAGCTTCTCTTTAAAAATTTGTGTGCTCATGCTTTCTTTTCTTTTCTTTCTCTACTTAGGTGATTGTTTTGGCTCAGAGAAGTTCTTTTGAGAAGATTATCAGGGTTTAAACCTGTAAACTACGATATCACAATCAAAATGGGGTATCTACACTGATGAGGAGCAATTTATCCCAGCCAGTTGTCTTTGGGAAGAGTTAGCGCAGGCTATAAGATTGGATGCATAAGGAACCAAATTTTGGAGAATTCATTAACATCTTTCTCGTTTGTGTACATTTTAAAGCTCTGCAGTGGGTGCTTTCTAGGGATTAGTTTATGTCCAACTTGCTAGGGATGCAGTGCAGCAAAGCCTATCCTTCCCTCCCAACAGTTTAGAACACTCTAGTTACCCATGAATGACCCCTATGTGTAAATTTGCTCTGTTTGGTTTTGTGCATGTTTCATCCATATAGCAATATAAGGGGCCTGTTTGATATGGGATTACAAACTCTCCTACAACTGTAATACGCTTGTCTTTGAGAAGTAAAATCTAATGTGGGTGCATTAGGCAAGTAGTCCAACACACACCTTGTCCTGTTTGACAACTATAATGGAGTTTGGGGAGCTAGATATAGCCACATTACAAAATTAATACCCCAAAGTGAAAAATGTTTTCTTACAGGACAAACGTTGGACACTGCAAAAAAAAAATGAACAGATGAGTAATATAAGGGGCCCCAAAATGGGTTTGAGGTCGTGCATTTCTGGAATCATTGTTTTAATGCGTTTGATTTTTACATGGTGAACGCACAAGGTAATATTTGGTGTTATAGACGCTAGGAGGTGTTTGGCTCTGTGATTCAGTGTTTCACCAGTTCCCATTGAGACTCACTCCTGCTGCACATTCATGCTGAAGTTTATTTACCTTCCA
Source organism: Acorus calamus (assembly GCA_030737845.1). Classification (NCBI taxonomy): domain Eukaryota; kingdom Viridiplantae; phylum Streptophyta; class Magnoliopsida; order Acorales; family Acoraceae; genus Acorus; species Acorus calamus. The sequence goes on along the minus strand of CM060867.1, from coordinate 6,104,624 downwards.
AAAAAACTGTTGTAGAAATGTTGCCGAAGAAGAAGACAACCTTATTGTATAAGTATCGCTCAACATCAATTAGATGCGACACAAGGGAGCAAGCAAAAACATATTACTCATAGGGCATGAGTGTTAAAGTTCTTTGATAAGCAAAAACATATTACTCATAGGGCATGAGTGTTAAAGTTCTTTGATGAAAACAAAAAATGTTTAATCCAATCAAACAACACATTCTCTAATGCCTTGGTGGTTGATGATTCAGATTGTTACAAATAAATTATGTGGTTTTTTTACCAAATGGAATCAAGATATTCAAATGGGGTAAATGAATAAAGAAAGATACTGGATGAGTGAATGCATCAAATATAAAATTTCAAATGTATTCAATATATTCATTGTCATTCATTTATTTTTCTCCGCTTTCTAGATGTTGGTCAAGCATGAAAGTTTGGGTTGGAGATGAATTTACAAAAACGATGATCTACATCTCGTTGAAAAATTTTCACATTTTTTATAAATTATATTGTTAAATTCTTTAAAATATATATTTTATCTTTTATAAAAATATATATAATTTTAAAGTAAATAAAGTAAAAAGAGTAGAACAATTTTTAGAGAATGCTGATACACTCGATCCATTTTACAGTCCCATCAATAGTCATATACTTAATATTATATTATATATTGTAATATCACAGTGCTTAAATTTTTATCATAGCGTATGAAATTTTTTTATTTTATTAAAATTAATATACAATATAATTTGAACTCATCATCTACTTTATTTTATATAATAAAATATATTTTAATTAAAGAGTATATAATTTGAATATATCATTTTTTGTTTTACTTTTCATACAGGGAAAGGGAATAAATCTCAACGGACCAAAAAAGCGGGCCCCATTTTCTGACCGTTTTCAATTTTGAACGAACAATGTCAGTCATTGGAAACCCGGAAGCTTCGCTGTCACCGACCAACACGTTGGGTCCCACACACGCTCCACCTCTCAAATCTCCACCCTCCATTTCTAAAATCCCCCCGTTCCTGTCCGTCCATCAAAAAGCCCTCCCCTTCCCCTCATCATCACCAACTGCCTTTATTTTCCCGCTCAAACCAATTTGAAAAAACTCTATATTTTCGCCTCTCTCGTCATCTTCAAAGACATCAAAAAAGAAGAAGAAAAAAGAACATAAAATGGAAGCCATTAATGAACAATCTCCATTGCCTGGTAATGTTTTCTCTTCTGTTCCATATTTGTTTTTTGAATTTCTGATTTGATTTTCCATGCATGTATTTATGTGGGTTGTTTTGGATTTTCAGCGGTTTCGTCTGCGAAATCAAAGCTGCGATATCCGCTCCGATCGGCGGGCAAGCCGAAGGAAGAGAAATCGGAGGTTCCGTTGGTTTCTTCTTCGATTAGAAGGTTTGATTTTGGGTTTTCTGATTTTTTTTTGAAGGAAAATTTGGTTTTTGCTTCATTGGGTGGATTTTGATTGATTTCGATTTGTTGTGATGTTTTGCTTATGCAATAAAATTAGGGAAAATCACGGATTGATAGATGTTACAACTTGTATGTTGTTTATGAGCAATTCTGTGTATTTGAAATGAAAAAGTATTTTTTTTTGTTAGAAAATCATGGAGAGGAAGCAAATGGGAGGGGGCATTTTGGGAAGAAGGGATGCTTTTTGTGGATCCTTTGGGGAAAGACATAATTGTGGGCATGAGATTTTTGATGAAACAATTGGAAAGATTTTATTTTTATTCTATTTTATTCGGGTTCCTTCATTGGAGTTTTTTAGGGAAAAAATGGAATTGTCGGGTTATTATTGGAAGATAATACATGAAATCATACATCACTATGGTTCAGTTTGTTTTTGAAAAATCTGCAAAATCTGTTGTCTGGGAATCTGGGTTTTTGATCATTTCATTATTCAGTTTGATGTTTTGTAAAGTTTGGAATTATTTGGGTCACCATATATTGGAGAATGACAACTTTAAATTTATAATCAAGCAGTTAAATAGGCAAGAAATATTGGCAAATTTACTGTAATTTAAACATGCCCAAAGTGATTTTTTCCCTCTCCCCAATATGTGTAGTGATTTGAAAGTGTGGATTGCCCATCCATAATTGAAATGCTGCATTGAAGAAACCATGTCACCAAAGCGTCCGGTGCGTTTGGTTGCACGATTGCAATATTGATTCTGCACGAATCTACTATTGTAAAACTGATTATGCAGAAAACTTACTTTCTCAGCTTTTTGAAATCACAGCTTTTGGACACTATTTGCCTGCAATCGCTGGATTTAAAACTGTGATTGCAAAACTGTTTGATTGCACGATTGTAAACGCAGCTTTCAACAATCGCAAACGCTGCGCAATCGCGCAACCAAACGCAGAAGATAAATGGAAATAGTGATATGCAATCCAAATAGAGTGATGATGGGGAAGAGGTTCATCCATTGTGTCAATCGTAGGGATCATCCTTAAGGTGATGGAGCCTATGGATTTTTATTAATTGAAAGGATTGATTGTTGTATTTTAAGTTGTTAATTTAATGATTATTTGTCACATGTTTATTTAATGAAATCACTCTATTAAGTTCCTTTGGAAGCGTGGAATGTTGTTATTCTGTCATTAATATTTGGAAAATTGAAAGTGCTAAGTTGTTTCTGAATTGATTATCCAAAGTCTTCTTGATCCATGATTTTGGGACAAAATTTACTTACAACCCTGAGAAAGGAAATGATGACCACACTTTTTTGTAATGTCTCTTAACAATTTACTTATGTTACCGTGATCTCTCGTATTGATGGTTATTATGATCTTAATATGCTCCCGTCATTTCTATTAATTATGTGTTGGTTGTTATGATCTTCCTAGTCTTATTGAGAATTTTGCTTGGGTTTTGATTGTTCTTCCTCATGATGCTTTACAAACTTTGCTTGCATCTGTCATTATGAAATTACTATTTACATGCATATAGAAAAGAAAAAAATAAATTGAAAACAGGAAGAACGCCATTGGTCACATCATCGGTTTATCGTGCAGTTGACAATTCTAATATATCGTTAAACAGGCATACCTTCGCAAGGAGAAATGGTTGAAAACATAGTTTGAAATGCGGCCGCAGACCGGTACGTGCGGCCGCACATGCATGCGCCCCTGGCACATTATACCCAATATGCGGCGCACGTTTGAATTCCGTTCGAACGGAATTCAAACGGTCTCTTACTTTCGAATTCCGTTCGAACGGACTTGCGGTAAGAAGGCGTTCGAAGTTCAGTTCACGGATTGAACTAAAACCTACCTCTATCGAACTTCCGTTCGAACGGGGGTTCGAACGGAGGTTCGAACGGGGGTTCGAAGGTTACCTTACCCATGTGCGACCATGTTCGTACATGCGGCCGCAAATGCTATGTGCGGATCCCACCGCACATGGTTTTGAACTTTGGTAGAAATAACCAAACACACTTGTTCAAAACAAAATGTCATGTTGAAAAAAACATCATATCTACATCATTTTCAGTGTAATGTACTATATCAACTCATGCAAAATCTCATACTAAATAAATCTCATGTACTACTACATCTTACCAAAAAAAAAACTCATGCAAAATCGAAAAACAGTCTGTAAATGGTGATGCTTTATTAATCTGTTTGTAAATGTCTCTCTCTCTCTCTCTCTCTCTGTTTTTTTTGAAATTTCCATTCTCAGTAAGAGGAAAATGTATCATACAAATCAGGGTTAACATCACCCTTATAGGAATTATACCCCAAAGCAAGTTGATGAGTTCCATTTCTAACTCAACTCAATTTAAACTCCATGAAGGCTATTCTTGCTTTTTTGATAAAAAAAATGTGTTCTTAATCTGGTTATTATGCATCAATGATTCTTATACAATCCTTTAGCTATTCTAACATCTAATGGCTCTATATCTTTCCAATGGTTGTTTGACATATTTAGGGGGAGGCCTGCACCAAGTGTGAGCAGAAGTGTGAATGTATTCGATCTTTCTGGCAAAGACAAACCTGTCAAACCTCCAAGGAGGCTCTCTGTTCCTTCCAAAGCAGCTGCTAGCACCAGCTTGAACCCAGTTGGGAGTATAAATCCCATATCTGAGATCCGTACAAAGAAGCCTCTCAATGCCGGAGGGAAGAGCGAAACACCACTTTCAGATATATCAAGATCCTCAAACAGGAAAAAATTTAGTGCACTTTCATCAGTCTCTTATTGGTTGACGCAGATTAAGCTATCAGAATCTGCTTCCAAGCACTCTATCTCACTTGGTTTCTTCAAGCTGGCCTTGGAGTCTGGATGTGAGGTATGTACAGCAATGTTTGGTAGCGTGCATTTCCTTGGACCCGTATTTACATGTAGCGGCATATAAATGTTGTACATTAAAGCATGCATATAACTGATTTTTTAGGATGCAAAATTTACTTTTTGTGCTTTCCACAATGAAATGGTGGGACACACCCATTTAGGATAGCAAAAGGAAAAATAGTTGTCATATCAACTAGATTGTTTGACTCTCTGGGGACATATTTGACCATGCATGGATTCTGGTTTATTATCTTATGTTAGGGACATGAGTATAATATAAGGAAAATCTTTACACATGATATTTTGATTTTTCTATAATAAAAGCTGCATCCCTTTAATGTGTTTAGATTGTCCGAAGATGTAAAATCTGCATACATGTTAAACTGAAATTAGTGCATACTACTCGAATATTTGCGTGTCTATTCTGAAAAAATGGAATTGCTTTTCTTGAATCACTAACAAAGCATAAAAAAGTTAGTGAGCTAGGAGAATAAATGCCCTGTTCTTTGTGAAGTTGTCTGCGTGGTTTACAAATTTGATTCCAGGGTATGTCTATAGTAGAATCGAAAGAGTTACCCTCTGGCAGTTTTCTAAAAAAATGGCATTTGGTACCTAGGCACAAGAAGATATCTTGGCTGATGCATGCATTCGTGTACTCATTCTATTAGCCTGTTAGGACAGAAGTGCCTATGTTTTCTTTCTATTTGATTGCAAGATAATTTAGGGGTGCTGATGTTGAGTAACCTGAAATCTTCTTGTAATTTTGTACTCCAGTATTATATTCGGATTTGCATGTATTGGTTTTAACTTTTACATTCACATGAATGATGAAATGCTAATCTTTCCTGTTCATTTCATTCTGAGTTCACAGCCTCTACAGCGTATCCGTGAGGAACTGAAATCCTATGCATGTCGATACAAGCTCCTGGAATCTTGGGGAACCAGCAAAAGAGTTACTTCAGAGTTACAACATCTTGGAGGAAATGGAACAGCTAAAGGTTTCTGAAAGTTCTCACGGTTCTGAGGAAGATTCTTTCAGCTCTCCCACATTGAAGACAGGTAATTTGAAGCCCAAGTCATTGGATTCGGATACATCTCAATCCAAGAAAGATGGCGGTCGGACAAGAACTCCTATGCCTAGGCTGAGGGCTTCATTCAATGGAAACCCTGTGAGTTCAAGAATGGTAGCTGGTGCTTCCGGAAACGCACACAAGAAGCTCCAGAAAACAAATAAAGTCGATCCTAACAAGGAAGCTGAAAAGGTCAAGGGTCATCTTAAGAAATCCTCAGTGAAGGAAGGTAACATAAATATATGATTTTATCTCTGGTTTGCTAGCATCTAGTAGGATCCTTTGCTATAGTATCTTTTACTTTCAATTTTGGATTCACAAACAAAACTTATCTTTTTTATTTTTCTTTTCAGTTGAGAAGTCTGTGGTCGAAGAGAAGATACCACAAGAAGATAAAGAGAATGTGGTAAGGCAATGCAATTTTATTACTGAAAACAAATAATTTCGGTGTGTGTGACTCTGGAGCTCGTATACAGATTTGAATATAATCTATCCAATAAAGATAGCACCTGTGATGCCAAATTCAGTTGTTGAGGCATTAAACTCCAAAATGATTCTTCTTTCATTATGTTAAAAAAAAACTCCTTGTTTATTCTCTGTTTGATTTTTCACATTACCTTATAATAACAATGAAAGTTGAACAGAACCTGCCTTTCGAGTGAGTTTCCTGTATGATTGAACTGCTGCTTTTAGGAGTGTGATGATGTAGATATTAAACAAAGCATAATTAGTGATTCTTAGAAATGTGACTCAATAATTTTTTTATTGTTAATGTGAATATAGAATAGTTTACTCTGCTGTCTTTGAAAAGCAAAATTTCTTTTTGCATTATTTGGTTATCACATTGATAGGGTAATTTGGAGTGATTGTTTGAGAATGATATTATGAAATGCACGTCCTTTCATTTCTTTTTGCATTATTTGGTTATCACATTGATAGGGTAATTTGGAGTGATTGTTTGAGAATGATATTATGAAATGCATGTCCTTTCATTTCATTAGGTATCTTATTCTTCCATCTATTACTGTACTGTTCTTGGTTGACATATATCTTCTCTGATTGTGATTGATATTCTCTTACATGTATATTGCAGGATGCTCAGATCATGGAGGGGAATGGTATAGATATACAAGCTTAGATAAATAGAATGTAAGAAATTGATTCCAGTCTTAAATTGTGGATCTTGTGCAGAAAAAAAAGTCAAGGTGTGTGTCTGCTTTTTGTGAAACTATTGTGTGAATGTGTAGTGATGTCAAAAGATAGTGTGATTGTGTTCGTGGTCATTTGAAGAGTTGGCCGTTGGATTGTATGGTTGCTATAGATCATCCCTGACCTATAATTTTGCTTTCTTCAGAAAATTAATTTGAGTGGTGTTATTGGTTTGGTGTGAGATTTGGTTGCATTAATGTGATGCCTTTTTAGTTAATGATGAACCAACGAGATTGTGGTTAATTTGTACGTTTATGAGTAAATCATCATTATCCCCCTTCATGTTTGTGACTTTGTTCTGATCCCAATAATTTGCATGTGAAATTTTATATTTCAAGGTCATTTGCTGCTTTAGTTGGGAATAAGATTTACATATTCGTACATGCTTAGACCTACATATTCATACATGCTTAGAGCTTTGTACTCCTTTTGGCCTAGTTCTGAACCCTTCAATTCTATTTGATATTTTGATATCTTGTGCACACTGTGAATTTTTTAATGGTGATAATGCCATGGTGTGCACAATATTGCATACATTTTTTAAGGGGCTAATGTAGATCTTTTATAAAAATATTGCATACATTAGAATGTTTTGTGGGATGAAAAGAAATATGACTTCACTCAGTGTATCTGTTGCATAAGGTTGTGAAGCATTCTTTTGTCATTGGTGTTGTCCAGGGACGTGGCCTTGTATAACCTCTAATAAAATAATTTTCTGGTTCAAAATATAAGCTCAAGTTATATGAGGTGTGGCAATACATATACTGTTATTCAAATAAAATAAGCTTTAGCCTGACTATTTAATTTGACAAGGGGATAAGTGGTAAAGTAAATGGTAATTGTAAAAATAAGTGTGGGAGATGACAACTATCCCATTTGATATAAAAAATAATTGGGATAAAGTTTAAACATTTATTCTGATTTTAGAATAAAAATAAAGATTTTTTTTAAGATGAAGGTAGGCTATTTATAATTTAGATTAAAAATTTACATTGATTGGAACTCTCAAAACCAAACAATGGATATTGGAGAGAAAAAAAGAAAAAAGGCATAACCACTCACGAGAGGCTGGAATAGCATTTATATTTATTTTTTTTTCATAATTTTTACAAATGTAAGATGTACAAAATAATAAATTGATGAATTTTTTATCCTTTAAAATTATGACTATTTTTCATCAATGCTTTAACTAATTGTTAAACTAGCCTTTAAAGATAATTTTTCCAATAGACATATAGTTATGGTCTGAACTCACAAAAGCCATAAAAAATGATGAAGAGAGCATGTTGTATGAACGATGTAGATCACAATTTTAATCATTTTGCTTCTCCAGTGTACCTCCCTCATAAAAAAAATGGAATTTTTGATGGGGATGCAACACTGTTTGGACTGCATTCCCTGCCACTGTCATTTTGATTTTTTTTATACATACGCCCCGTAGAGCAATTATAGACTACAAGCCCCGCAGGTCGATTACAGTCACTCGACCCAAAGAGGTGTGAACAGGAAGCGAACCCGAACACCTCTGGACTCATAGCGCGCACACGCAGAACATGGGCCGAGACCCAGCTGCACAATGATGTTGAGCGGTTACAGATGTGCGCGGATTCATGGGGTGGGGTGCCAAACGTGGCATGGCATGGCATGGCACACACACCCGGGTAGACCCAGAATGCTCGCAAATGATCAACACGCCCAGGGATGTGAGCATCTAGTGAGGTAGAGCGATTACGGACGTGCGCAGATCTCGCGGGGTAAGAACTAGTCATGAGACGACATGGACACTTAGTGTGCCCATGATGCGGATAACTCTGCTTCCACATGCAGAGTGGGGGAGTTGCTCAGGTAGAGTGAGTCACACTCATTGAAACTGCTTGACCATAGGTTTGACCAAGTGGGGTAACGGGACTAAAACCCTTGTAAGCCCTATATAAGTCCCAAGCCGAAGGTCAAAGGGACAATCAAGTTGTAATAGTTGAGTGAAAACAACATAATGGTTCTGCTCAGCTCTCATTGTGTGTTTTGTATGGATAATTCAAAACACAACCAAATACAAAATCATTTATATTGGTATAACTGTATATCTCGGAATAAGTCTTATTCTGTATCCAAACATTGACTAAAGATTTTCTTATCACGATGATATGAGAGACCAAAACTATAACACAAATACATTTATAAAATTGTCATTTTACGTGATAAAAAAATAAAGATGCGACTTACCACTTTGAAACCCTGCAACAATGAAAAATTGAAAAAGAATCACATATTTTGATACTTTCATTGATATCAAGATATCGAAATACAAGATATAAATCCTTATAACAAAATATCTATAAAAAAATATTATATTAATAAAAGTTAGAGCGTTTTAGCGACTCCACTTTTAAGACGCGGTGTTTTTGATGAATTTAGAAAGCGTCGCTTTTACAATGAATAAAATGCAAAACACTAAAAATATCATGTTTGAATATGGATTTGACATTTAGAATCCATTCAAATGCGAATAAAAACAAACTCTAAAGCCTTGTTTGAAAATGGATTTGCAAGTTAATATTTTTTAAAAGCTAGATTTAAAATTGAGTTTATAGAAAACTACATTTTCATAAGTTATAAAAAAACTTGTTTTGGGGCATTTTTTTGCCAAAAAGCTGCTCGTAATTTTTAATTAAACTACATTTTTTTAATTTGAAAATGACCAACTCGGCGTTTACTTTAATAGTAAAATACAAACAGTTAAAACACAAAATCTCAGAATGCCCTCTCTTCTTCCAAAATCATTATTTATACAATATACAATCTGGAACTTTTAAACATTTTTAAAGGGGTTACACTTCCAACGAAGACCAGCCCCACTAAGTCATTATTATTGACTGCACGTGCTCTTCATAATAAATTAATGATGGGAGATTGGGAGGGGGCATATATTCTTCTTGTCGGCTCGCATTATTTTTAAATCTCCTCGTAATCAACTGCTGCTTCACAGATTTGAGGGAAAAAGAAACCATGTACTTGGTGACACCACAAATTAATGATTAGATCAGATGGTAAGAAATGGGTGGAGATTTTTTTTTTTTCTTTTAGATAATGTTAATAAAGAAGCATACAAAATAAAAAAAATGTTTGAATGGGGAATGAGAGAAAAAAAAAAGTAAAAATCAAAATAAATATAGATGAGCGTTGAGTAGAAGAGATTTCGACTAAGCCTGAGTCAAAAGACGTCACTCGATCATTTGTAAATGATCATTCTTCACTCTAATAACTGGAGTTTCAACCAGTAGGTCCAGTACCACACCCCATTCACGAATGAAGTATCACGCTCTCTCCCATAAGTTATCAAAATAGAAGGTCGACCCCCTAAAAACCACCGCATTGCACTCAAGCTAGGAAGATTAATTGTTGTTTGGCATTGTAGTTTTTGAACCTTTAAATTGAGTAAACTTGATTAATTTGATATACTAGGTTAAGGCAATCAATCATTTACTTATTAGGAACACTTCCATCAGAAAGACTTTTATTAACACCACTAAGTTATGAGCAAAGCTTAAAAGAGCTACATACTTATGTTAGATTTGACTGAGATAATTCTGAACTTGGATGTTTTTCCAAACTATCAGATGGTAAGAAGTGGAAGATTGATTGTTATTTGGCATTGTAATTTTTGAACATTTAACTACTTGATTAACTAGATATAGTAGGTTGCAAATCTAGCTTTCCAAACTCGATAAAGCTTGTTTATAGGTTCTTAAATTAAACTGGCTTAGTGTTTTACAAACTTATTTTTGTTGCAAGCCAATATGGACTATTATGATATGGGACTGACTATCCCACCAACCAATTTTGAGCCCACCTCGAAAACAATTAAACCCACCACCACCCTCCCCAACATTCCAACAAATCCTTTCTGCCTCATTCCCCAGCCCCAGAATTCTTGACAAGTGGTTAAGGTTTTGAAAATAAGTTTAAATAAATTTATAGGATAAAAATTTCATATATTTTGTCATTATTAACATTCGTCGAAATCATGATAAAAAATGGGAATAAATGCTATTCTAACGTCTATATGGAACAAAAAATCTTATTAATTTTTATTTTAAAATCGGGACAATTGTTTGCATTTTATCTTGATTATTTTTTATATCAAACATGATAAATTGTTCTATAATGTAGCCATGATTTCTGTTTGGGCAGACAATAAGAAGATGGAAAATGGTATGTCTAACCTCGTGTGCAACCCATGTGTTGTCCTCACTGGTTTTTTTTTTTTAAATAAATTCGCTAATTGAAATGCATACTAGTATATGAATCGAGGTATATACTGAGATATACTAATGTATTTCTTAAAAAATAAAAAAATTACGTCATATATACTACGATAACATAATGTAGTGCAATATACAGCAACAGATTGAGTATATTTATGCTCTAAGAAAAAAATTATTAATGGATTTGAGAAAAATATTGAAGTTAAAAAATGGAACAAAAGCAACTCCAAAAATGAAAGAATTAAAAAATAAAATAAAAGCAACTCAGATGTAAAAAAATAATAATATAAATACATTTTAAAACTCACAAATATGAAATTATTTTTGGAAAAGAGAACATAATATTAATTTTTTTTATAAAAACTGAATTTTAGTAACTAAGCATAAACACTAACGCATTCCACACTTGCGCATCATAAGGGAAATATGACATCGAAATCCATTCTCGGATTCTTATTCAATGCACTCTCTTTTACTTTTTTTCAACAATCATCTCGATTGATTATCTATCAAAATACAAAATAAATTTTATATTATCATATTTTGCATCTCTAAAAGAACGCAAACCAAAATCAATAAAAAGAAAAAAATCTATAATAAAAAAAACATTATTCAACTCTGATAAAATAAAGAGATTAGAGATAAATCCGTGGAGGGGGTGGGGGGGGGGGGGCAGTTTAATATTCTCTGTATGTTTTTATTTACTTATATCATGTTGACTTTCATTGTAGGATTGTCACATCATCACAAAGAAAATCAGATGGTTGTAAATACATGTGAAATCTAAAAAGAGCTCATTTCATTAAATCAGATGGTTGCTATATGGATTCCAGATGACAACTCATTTCATTTAATGCATTTACAATTACATGATATTATGCATGATGATATGATAACTCTACATGACCAAAGTAAGATACAAATACCTAGAAGAACAAGCAGATGATATGGCTATAGGGGGAGGGCATATATTACACAACATTGGTTTATTTTTATGATAATCATAGGTCACAATAGTGCTAGAAAGCTTTGGAAAAGTTTTTTTGAGTGGGAACAACTGCCCCCAGTGAGTCTAAAAGTTGCCTCCACCCTTAACTGTTCTTCCTCCACTTATCATCACACTTATTTCACTACTTATTTCACTTATCATCCGTTTACCAAATCAATCCTAATTGTAAGGGAGATTTCATCCTGCTTGTCTAATTTTCTTTTTCTGATCCATCTTCTTCGATTAATTGAACTAATTTCTTTCTCCTTCGTTTACACCAGAAAAAAAAATCTTCCTCCTTTGTTGAAGTTGGTCCACATTAGGTAGATTGCAAACAAGCTAACAAATCATGGCGACAATGATCATTGAGCGCTAACACACTCAGTCCGTTTTGCAACCTCACACTATAATAACGTAGTATATACTGCGCTATCATAATTTATGAAGTTTTATCATAGTGTATAACATATATTTTATTTTTATTTTTTAAATAAAAAAGATGCATTATTGTATCTTGATATATATTTCATTTCATGTGACAATATGTATTTTAATGAAATAGAAAATGATTTTTTTTAAAAATAAGTACATAATTATTTTTTTTGACAAGTAAAGACGGATTCGACCCGACCTCCCTTTTGAAAAGAGTGTGTCTCGACCACCCCATGCTAAGGGTCCTGCCACAATAAATACATAATTGGTCTACACAAAAAGCCAGACATATCATTTCCCATAGCCATCACAAGAGAACGAACAATCTTGGCGTCTTCTAGATCCGCAAAAGTGGTTGAGGCTTGAGAGAGTCAACACTCAATTCAAACACCCACCCAAAAAAAACACTCACTTCAAATTCCATAATTGGATTTTTATTATAAAAAATAATAATTAAAGGAGCATAGCTTCTGGTGTATTTTTTTAGTTTATAGCAGGGGAGCTTTTTAATGAGCTGTAACGTTTTCTTTTTCATTTTTTTGATCGTCACACTGAGTTGGCGACTCGGTGTGACTTCTTTCAACGTACTCTGATCGGCACCAAAAAGGACTACCTGTAATAAAGGGAAAAATGATACAACTCCAGTGAAACTTAACTAAATCAATTTTAATTTATAAGCTTAATTTTTTAATAAATACATTCAAATAAATTCTTACAAAGTATGAAAAATATCATTTAATCTTTTTAATGACAAAAATATCCGTCTTTTCTTGAAAATTTTTCAGCTATCATATACTCATTAATGATAAAAAAGGTAAAAATCGATATAACTATCTAAAACTTATGAAAATTAAAAAATTATCTGTAAAATCAATAAATCTCTTTAAAGTCAACCATAAATCTGATTATAATATAATAATTTATCAAATAAATTTTAAAAAAGTATTATACAGTAATTTATCTTGTATGATTAGATTCAACTACAGATCTAGTTAATTTTGATTACTGTAGAGATTAAAATAAATATTATGTAATAAGATAGAGACCTGTGGAGATTTATCGATTTTACGGGAATCATTTTCGATTTTCATAAGTTTATAGGGAGCTACATCGATTTTCAAAAATAAGGGATATGGCATTATGATAATTTTTAATGTAAAATTAGGGTTGATCATGTATCTGGTTAGTTGGGATGACGATATGACTGAAACGATATTTTTTTAATAACATCGATTTTTCCTTTTCATGGGTTGGGACGACCACTTTAAAATATTCACATTTTTTAAGACTGAACAAATCACTGCTTAAGATCCATATAATCCCCTGATTTTTCCTGAACTCTATAAAATCACATGAAAACACCTATGTAAATCCAAATTATTCCTAGATTTAAACTTTTGTTGACAAACGAAGAATATTATGTGAATATTTTGTTTGTTTAATCTTATCTATGAAAACACAGTATACTAAAAATATTTTAATTTAGTAAAAATGTGAAAGAACATTACAATTAGTATATGGAATTTTCCATATAATATATGTCATCTTAAAAAAGTCCCTTTACCAAAAATAAATAAATAGAGCATGTAATATAATTATTGGACTAATTTCTCAAAAAAAAACATGTACTTTATCTAACAATTTGGTTCCGTTTGGAATCAAGACAGGGATGCCCGTGTCCACCAAATTGAGTCGCACTAAAGAAGCGTTCTTTCTGGAACTTCTCCACCATAGACAAACATGGCTTGAGGATGTCATTTGGTTGGAATGGGGGTGGCGTTCCACTACGTTCACTAGCGCAGAATCCACACAAACGCGGTCTCAAACAGAACCTCAATGACTTTAATTAAATGAGATAGAATATAAAAATTGCCTATAACAATGTTCAAAAATTACTTATGTCCAAACTTAATCCGCACGTTTAATAAAGTTCCTTTATTTATTTATTTATTGATTTATTGAAATAGGTAACATCTAGAACACTGTCCACAAAAGTCAATTAACATAAATGTACACAATATGTGCATGACAAATATTAAGGATCAATTAAGTGTTCATTGACATTCTCTTTTATAGGAATGTTCAAATATTCATGTGTTCATTTATGAATATCCTAAACATTTTTTTTTCTTTCATCCTTACAAAATCCATCAAGTATCCGTTTGGATAGACATTACGATAACATTTGCGGCTTGGACGCAATGAAACACTTGAACACCCATCAAAATGGTGGAAGGCGTCGATAACATGAAAAATGGTCACTGGCGTTGACAATGTAAAAAAATAGCTTCCCTGATCGCCCCAAAAGAATGCTTTTGGCAACGCAAGGTTGGTGTTCAGTTTTAAGAAAAAATAGCTGTGTCTAACTTCCCATTTATGTTTTCAGGGGATTAATTAGATAAAAGGGGTCTGTCAATTTGTGGCAATCGATTTTTCTGTTTTTTTTTCATTTTGTTTTTTTGTAAATCATGTATATTTGTATAAATTTTATAGCAATACAACTATTTAATTACCACTGAAAAACAAAGGTGTTCGGTCCATAAGGGAGTGATTGTACAAGTATATGCATGCTCTTTCACCCAAATTCCACTATCATCCCCGAATTGTTCCAGTATATAGCGAGGGGTGTTATGGTAAAATATGCATGCAGCATTGAAAACGCAAGATCAATGGTTAAACACCCATTCAAAATGAAGGTCCTTATTTCCACCCCTATAGTTACTCACCCCACCCTTTAAAAAATAAAAACTTTAATTTTTAGAACGAGACGAACCCACCCCGGACCAGCTACAGCCGATCTTCTCCTCCCACGCCTCCATCTCCTCCTGTGCCATCTGGTGTAGCCTGCGAGCACTCTTCAACGTCCACAACATCTGCATACACAACACCCAACCCAACTACCACCACTGTCGCCGCCCCGACCACCACCACAAGGATGAATTGTGGAGGGGGAGGAGATGGGAGGCGCGGGAGAAAGAAGATCGGCTGTTGGTCGGGTGGGTTCCTCTGTTTTTAAAAAGTTAAATTTTATTTTTAAAGGGGTGGGATGAATAACTATAGGGATGAAAATAATGGACCCCGTTCAAAATTCCTGGAAAGTGCCGCCTCGCATTTCTACAGTCACATACGACAAATACAGGTTTTGACACCTCGAATCCAAACGAAACCTAGGGTCGATCAATCCTTGGTTTTGACTCCTCCACGTTATTCTTGGTAGCATGTCTCCCAATCCAAGACCAAGTACTGTCAGTGTTACAGTTTTAAGACCAGTTTGTAGTGGTCCGTTCTCTGCATGTTATTATTCAACCAAATTGAAGTACATCATGCCCGTGCCCTTAATAGTTAATACCCATCTCTCTCTCTCTCTCTCTCCCCGTCTCTGTTCGACATCTCTTCACATTCATTGCAACTTCACAGTTCAGACCTTCCCCTCCATTTGCCCCTCTCTTTCTCTGTCTCTCCCTCTCTCTATTTTCAGTGACTACTAGTTTCCGAAGACACTACACCCCCTTCACAAACAGTATATAAAGAAAAATGAACCGAAAACAGAGACTGCACTTCAGCCGCAGTGAATGAAGAACACAAAAACGTCGCCGAAACAAAACCCAAGCTCCGACAACCATTTAACAATCACCCCCCAAACCATGCCTCGTAATTCGCGCACTGCCTCCCTCTTCCTCCTCCTTCTCCTCCTCCTCACCGCCTCCTCCGCCCAACTCTCCCCGTCCGACGTCCGTACCCTCCTCCGCCTCCGCCTCATCCTCGAGAACCCTCCGGCGTTCGACACCTTGACCCGCTTTACCAACCCATGCTACCTCCCTCCCTCCCCCTCCCTCCACATCACCTGCCTCGGAAACCGCGTCACCGAGATCTCCATCTTGGGCTCCCGCAACCAGCGACCCCTCTCTCCGAACTTCTCAGTAGACTCCCTCTTCACCACCCTCACGAGGCTCCAAGGCCTCCGGTCCCTCTCTCTGGTCTCTCTCGGCATTTGGGGTCCTCTGCCTCCCAAGATCGACCGCTTCTCGTCTCTCATTTCGCTGAATCTGAGCTCAAATTACATCTCCGGCGAGATCCCACCCCAGATTTCCCAGCTATGGAGCCTTCAAAATCTGATCTTGGCGAAGAATTCGCTCAACGGGTCGGTCCCGAATCTCGAGGCGATGTCGAACCTCGTCGAGGTGGACCTCGGCCACAACCGCCTCGGGCCGGGTTTCCCGTCCCTCCCAAACACGGTGATCAGTGTTTCGTTGAACAACAATTCGATCCGGTCGAGGGTCCCGTTGAAAGTCGATGGTTTTAACGAGCTTCGGAAGCTTGATGTGTCTTACAATCGATTGGTTGGTCCGGTACCGCCTTTTTTGTTCTCTTTGAAGTCGATTGAGTACTTGGTCTTGTCTAATAATAGATTGAGTGGGACATTTTTGAAGAATTTGAGTTGCAATGAAGAGCTTGAATTTGTGGATGTTTCTTCCAATTTGTTGTATGGAGGACTTCCAATGTGCATTGGTTCAAATTCCACGGGTCGGGTTGTTTTGGATTCGGGGAATTGTTTGTCTTCGGGCGATCGGAGGTATCAGAATCCGATGAAGGAATGTCAGGAGGAAGCGTTGGCGGCGGTGATGATGCCTAAAGAGGTGGACAAGAAGGAATCAAAGAACAGATTGGGACTTGTGTTGGGTGTTGTTGGAGGAAGTGTGGTTGCTTTAGGAGTTGTGTTGTGTTTGATATTTTGGTGGGTGAAGAAGAGAAATGTTGAAGCAGGGTTGCAGAGGAGCGGTGGAGCGAAGGTTTCAATGCGCGTTACGCAGAAAATCCCCGCTGATGCAAGTAAGATTGGTATTTTGGTTTGAATGTGTTGATCAGAGTTTCATGTTTTATCATAAGTAGTAGAACTGGTTGCGATTGTTGATCGATTTCTTGGGTTATGTTAGGACATATGTCTCAGGCTATGCGATTGGGATCAATGGGGCTCACGTCGTATCGGAGTTTTAGTCTGGAAGAAGTTGAAGACGCGACGAACAACTTCGATGCTTCAAATTTGATCGGGGCAGGTTTTAAAGGACAGGTACAGTTTGATTGGATCTTTATCGAGATGAATGTATGTGGGGACTTTTCAGACTATATAGGAATGCTTGAACATATTTGATTGATTTTTAAAAAAATTGTGTTTTTGTAGTGGAATATATAATATGAATATGAAACATCGTAATAGATAATCAACATTAAGTTAAGAACAATACTGATTACTGATTTGAATATCCTTACATTTATAAAACATTTGTTTTTGGTTTTCTGTTATTTTTTCTAAATATAGTGCATATTGGATTTTTTTTTTTTGCTAAATAAAATCTAGAGCAGTGTACTACTCATAATCTTAACCCACTCTTATCTTTGGAAACTTTATAAGTTGTTCTTATTAAATGAACTACTTTTATCTTTGGCTAATATTTGGTAGACTTTGTACGTTTTTTTAAATACCTAATATATGATCAAGTGAAATATGTTTTAATATAAAGATAGGGAGAGAAATGTGAACCGAGCTTTAGTTAAGTCGGTAAGCACATCCCCCCTCTATGAAGAAGGTCAAGAGAATCAACCCTGGGGAGCACAATTCTTTCAAAAAATACAAAGATAAGGAGAGAAGTGATTGATTTGTTATGTAAAGGAATTACTTTATTGATACTAATGGGTGAAGAAAAATGATATAAATCTTAATCCATTCAAATGGACTAGTTAAGTCATTTTTTAGGGATCAAAAATAGAATTCTAATAACATATATATTCTCAACAATAGACTATCATTTCAATTTTATATCATAATTATACTAATTAATATACCACTGCCTGTTCTGCTACAGTGGGATAACATTAACTAGTCCAGAAGTAAATTTGAAAGATCCCGTTTATAATAAAATCCTCTTAAAATGTACTTCGAGGTACAAGCAAAATAGCCTACTACTATATATTCTCACAAAAATCTAAATTTCTACATAATGTGATTTATTTTTGCAACTTCAGCTGCACAAAGGCTGGCTACCGGATGGAACAGCAGTCGTCGTAAGGCGTTTGAAACTGAAACAGAGGGAATCCTATCAGAGACTGGCACAGTACATGGAAGTGATTTCAAAGCTCAGACATCGTCATCTTGTTAGCATCCTTGGACACTGCTTTGTCGATTCACAGATCGTCCCCAACACGACCGATACTATATATGTCATCTTCGAATGCGTTTCAAATGGAACACTAAGAGACCATCTTACAGGTATGTCAGTTGAAACATAACCATCTCTTTAAAAACATCACTATTAGTCTCACATAATAGTGTTTTTTCTGTGTGGTCGATAGAGTGGCGGCTTAAGGAGATGATGAAATGGCCACAAAGGGTGGCAGCAGTGATTGGCATTGCAAGAGGAATTCAGTTCTTGCATTCGGTGACGGTTCCAGGGATTTATAAGAATGGATTGAGAACAGAGAATGTTTTGTTGGATGAGACACTCACTGCGAAAGTCGGTAGTTATAATCTTCCACTGCCATCACTCATTAACAACAATGTAGGAACCCTTTTTTATCTCAAGTTTTGAATCACTGATTATTTTTTTTAATGTTAATTTTCATAATGGGGTTTACAAATCAATTTTAAATTTATTAGGGTGGATCAGAGAGACATGATGCGGCGGTGAATGATATATTTGGCAGGTAAATTAATCAAATAATAATAATAATAATAATAATAATAAATCCACTTATTCCATTTGAGGGTAATTCAGTTGAATTGTGTTCGTTCCATTTGCAGGGCTGAAAATGGGGATAAAGGGGACATATATCACCTTGGTCTGATTCTCTTAGAAGTCATCACCGGTAAACCAGTTGCAACACACGGTGACTTGGAGACACTTAAAGTTCAGGTACAAGAAATAAATCTTGAATTATCCCTCGTTTGGTTGGTGAATAAGAAAGTGGATAAGAGAAGAATAGGCTTATTCCTAATATCTTTGTTTAGTATGGATAAACTATTGTAGTTAATGCCTTGATATAGCTTATTCAAAATTATCTAAACAGACAATTGAATAACAACCAACAGAAAATCATCTAATTCTCTTCCCTAAATAACTATTTTGTGTTCAGAGAAGTAGTTATCCACGAATCAAACAGGGTTTATAGTCTACAAGCATGCATTGATATAGAAAACTAAAGGAAACCATCCATATCTTATGTCCAACAGATGCAGCAAAGCTTAGCAGATGGCCATGCAAAACTGAGGATGGTGACTGATACAACCATTCGTGGAACGTTTGTTTACGATTCATTAAGGACTGCAGTCGAAATCGCACTCAATTGCGTGTCTGAAAATGTCGATAAGCGTCCTTCAATAGAAGATGTGCTCTGGAACTTGCAGTATTCAGTTCAGGTTCAGGAAGGATGGGCAAGCAGTGAGAACCTGAGTACTTTCAGTGCTCATTCTTAATGGTGGTTTTTTTTTGTTCTTCTCCTTTTATGCATCTTTTGTTGTATTGATTTTGAGCTGTTGAGGAAATTGAAAATTTTATGTACATTTGTGTGTATTACTCTCTAAGTCATCAATGGAATGACTTTTTTAAGGTTTGATTTATTATCTGAAGAGTCCATGAGATACAAATTTACAAGTTACATATGATGTGAGGAGAGATTTCTTGCAACTCATCAAGAATCAATGTTCTAAAAATCCCCTCTAGACCCCATTAATCCTCCGCCTAAGCGGTCAGCCCGAAACATTTAGCGCATAGTTATTTTTTTGATTAATTTCTAGTGGACTAATAAGCTATTAAGTTACATTATATATTATATATCTATTAATTAATTTTTTTATGTTATTCTTATTATATTTATATTATTAATTTTGTTTTGATGTTATTATGTTATTATTTTGTAGTTTAAAATTATTATATATATAATATTTTTATGTATATGTTTCTTCAAAACAATATTTTTATGTATATGTATTATATTTATTATTTTAAAAATTGATTGATTGATCCCCGATTAATCTCCGCCTAGCCGATTGATAATCTTCGCGTACCTGATTAATCCCTAGTCTCTCCTCAATCACCCAACTAGGGCTTTTTACAACATTGTCTAGAATAGCTTACCCTCAACAAATAACCACACCGAAAGGCTTAGGCACTTTGTGATCATGCACAAATCTGCACAATATGGATTAACAGTGTTAATGATTAAATTTTGTAGGAGTATTTGATATGATTAAAATTGGGTTTGCTAACCAATAAGAATGCTATGAATTTTCCATGGAAATCAATGTTCTAAAAACTGGACCAGGCCAGTTGTTCCGCCGATTATAGAATTGATCTGATTAACCCTCAAAACTTGTTAATGAGTCAGAATTGGTTTAAAATTTAAAAATCAGTCTACCCATCAGATGTAACAGCTTTTATATATGAACTCGCTCTTGGTCACAAATTCTCTTGTCAACTATTAAGTTACGAGTCCAATCTTCACTGTTCAAAGATATCATGTTGTATAAAGACTTGGTATGGGAGAAATACTTTTTTATTTTTTTGTTAATTTTAATTATAATGAATATACGCCACGAGGATGTTACGGTTTAATTCCAGATAACCCTTAAAAGGTCATTTCTATGGTCCAGTTTTTTAAAAGATTGCATGGAATGCATAAATACACAACTACACAAGAGAAGTATGCATTAGAAAAATCAGTAGAGGATAAGTTTGAACAGATAGGAACAAACATGGAATAGGCATGAAAAAGACAGTGGAACTAACATCAACTGGGAAATAATGTATTGATAGGCCCCACTTTTTTGGAGCTAAGTTTATGAAAGAACTGTACCTAAAAAGAAGCCAAAACTAAAGCCAAGAATGGTTTGGTTGATCAAATTCTGCGCATGTATTGGAAATGTCTTCTTCTCACTGATGGGTGTGAATTATTATTGTTTTGAGTAAGATCTTTTGTTTTAGGTGGGACTGTTAAATGAGTTTCAGCACAGCTTATAAATAAAGATCATAATATGACTGACTATAAGTAAAAAAAAAATTGAACCTGAAATCTTATCACTTGTCCTTGGAATCTAATCACATTGGAGTTGTTGAGGACCTTGATCGAGGTGCTTATCTGTAATATTCATATTCTCTGACAATGGTGTACCCACCACCCTCACTGAATCAAGTTAAAAAATAATTCTTTTTTTTATTAAAAGAAGAGGACCTCATAAAATATTTTTTTATGGGTTGTTTATTTTATAACTGTAATCATTTTACCCATTTTACCTATGCAATATTGGTGGATCTTATTTATAGTTTAATTGTATAAATACAAAACTATTTGAAATTGTGAAAGACACTCAAGAGCATCTTTTTGGCCTTTGAAATATGATAGATGAAGTCCTTTTTTTCTTTAATTTTGTATGTATGCACATTATAATGTGGGACATTCTTGCCTGGAAAAAAGTATATCTTATTATTGTCAGTAAGAAAAAGTCACTTAAATGATCCTGTTAAAAATATGCTCAAAGTAAATCTCTAATATCTGAGCCCCCGTTTGGGTAACGGATTATACCCGGATAAGAGTGGTACAAGGGTGGTATAAGAATGGATAAGGAAAATAACTGTTTGTTTGCAGAGTATAACTTGGTATTACTAAGCCAGTTTAAACGAGTATAAGAGAGTATAACAATTCTAAGTTACCCCTAGGATAAGCTATACTCACTTTATCTATTCTCATGGGCCCACATGTCAAATCAATTTTTTACACCTTATCACATCAAATCACATATCAACACCTCTTATATATCAAAGAATTCACATGTCAAATCAATTTTTTCACACTTTATTTATATTTTATTCTTTATCAACCAAACAACTCAACATTTATTCTTACATTTTCCAACAAGAATAAAAAAAACACAACAAACAGAAAATCTCTTATTCATGTAGATTTGTTATCTATACTGGCATAGTTATCTATCCAGAATAACTTAATTCCGCTATCCAAACGGGGACTGAGAGATGGCGAATGCTGAATACACCACTAGGGGGGGGGGGGAGTTTTGTGTCACATGAAAAATGAGGGAAAGTAAAAAAAATTCTTTGGCCACCTAAAATCATGTTGTTTGTGCAGAAAAAGAGAGAGAAAGTGAGTTTTTTTGTGTTTGAATATTATATGTTTGATGATATTGAATTTTTAATTTGTTCTTGTTTTTTATTTTATAATAAAGTAAGAAAAATATTTATTTAAAATATTTATTTATTATATGACATGTCCTTATTGGATCGTCTTTCAAAACTTTATTTGTTTAAGAATATTTGATAAATTAAGTTGCTTTTATATATTTAAATTAGCATATAAACAATATTTTTATTTTTTTTTCATTGTTCATCATTTTTTGTGATAACATAAACAATGTATTTTATTTTCTATCATTTTTCATCATAAGCACATCAAAATAATTTTTATTTTCTTTCATTTTCCATCATAGGCATAAACAACCGTTTTATCTTCCATAACAGACAAATAACATATAAACTGATCAATAGAAAAATGATTTTTTTCTGTTAGTTTCTCTTTGACTCAAATTCTTTCATTTTCTTTCGGTTTCCTTTCGTGTTTGTACACAAACACACCCTAAGCATTTGCCGCCATAACTTGTGTGAGTGATGCAAGGCAAAATTAATTTTGCTTATTCTTGTGGGTGATAAAAAAAATTAGAATCCAAAGGAATGGTTTTAAAATTGAAGAATGTTAGGGACAGTTCCACATGTTTTGATTTTTCTTAAAAAAATAAACAATCTTTAATGAGATATATCTTTTTACGAAAACTGTATATGATTTCATAATCCATCACATAGACCTCTTGAAATTGGAAAGCATAAAAAACTGCTAAGAGGTATATATCTCGATAAATGGCTAGCGAGATATATGGACTGCCCGTGAGTCTTTTCTCGAGGACGGCATGTAACTACGCTCTTTAAAATTTCAATATTATACATATAGAATCACAATGAATTCAAAAACCAGTAAGAATTAGAACAGCTTAAAAAATGTCAGTTGCAACCCCAAACAAGTTTAGTATCTCAAAAATATATATTTATCTACTGAAATGTACACTTAAAAAAGATGTTGTATGATACTCAAAAGAATTGATACACATACCTTTTTTTGTATTTTTTTTCTAACCTAGTATATTCTAGATTAGAAGACCTTTTGGAGAAAAGGGATTGAAGAATGACGCCCAACATTTTTTTCTTACTGAAAAACAGTAACCCCCCGTTTGTGTAACGGAATAGAGGAGTATAAGGGCGGTATAAGGGTGGTATAGGAATGGATAAGAAAAATAGTTGTTTGTTTGAAGGGTATAACTTGGTATTACTAAGCCAGTTTAAACGAGTATAAGATAGTATAACAATTCTAAGCAACCTCTAAGATAAGCTATACTCACCTTATCTATTCCCATGGGCCCACATGTCAAATCAACTTTTTACACCTCATCACATCAAATCACCTATCAACACCTCTTATATATCAAATGTCAAATCAATTTTTTACACTTTATTTATATTTTATTATTTATCAAACAAACAACTCAACCTTTATTTTTACGTTTTCCAATGAGAATAAAAAAAATACAAACAAACAGAAAATCTTTTATTCTTGTAGATTTGTTATCTATACTGGCATAGTTATCTATCCAGAATAACTCAATTCCGCTATCCAAACGGGAGGTAAGAAAATAAATTAGATGGAATTGGAATTATAGTTTCTTACTTTAAATTCAAAGGTAGACTGAATCTAAAAATAACACTAACAATATGATAAAAGTTTCACGATAAATTTCAAACATTTTAAATCAAGCAAAATTTGATCCATCTTAACACTTAACATGGTGTTGATACATGCAATCCATGTGGGCAGTCCATATACCTTCAAGCCATCTAATGAGATATATACCTTTTTAATTGAGGTATATAACTCATTAATTTTTATTTTATATTTTTTAAAAATGAGTTTATATAATTCAAAATAGAGCGATATACAATTTTCATGAAAACATAAAACTCATGCGAAATTTCCTATTTAAAAAAAATTAAAATATATTGAGACTGGAATTGAATCAAATCTCCTAGAGAAGAGTGCTTAAAACCTTTATTTCTCCTTCTGATAGGATTATGGGAGCTGGCATTAAAAAAGCGGTTGTCTCTGACCTCATTATGGAAAACAATCTGAACTTGATCTGCATCCAGAAAACCAAAATGGAAGTTTTTTCTCAGTCTGATTTGCGGGTGGTTGGGGTGGGTCACCTAACTGATTTTGTTGCAAAACCCTCTATGGGAGCTTCTGGTGGCATTGTTTTACTATGGAATGAAAGTTGGAAGAAGGTGGATTTCTTTATTGGGGAATTCTCTGTTCCTGTGATTTTGGAAGACCCCTCTTCGAGATGGCATTGGATTTGGTCTGGGGTCTATGGCCCAAACGATGATTCCTCTCGTTCTCATCTTTGGGAGGAATTCAATCAATTAAAGGCTTCTTGGGATCTACGTGTATTATGGGTGACTTCAATGTTACTAGGTTCGTGGACAATCACAACCGAGGGGGAAGCATATCACAACCAATGGAAGATTTTTCAGCCTGGATCGATGCTCATGGTCTTATTGATGTCCCTCTGCTGAATCAAAGATTCACGTGGAGCAATCTCAGGGATGTCCCAGCTTGTGTTAGGCTGGAGCGTGTATTGATCGATGCCATGTGGGAGGGTTCCTTTCCCCTATGCTTTCTCAAAGGTCACCCACGCCTTTGCTCTTACCACTCCCCTTTGATCTTTGAAGGCAGGAATAGGTCTTCTCAAGTGAGACATTTCAAATTTGAATTTTGGTGGCTTTATTGTGTGGATGTCAGGGACATTGTGCAAATGTCATGGGAGACTCCAATATCGGATCTAAGTGGCGCCAAGAAACTCTGCTTCAAACTAAAGTGTCTAAAAGGAGTGCTTAGGCTTTGACATCTAGAGAAAAAGCTCGGCCTAAGACACCGAAAGGAGGACATTTCTAGGGAGATGTGAACTCTTGACGAGCGAGAAGAGTCTGCTCCCCTCATTGCTATGGACAGGGCGAGAAGGGATGTTCTTAAAGAAGAATGGGGGGGCCTCCTGCGCATTGATGAGGCCAAATGGCGTCAACGTTCTCATGAGACTTGGTTTCGAGAAGGAGATAACAACACCAAATTTTCCATTCTGTTGCAAGCCAGAGGAAGCGCGCTAACAGGATTGTGAAGTTGAATGTGGGCAATAGCGTCGTCGTTTCTCCACAGGAAATCGAACATGCTTTTGTTGACCACTTCTCCTCTATTTTCCGTAAAACAGAAGCGGGGCTCTGGCGTGGTGGGATGAAGATCTTGGCAGGGCTCCGGATGAGCTTTGGCATTCGATTGACGCACCTTTCAATGAAGAAGATATCCGTCGTGCCATCTTCGGGGCTGATCCAGATAAGGCCCCTAGTCCTGATGGTTTCGGGATCGGCTTTTATCAAAGTTCTTCTGGGGGGTGGTTAAGGTGGATGTTAGTGAGATGTTTGATCTGTTCTTTGAGGGCTCTCAGGGTGTGGGTAGTCTAAATGTTACATTTTTCGCTTTGATTCCTACGAAAAAAGGTGCATCTGAGATCAATGATTATCGTCCTATCAGCCTGATCAATGGTTATTACAAAATGATTGCGAAAGCTCTTGCAAATCGTTTGAAACCAGCGATTGGGGCTATGGTCGAGGTTAATCAAACTGCTTTTATCCCGGGCCGGCTTCTTCAGGACGGGTTCTTGGTTGCACAGGAGTGTGTTTCTGCGGTCCGGGGGTTCTAATTAATTTAGATTTTGAGAAAGTTTATGATAATGTCCGATGGGACTTCCTCCTTGGTTTGCTCCAAAACCATGGGTTTGAGCCTAATTGGCTCTAGATGGTGAAGGATTGCATCTACACGGCAAAGGCATCCGTGCTTGTTAATGGCATGCCCTATGGATTCTTCCATCTCAACAAAGGTCTGAGACAAGGTGATCCTTTGTCCCCACTCCCTTTTGCTATTGTTGCGAACGCTTTTAGCAGGATGATGAAAGTGGAAGTGGCTGAAGGGTGGAGCAATGGCCTCCGATGAGTGGAGGGGGGCGCCTCCATTTCTCATGTACAATATGTTGACGATACAGTCATCTTGAGTGAGGCGGATGAGGGTTCTATCCGGGGAGTTCGTTTCATCTGCAGATTGTTTGAACTTCTGTCTGGCCTTCGCATTAATTTTCAAAAGAGTGCGATGCTAGGTATCAACCTCCCCTCACAGAGTTGGATCATTTAGCGCGGGTTTTTGAATGTTAGATTCAATCCTTTCATACCTATCACTTGGGCCTTCCTCTTCACACGGGCAGACTATCTAAGGCTGATTGGTGTCCTCTAAGCACTCATTTTCATAAGGGACTGGAAGGTTGGAAGGGCAGGTTACTCAGTTACGGTGGTCGTATAACTCTTCTCCAAGCGGTTTTATCCAACCTCCCGATCTACTTTCTCTCAATCTTTAAGATCCCTAAAGGGGTTCTCTCTCTTGTATTGATAGCACCCGGTGTCGGTTTTTCTGGAACGGCCCGGCTCATCACAAAAGGAATACTCATCTAGTGGCATGGGATGTTGTTTGTACTCAAAAGCGTTTTGCGGGGTGAGTGTGCTTCAGCTAGAAGACATGAATAAAGCTCTTCTTAACAAATGGAAGTGGCGCTGGCTGTCGGAAGCCCCACTTTTATGGCGCAGTGTGATTGCGGAGAGGTACAATGCGTGTAACCAGATCGATTGTTTTCCAAGCCGAACCCCCAAACCGTCCCACATATGGATGGGTATTCTTTGATCGATCGTTCACTTTATGGATGGCATCAAATGGTCCTTGGGTAATGGGCAACGTATTGCTTTCTGGCTGGATACCTGGATCGGAGATTCCCCTCTATGCTCTAGATTTCCATCCCTCTATGCTTTAGTTGCCAATAAATCGGGGGTGGTTAATCAGTTCTGGTTCCCTGACTTTTTGGGTGGACAGTGGGTCATTCAATTGCAGAGAGTTGCCCAGGAGGACAAGGAAGAGATGCTCATGGATCTTCTGTCCTTGCTTCAGTTAAGCAGACCTGGCATGGATCGTGCGGACTATGCGTTGTGGATTCCTCACGAGAAGGATGGGTTCTCGATTCGGCATGGATATGATTGGTGGAGGTGAGACTATCCTCTGGTTGCGGCCACTGCTCCGAAATCTCGGGCTATCTGGAAGGCGAGGTTCCTACCAAGGTGAAGGTCTTCCTCTAGATCATGTATCAACAAAGATTGCCCACCAAAGTCTATCAGTCAAAGTGGGCGACTTCCACGGCTCGATTTTCCAGTTAGTGCCGGAATCGACGGTTCATCTTATGATTGAGAGCACCATTGCGCGACAAGCGTGGCGCAAATTGCATGCGAGGGGTGGCTAGGGCTAAGGTGGTGCAAACTTACATTCCTGTTGTGACATGGGCTATATGGCTAGCTAGAAACCATCTCCTCTTCCATGGAATGCCAGTTTACATTGACAATGTGTGGGAGATGGTGGTTTGTTGTGGTCGGTTTGTAATCATAGAGTAATTTGGGTGTGTTCTAGATGAGACATCCGTAGAGCTCTCCTCTTCCCGGTCTCATCATTTTCCCTTTGTTTCTCCACTCTTAATATATTTAAGGGTGAATGCTACCATTTCCTAAAAAAAAGATGAATATTGTTCAAAGGAAAATGTTAAGACTCGGTCATTTTTATTATTCAAAGCCCATACCACACATGTTTTCATTTTTAAAAAAATAGTACATATCATCTAATGATGTATATATGCTTTGATAAAAAAATACCACTCTATTTCAAGTAAAATGAATCCATTTTTAAACAGTGCAAGAAAAAATTTAATAAGACGTATATATCGCTTCGCTGAATTTCTAACGAGGTATATAAAACTACATTTTAAACTGTAAAAAAAAAAGTGTTACAACGCCCCTTGTTCAAACATTTCATACATGAGATTATGATGAGATCTCATCAAGTCTTGTCAATCTTTCATAAGATATTAAAATTTGAGTGCTGTTACACTCAATTTTTTTCTCAGTCCAAAACTATGTCCTATATACCACATTAGAAATCCAATGAAACATATACCTTGTTAGATGTTGTATATACTACATTAAATATTTTATTACACTTATTAAAAATGTGTTCATTCAACTCAAAATGAAACGATATGTATTTTTTATCAAAGCATATATCTCATTAAATAATGTTTATTATATTTAAAAAATAAAAACATGTAGGGTAGTAAGTGTAACATTTTTTCTAAAATTTTATGAGATCATGATAACTTATTAATGGTTTCTTTTGTCAGTGATTGACCAGATTCAGTCCCGTGATTTGAGAGAGTGACTGAGCCCTATCAAGTTTGATGAGTCTTCAAAAGAGATTAATTTATGAGAATATAATATTTTTAACAATGAGATTGATCAGATCTAACGGGATACAGCACCAACTGGACCCCAAAATGCAGCAGGGAATAAATCAGCTCACTCATCAAGAAAAGGGCTTTATAATCATCCATCCATAAGAGGGCAGGCACAAATATACAAAAAGTTTTAGGAATACATTGTTTTTTTTTTAATCCTTTTCAATTGCATATATCAGTCTAAGTAATACAAATGCAAATACTTCTTAAGCCCAGAAAGTCATACCATGTTATATATAGTACATTCACCAAGGGAAAGGATCTTAGTCTGCTGTCCAGCTCTGCTCAACAACGTCGCGTATTCTCCTGTTGTACTCTCGCTTGTTCTCGCTGAACATGCGTGCGGCTTCCGAGTTTGCGGGTGAGTTGGGGTTTGGATCGCAAAGCAATGACTGCAGGGGAAGGAGAAAACATTGAAGGCTCGTGTGATTTAATGCTCTATTGTTTAACTGACCAACACAGTTACAAACAATGATGGCCCCACAAATCATGTAATGAGGGTCAATCAAAGTTGGTCAAATCAAGATTATTTTTAATTTGATCCAAGGTTTCAAAGGTTGCAGAAGTTGGATACACTGGTAGAAACTAAAATTCACAAACAGACGACCTCCATTTGCATAAACTTGGAAATGATGTCAGTAAACTTTATAATATAAAGGACCAGCATCACATTTAACTTAAATTATGGACCAACTGAAATTTATCATCTGCAGAATGTATTGGCTAGTTACTTGCATAAACCACCTAAAGTAGAATGAGAACACTAATGAAATAACACTAAATTAAAATGCACTACATAGCAAGGTGGGAATTACTCAATGTAACATCATGAATTCTCTTATCATGTTTGTTATTAAAATATCTGGAAAAAGTGCATATGATTGCCAATTTTGACTGAAAAGGGGGGATTTGTTTGGTTCGCGTAATGGCTAGAATAATGTTTATCCCCTCTGTTTGTCCCAATTTTGATAAATGTGAATAAGAACATAATCAATAGACCTTTAAGACTAGTTTGGTAAGAAGTTAAGGATAAATTATAAAAAAATTAGGGGACAAAAATCCATCGATTTTGCCTTTAGGTGGACAAAAAAATCCTCATTTCATAACAAATTCGAGACATCTATCCGTACTTTATCTCAATTATTTTTTATAACAAACCGGATAAGTTGTTCTCCAACCACTTGTTCCCCCGCTTATCATCTTACCCCCCCCACTTATCACCTTGCCAAACTTTTTGGCCGTAACCTTTAAACCTCGGATAACTCATACTCAAAATCTTATCCCTTTTCCAAACTAGGGCACAGACAGAAAATATCTTATCCCGCTTTTGGGATTGCAGGAGGATTTCCTCACTTCCTCACTACAAAGAGGCATATTGGAAGCCCAAAAATTCCAGTTTGTGTAGATTTAGATATTCCAAGCCCGATGCCACGCAGAGCCATGCCCATACCTACCGCGCGATGGGGCAAAGGATGAACAAATGCTCCACAGTTTCCACTTGTCCCCGGCATAGCACACATGAAGTATCCGTTTCAGGGGCCCATCTAGCAATGCGGGATTTCGTCAAGATCTTATGCAAGTAGAAAGTCCACATGAATGCCCTGACCTTTAAAGGGGCTTTGCCACCCCAGATTTCGTTGTGCTTCTGAGCAGAGGCCTGAGTGTTCGGCTTCGCTCTCCTAAGCCAAGTGTAACAGCTGCTGACAGAAAAACCCTCCCTAGGCTTTGGGACCTACACAACTCTGTCCCGCCGTCCGATATTGATAGAAGTAGCCTGCAGTTCTTCCAAGAGTAATAGGTAGCTATCCACCTCCTCATCATTAAGGTTTCTACGCACCTGGACTTCCCAATATCCAGTCTCTCCTCTGGACGACCAGAACTGGGAAACCTTGCCTTCCTTGCAGACTAAGATCGCATAAATGCTAGAGAATCTCTGCTGTAATGAAGCCTCCCCGAGCCAAACGTCCAGCCAAAAACTTATCGATTCCCCGTCTCCCAAATCCCAGTGGATAGCCTCCATGAAGCTCAGTTAATGCTTAAATAGAATTTTGTGGCTATAACACCCTTTATACCGATATATCAGCAACATTTCGCAGACACGGTGCCATATTTCAAACCATGCTTGGTGCAACCACCATTGCCACTCAATCCACAGTGTACTTCAATAATAAAGATGAGATCATCTGTATGCATGCCAAAGCCCAATTCTCCAACTTCTAATTCTACAAACACTGTATTTTAACTTCTAATACACAAATTTGTAAAGCCCTAGTCTACAGATTTCACAAGAGAATTACACATTCAGCATAGCTGTATTGTTCTTCCCATGTGATAAAATAAAAATAAAAAAGATGTCAACTATCTAAAAAAAAGTGTCAAATAACTCAGATGTCTCCATCACCAAGCCCAAAAATACAGAATTCAAACCTTCAAGCCCCAGATTGACAATGTCTATTTCAACTTCAGCAGTGAGTAGTGGATATTGCAAAAAAAAAAAAAAAAACAACAACAACAAAAGAAAAAAAGGAATTCCCACTTGAATGAACTCCATAAAAGATATTATGTCCCCTTCAATATAGCCTGACATAGACACCTCATTATTCAACATGACCCCACCAGAACCAAATCCTGTATCATGCCATGCTTAAATCCCCAAGACCAGAATAGTAAGCATAAAAGTCAGATAAGATAATCCCCAAAAAAACCATACACATGGTTCGTCTCAAAAATTGAAGTGCTCCTTGTTTCTTGAACAAATCTATATAGTAGCGGACGGTCATATACTGATTTCTACTATTTATTCCAGAATCAACTCAAAAAAGATATGCCAATAACAATAATGAGAAATCCATCCAGAATGAATGCGGAAATAATGATAATTAAGGAAATCCATTCAATTTCCATAAAGTGTATGGTTGATTGGTTTCAATGATGGGAAAGGGAACAATAATTTTATGCCAGACCAACAGTTATCAATTCAATGTTGAGGTCTAATCAAAGTAAAAAAAAATGGAGATGCTCCAGCACACCTGTATAGATGTAAGTATTGCAGCCGCATCATAAATTGGACTCCACTGGTTTTGTAGAATGTCTAAACAAATGCTTCCATCTGCATAGACTGACAATTGATACAAACAAATCAAAACAAAAACATGAGGAACAATTAAGCATAAAAACACACGTTTTTTTAAGAGAATGAAGGGCAATTTTTTAAAAAAATTATAAGAATATATCATTGAAAATAGAATGAATTGAAATCTATCTACACAATGCGCAATTAAATGATAACTAAATACTCTTAACAGATATACAAATAGAAAAATTAAGAAAATACAAAAAGGAAAAGAAAAGATTGTTTAATCATGCTAAATAAATTCACAACATGGTACCAAGAATGTTCAGGACTGACAATTGATACAAACAAATCGAAACAAAAACATGAGGAACAATTAAGAATATAAAAACACATTTTTTTAAGAGAACAAAGGGCATAATTTTTTTAAAATTACAAGAATATATCATTGAAAATAGAATGAATTGAAAATCTATCTACACAATGCGCAATTAAATGATAACTAAATACTCTTAACAGATATACAAATAGAAAAATTAAGAAAATACAAAAAGGAAAAGAAAAGATTGCTTAATCATGCCAAATAAATTCACAACATGGTACCAATAATGTTCAGCAATGCCGAATAAATATATGTGTATGATAGTTCATGTGGATGTCTCAGTTTAAGTAGCATGTTATTCACATGAACAACCAAAATGGTATTACAACATCATATATAACGTCGAACTGGTTGACTTTGAACATTTAACATTGTTCTTGAGGGAAAAACTAATGTGGTGAGAACTTACTTAAAAATATTAGTGATGCGAACTTTTTGGTTATGACAATTATTTAAAACATCATCATAAGGCGGGCAAGTTCTATACCTTAAATGACATAAAGCTGCTCTAGTTTAAAATAAAAAAGGGGGAAACCAAATTTCAGTGTCTATTTCACCTACTTATACATTCATTGTAAATCAGTTGCAAATAACTAAATTCATTCAATGAGGCAAGCGGCCATAGGCAAGTTACACTATTTCTCTGTCTTTCTAAAACAAGGATAACCCCAACTTCAATAAGCCAGAGCCAAGACCAAATAATAAAATGCAGGTGATGACTGATACAGAGGAAACTATTCTTAGGCCTTTGCACGGGGAACCAGCTGTTCACTGCATTCCAAGAGAGAGCTCTTTTCATGTACCAAAATTTGCCATTTTTAAGGAATGCATCACTTGCAAATGGAACTAGGGTACCATGATGAATCAGTGAATCAAAGATTTAATACATGAGCTAGCCTACCGAATCCATCCTGTCTTTCTGAGATGTTATCCCTAATCAGTGAATGTGAATTGAAGTATATGATATATGACCTGAAATTTTTTGAGGCCATATTGGGAAGCATTCCAATTTTGATAATTTAGAAAGAAGCGCACATGATGACTTACTATTTGGGTGGAACATTCGAGAAACAAATCGTACAGTTGGTGGCTTATTTGGATATTCTTCCGAGAACTGCAGCGTCAACTTGAATGTACCTGAATGTGACAACATTAGGAACATGAACCAAAGAATGGCAACACAAACACAGAGGGAAAAGATCCATGTTTACAATGGCAAATTAAATGGCATATGACCAGAACAGTTTGAAAAACATTATGAAATTCAATAATTAAAAAGGATTTTTTATCGCAGAACTGTTAAACTAATATTTGGATAAATAAATTGGCATTTTAGTTGCTATGCTCGGCTGAGAAAAGGACATCCCCCTCCAATCGAGGACGTATTTGAAATGCAATGAAATTTAGGGAGCAAAATCCCCTTTGGAAGTGCATGGGCTTCATGTGGCTGATACATAAAGAGAGGAAAATTAAGGAATAAAAACCCCTTTGAAAGTGCACAGGCTTCATGTGGCCTCATGTGGCTGGTACATAAAGAGATGATTCTAACCAAGGTTTATAGAACCAAATGGCTTCCAGAGGATTCCATCCTTCGCCCTCTGAAGGATTACAGAGCCAAATGGACGTTGGGGGATTCTGTGTGACCAAGATAATGAAACAGTTGGGCCATCTTTTCTGCCATCGTTCCCTATCAAAGCAAATGTGGTACGAATTGGGGGTGGCAACGGGGATGAATTCTAGCTCAACAATAAGTAAAAAATCTGGGAGACTGGGATAAACTTAAAGAGAAAAGGGATAGAAGCATAAAGGCCGTGGTTTCACAAATTCCAATCCCAGCCGGTTGTTGGACTGTATGGCTGACTAAGAATGAGGTAGTTTGTAAAAACACCACCCCCTATACTGAAAATAATTGGGTGTACGATGTACCATTGGGTTCGTTAAGGACTGAGGTATTCATTGTGCAGGGGAAAATAGTGTGAATTTCGATGGTGGTAAATTGGTGATTGACATATGCAGGGGAAGGGGGGATTGCACCTACCATTTTGTCTAGTATATCCTCATTTTTACAGTAGTTATTGTTTTTTTTTTCTCCTTTAGTCAGAATTTACCCCCAATTATTTAATATTTGGTGATAGATTCTTAAAAGAAAACCTAAGATATAAATAGTATATATAACTAAAAATGCTACAACACCATACCACTAATTTAACTTCAACATCCAATTCTACAACATATATAATAAAATTCATGATATGGTAGCTCGAGAATGATATATTTGTACACCAGCAGGTATCTAGGTATCTCCCGAGTTCACCCACAGCTTTTTTTAGGAAATAATAGACAATTGTCACCTTGATTTATAAGATCACAAAATCAAAGTACAAAGGTCTGAATAAAAAAGAGAGAAACAATGGTAAAATACAAAAAAAAAAAAAAAACGAAAAGCAGGAAATCCAAAAGCCAGCAAGCGCCCAGGACCTGCCCCATCTCAAGTTCACCCACAGGTTATTAAGGCAAATATGTATTTAAGCAATGGCATTAATGAAAATAAAGTACTAGTTTTTTCCCCTTTATGGGAAGAAGGTAGACGAGAAATGGTAAACAATAATCAAAATCACAAAGTCAAACAGAAAAAGTAAACATGGAAGAGAACATAGATAGTTTCCCAAATCATCTATCACCATTCAAATATGCGGTCTATGCGGGGGCAGCTCAATATGCGGTATAGACCCCCATATGTGGCCAAACAATTTTGTTTAGGGCTCATTTGGGGTGCCTTTATTTTATTGAAGGATAGATTTTATACTTTCTCTTGGATGTTAGGATTTAGGCTTTATAGCTTGGGAAGTCTTGGCTATTTTTCAAAACATTTATAAAAGATTCATTTCCCTATCCCCTATCAACTATACATTTGATAGACTCGTTTAACTCATTTAATTAAACATTCTCATTCATTAACAAACCTCCACATCAGTTGGTGAGCATTTTTTGCTTTTCATAGGTTTGTATCTTTGCTTAGATTTGTGGATTTGTACCTAAAAGCTAATGTAGACTTATTTGTATTGCCCAAATATTCTCTTTATTTTATGATCAAAGGCCTTTTTTTTTGAAACGAGGTAGAATCATGCCACCAATAATTTCATCAAGGAAGTATGGTTACATGTCTAAATTGGGGGTGGTAGGAATTAGAGAAGGAAAAAAAAAAGAAAAAATGGGACTATGAGAAGGGATAGTTGTAGATGGGGTATCTATCGCCCCTACAAGTGCTCCCCACCCTGGCTCTCAAACCGTGGCCGCTATGTTCCCACTCAACGAAACACCCCACGCCACGGCAATGGCACACCCCAATCTCGTATGAGAAAGGCAGCGGAATCCCACATGTTCTCCACATACACCCTAACGCCTCTAAAGATTGCCTCGTTTCGTGTCCTCCAAATGGTCCAAGTGCCCGCTGGGACCACAGAACGAGAGACCAAGGAAGCGAGTCGTGAACCCGCAGCTTTGCTCAGCATCTGTCCCGTCGACCACATCTCTTCCAGTGGAAATCTACCGACAAAGAAGTGGCCAGACCCAAAAGGACTTCGCAATTCGACAATGGCAGAAAAGGTGGAGAACCGTCTTGGGCTCGTCTCCGCAGAGACCACATAACATCGACCTGGACGCTCGTCATTTTGATTGATACACCTTGGTGAGTAAACTCACATGCACGAGCAGCCACAAGAAAACCATGACCTTGCGGGGGATCCTCGGTCCAAATAAGAGAGGGGCTACACAGGAGTTGCGCCGATGCCAAGTCCATCCTTAGCCACCTATAACAGCCCCTCACATATCAAAGGCCTTTGTTTTTGAAATTTGATCAAAGGCATTTGTTATAAATTATTAATCAGATCTACATATTTATCTTGTTATCTATTATTTGAAAATAATGAAATGTTTTTTATTAATAAAAATATAAAATCAATATTCACACATACCACATATACTCTATGTTGTACCTTAACCACAGGCAAACCGCATATCGCATTTTTTAACATTGTCATCTATAATACAAGAAACTATTCCACAATGAATCTACCCTCCCTCTCCACGTGAATGGTATTTTCCTTGAGGATATATTAATTAAAGTAAAAAGATAACTTATTAGGATAATGTCACAGTCCAAAATGATAAATAAAAGGTTAGCAAACAATATGTCACTTTGGTCTTGGGATTTTGCTCTTAATTGGGAAAAATCATTAAAGCTTGGTTGTGGAATAGAGAATTTAGGGGAGGGGAAAGAAAAGTCGTTCTTCCTTGATTTTCCTTGATATTGTACCCTTGGAGTCCTCGAACCCTTTATTTTTTCGGTTTTTCTATCTTTTTCTTTTTAATCAAATCCCTCCTCTTCGATTTTGTTCGAGGGTCATCATTTACAGGTAATGAAGCTCCTACCTTCCTCTGGAAAAAAAATGTTAAGAAATAAAGTCAGATGCAAGGGTGATGACTAGGGATGAGGGTCATCATTTACCCGTGACATAAAGACTTGTGCCTCTCTTGGGGTGTCTATCATGGCATACATGTCATGCCATGTCCCATATCCATATCGATGGACCCTAGACACCCATTAACAATAGGTTAGCTCCAGCCCAACACACCAACCAAGTTGTATCCCTAGTTCCCTACTACAATCTTTCTTTTCTTTTCATTCATTCAAAGCTTTATTATCAAAATTTTATTTTATTTTATTTTTTTGGTTATGTAGAACCCAGACAAGTTGAGAAATTACTGTTTAAATATTGCTAATAAATATTTCTGTTTAAAAGTGCAGTTTTATAAAGGCTAACATTCACAAGGACAGAAATACGCAACATCGAGAAAAAGATAAAGATGTAACAACTAAAAGAACTTGACTGGCCGAAAGGCCAACAGTTATCGTATAGTGCTACTAAACTCACACATTTAGAAAGGGAAAATCTAAAATTTAAGTGTCCACATAATACAAATCATGATACCAATAATAAAAACAAACATTTGACATTATTGATGTAGGCAGATATATTTTATGATGACACACAATGTCTGAAAAACAGCAAGGAAAATAGTCTCACCTCCATCCCAAGGAGTGTCATCAGGGCTGCAATTCTCCCAAAAAGAACAATGTAATCAGTAAGACCACAAAAACTATTCTTTGGTGCCTAAGAATGCAAATTCCTATGAATTAGTCACCCTGACATACCCAAATATAACAGCATTCCAAAGCATGATATTGTTGTCTTGAGGAGCACCGCTGATACCTGCAGGGGGGTCCTGCTGCAGCCTCTTGAAATCTCGCATGAGCCTCTTCCTCGCAGAAGTCGACATCTTCCTTCCATGCCACCACAGATCCATAAGCAAAATAGAAAATCGCTATATTTCACTAAAAGACTAATCAATTAAAAATTAAGGCATCCTTTGTGAAGATGTGGTAGCTTAAAACAATGGTAAAGTTCTTGAGCTAATAGAACCAAATTCTGGGTTCGAGTCCTAAGAGTAGCCACTTTGCACAAAAAAAAGGTCAAATGTTAGGACCATATCCAGTCTCCCCCTCCTAGCATCCTGCTATATGCATGACCACATTGGGGGATTGCCCTCTTTTTTTAAGATCCACTGAGAAGGATGTCCAATGGAGGATATGGGTTCTATGTGAATTTATACAAGATCACTCATGACGATTCTAGCCTCCTGCTAAACTGAAGGTAACGATATATAAGAAGATTGTCGACAATGTTTGAGAGGTGAAGTCCCCTTCAAAGATTAAAGCATTGATGATTGAAGTCTGGAAAGTGGTTCATTTCCAGAAAGGGGGTTTGGTCTGAGTCTGGGAAGGGTTATTGTTCCTCCTCAGGTTTTTCTTGTTGCTACTTAGCCACTTCTGCATATATTCTTTTTTAGTCCCTTTTTTTTTATGAAATGGTGGGCATCCTGCCTCGAATTTTTATTATAGTTTGAAAGAGAATGCCTAAAACAACAAAACCAAGCAACAAAACCCCATGGGAAACCCCACAGTAGAAGAGATTTTTTTTGCTCTACCAACTTTATGAAAAAAATTTAGTGGACACCACCTTTCTATAATAAATATAAAAGTTATAATTTCAGAGGCCTTTTCCCAAACATTAAGGAACATTACCAAACTCCATAAAGTGAATAAGAAACCAAACATGAAAAGGATGGATAATTGAGTTTCTTAATCACAGAAAATCCAACAAAAGCTACCCTAAAGTAAAATTACCTCAACAATAATTCTCACCAAACAAAAACATGAAACCAATCGAACCCCAAAAACAATCCAAGCTCAACTGAAACAAGACTTACCACAGAGGCAGTGAGAATATTAAAAAAAAACATTTTTTCCATCACACATCAGACAGCAAACTCTATTATTCACAAAAGTTACATAGAAAACAAGAATAATAGTATAATTAGTAACCCCTAAACCAAGCATGGAACAAGAATTACACGCAAAGACCAGATCTTTGTCCAATAAATTCATTGACTGACAGAATCCAATCTCAAGTAACAGACAGAAGAATCAAAGCATCCCAAACTCAGTCATAAAAAAAACCTCACAAAATCAAAAACCCCACAAGAGATTGCCCAAGATACATAAAGGATCTAGCATCAGATGAGCCAAAAAAAAAACCCAATCTTTCAAAAATCAGAATCCATGCAATCCAAATCACAAACAGATCAACTGATGCCCAGAGTACCTGAAAGGCCTAGAAACGCAAGACGACATCCGGAGTACAATAAAAAGAAAGGAGAAGAGAA
This sequence comes from Acorus calamus, assembly GCA_030737845.1. NCBI lineage: Eukaryota > Viridiplantae > Streptophyta > Magnoliopsida > Acorales > Acoraceae > Acorus > Acorus calamus. The sequence goes on along the minus strand of CM060867.1, from coordinate 6,065,571 downwards.
GAAAAGAAACCCATCGATCACCTCGGACGCGATCGGACGGCGAGGAGGGCAGGGCGTGTGGTAGAAGAGGAGATTCAGAGGGGACCTTCTCAGTAGACCACTCTCTCTCCCCCTTCTAGGTTTGGGGGGTGGGGGGGGGGGGGGGAGTCTCTCTGCAACTATTCAGTCTCCTTTTATAAGATCGGGTCGAATAAAGTGGAGAGAGAGAGAGGGAGAGTTATCTTTCAAGAGAATAAAATGGAAAGATATTTGCTACAGTCAGAGATATGTTTACCGTCTTAAATACATTGTTACGTGAATAATGTTTTCTAGGCCCCAACTTCACATGTCCCATCATAGACTCCATGAGATAACAATAGGACATTACCTATTATATCATTTACTTGATAACAACTTCAAGATTTATTATTACAGTGGTGATACCCAGGCCCCAACTCATATGCCCCACTCATAAGCCCCATTAGTTGTCATCTCCTTATTGGTTTATTTGTTCACTTTCCACGAAGGGCAAAAAAGCAAAAACCAATAATACCCTTGTATAAGAACGACTCGTTTTTGAACGTGCCAAACTAAAATCCCGGTATGTGAAACCTTTAATTCTAATCCCATATGTCTCGGAGAGCGAAACAAACTTTTAAATGCAATAAAACCTACGAATTAATCTAGGTCAAACATAAATCCCAATCGTTCTTCCGAAACCCCAATCGTTCTCTCCGAAACCCCAAGCGTTTGCGCTGGTATCTTCTGAGAAGCGATTTTTTTACTACTCCGAAATCCCCAATCGTTCTCTCCGAAATCCCCTTCGTGATCGCGGAAATCGCCTCGTCAAAGTATCTGTACGTATCAAACAAACGATCCCTTGCAAACAACAATGACGACGAGCAGTAAAGGTTCACAGCTTTTCTACCTTGAATTTCCTTCTTTTTAACGATTTTTGAATTTTTGAAGGTTCTGCGGAATGATACATTCATAATTTTTAAATTAATGCAAGATGTGTTGTTTGAATGTTACATTTCCTGTTATTCATCAAGACTCAACAATCTGATGCTTTGATAATGTTAAATTCAAGGCAGTGTATGTAATTTCGCAGCTTAATTTGTTAGTTGTTGTGAAATTCAATATATATGCTAAATCTTAATTTTTAGTAAATGTAACAGTTGTATACATGTAAATGCTTTCAAAGAAATCCAAATTAATAAACTAACTATTAGAAAAATTAACAGTTCAGTATGTAACAGTGTTTCTTACATGACAAGTTGGTCCATGTTTTCAGATTTCTGTTTACATCTATAAATGTAACAGAAATGAAAAATACTACATTTAACTGTACATATTACATGTTAGCACATTCAAATGACTTCCACAAATGTAACACTATCAAAGTCATATGTTACATTCACTACATCCAAAAGAAATTCAAATTTTACTCAATGATATTATGAATGGAACAATTTAAGCAAATGTAACATTATCTTTCCAAATTACTGAAACAATTATCTTAACAAGTAGTGAATGTAACAGATTTTTTTCAAAGACATCCACAAATGTAACAGTAATAATAACACATTATTGTCACATGTTACATGTAAGTACATTCAAAGAAATTCAGATTTAAATCACTGTTTTTATAAATGTAACATATTTTATGAATGTAACAGTATGTTGAGTATTGATGAATCAGATATCTTAACAAGTTAGTGAATGTAACAGTCTTTAGATTATCTCACATTATGTAACAGTCTCAGTTATATGAATGAAACAGTTATATGTCTGACATTAGTGTGACAGACAGTTGACAATAATGACAAATTTCTTTTTGCAGGAACCAAAATAACAGGAAAAAAATCACATAGGAAAGGAAAACAGAATAACACACATTTCAGATCTTCCTTATACAGGCTTTATCAGACATTTTCAAAGCTCAAGCTAAAGCAACAACATGTGAACTTGCTAAAGACAACACCATTTTGGAATCTATTCAACGCTTTATTGGACAAGACTTATATCAACAAACAATGCAGAAAAAATGATGATGATGTTCTGAGAATAATTAAGTGTTATGATCCAGTTTCAGAGTCATTCAAGATTGGTGGCATGCCTCTGAAGATCACAGCAGCAGAAATTGATATTATTTTGGGAATCAACTCTGGTAGTAAGGATGTTAAAGGTAAGATTGACTTACATATTCTCTATCATTCAATATATATTTTTTTTCAATTTGTAAGATGTGTTGTTTGGATCTTCATATTTTTTTTTAAGAAAATGTAACAGTTTTTTTTCTTGTTTTGGTTTTTCAAAATGTAACAGTCTTGTTGATCTCAAATTGCAATACATGTCAATAATTCGTGGGTGTAACGGTCTTTTGATTATCTCACATTATGTAACAGTCCATTGTCTATGAATGTAGCAGAACTGATATCTGTAATAAATTTAAATTTTCTGTAATGTAACAGTGAACTACGGCACCAAACCAAACACGCCTTTTATCAAGAGGAGATTCAATTCAGTGAGCAGACCTAACGCTCCACAAATCAAAAAACAACTGGAAATTGCGTTGGAGGGGTGTGCAACCCATGATTTAAAGGATTCCGTTAAGCTATGCTGCCTTTATATGTTTGTTGGTCTTTTTTACACAAACAGTGGCCACACAATTGGGTGGGCTCCATTCCAATATGTAGAAGACATCCACAAAATGAAAGAGTATGATTGGTCAACTTCAATACTGAATTTGATGATGAAGTCCATTCATAGACATCAGCATAATCCAACAAGTGTCACTGGCTGTGTTGCACTGCTTCCTGTAAGTATAATTCATTCCCTTCCCTCAGTCATCCAATTTTAAATCTATAAGACAATGTAATATTACTAAAACAATCTTTGAATTTTCATACAGTTCTGGTTGTGTGAACACGCCAGCTTGATTTCTCCTACACAACCAAATGGGTTCCCGAGATTCATGAAATGGGACTTGAAGAAATTACACAAAAAATTGACAGAAATAGATATCCAGAAGATAAATAAGAAACAGGTATGTTTTATTTAAAATATGTGACAAACTTACAAAATTGAACTCATTTTTATTACAAATATAACAGAATGTAACAGTTAAGCATACGTGAAATCGTTACATTATAGATATACATGAATGTAACAGAATTGTATAAATGTAACATACTTGAATGACCAAGTTTTTTTATATTTTTTGTATTGCTATATATGCTTAATCTAACTGTTAGTAATTGTGACAATCATGACTGAAATGTAACACATTTTAGTACAATACCTTGCATTGTTAGTTAATATGCCCTGCTGCATGTTCTGAAAAACCTGTTGCTATATGTAACAGTCATGACTGAAATGTTAAACTTTATGTAAAACAGCTTATTTTGTTTGTTATTATGTACTGTTACATATTCTAACTGTTGATAAATGTAACAGTTTTAAATGAAATTTAACAAATTTGACAATCAGCTTATTATGTTAGTTAATGTAGAGTGTTACATATTCTAAACAAACTATTAGTATATGTAACAGTTGTTACTGGAATGTAACAACTTTATGTAAAGCAGCTTATTTTGTTAATTTATGTGTAATGCTACATATATATGCTAAATATATATAACTATATATATAACTATTACTAAATGTAACAGTTGTTACTGAAGTATGTGATAAAACTTACAAAATTAAACTCATTTTTTTTACAATATAACAGAATGTAACATTTAAGCATATGTGGAATCATCACATTATAGATATACATGAATGTAACAGTTATGTATAAATGTAACATACTTGAATGACCATGAAATTAATATTATTATTTATACATTTTGCAGTTATCTGTTGAAGAGATTGAACCAAGTTTGAGGGAAATGCAGACCCTGGTGGAACTCACACTGAACCAACTGAGACAAGTTCAGAAGATCAAAATTCTAAAGATAGAGAAGATGATTCAAATGATACATCTGGTGATGAGGACAGTGATGAGTGCATTGGAGGTCAAGATACAGATGAAAGCAGAGAAAATGTAACAGATGATGTTGATGGAATAGAAGAAAATTCTGAACCTATTTCTCATGATGTTGCTGTTGATACTGAATCTGATGATGGTGGTGATGCTGATGTCAGTGCTGAAGCTGATAATGGTGATGATGACAATGCTGATGCTGATAATGGTGCTGATGATGATGTTGCTGGTGATGATGATACTGATTCTGTTCATTCTGATGACGCTGAAGAAAGTGCTGATAATGGTGCTGATGATGAAGTTGCTCATAATGCATTTGCTGATGATCAAGTTGTTCTTGAGGACAGAGCTGATGCTAGTAATAATGTTGAAGATGATGTAGTTCACAATGATGCATTTGCTGATGATGAGGTTGTTGCTGAAGACAGTGCTAATGCTGCTAATCGTGCAGATGATGATGTTGCTCATACTAAACCAACCAGGCAGTCATTGGAGAATGAAATTCATGAATTGAAAACAATTATAGCATCACACGGGGAAGACTTGCTAGTAATTCTGGATGAAAACAAGAACCTTCGGATCAAGCTGAAAACTAATATACGCAACATCAATAGTCTTTTCTTGGAGTGCGCGACACTAAGAAGGAAAAATCGTGAGTTAGTTGACCAGCTGGCAAATGCCAACCACGAGAACAAGAGAATGCAAGAGCATGCCTGCACAAGTATTTGTGAAATCAGCAAGCTTAAAGATCAAGTTGGAGAATATCAGCAGTTTAAGGATCGAGAAGCAGAGTATCAAAGGGTGATTGAAGAACAAAACAGAACAATCTCAGAGTTGAGAGTTGATGCCACTGTGCACAATAATGCATCCACAAGTATTGGTGAAATCAGCAAGCTTAAGGATCAAGCTGAAAAATATCAGCAATTAAAGGATCAAGAAGCAGAGTATCAAAGGATAATTGAAGAGCAAACCAAAACAATCTCAGACTTGAGAGATGATGCTTCTGTGCACAATATCACCCAGAAGTCAGCAATAGATATTGAAATGATCTGCCTAAGGGAAGAAATCAACGAGAAAAGTAACATCATAGCACAGCAGGCTGTGTTGATTGAATATCTTGAGAGTCAGAAGCCAGTAGATGATAACAAACCTCTTCAAGTTGTCCCACTTCGATCGCATAGTCCAGACATCCATTATGTGCAATCTGAAAGTGAACCAGAAGAAATTAAAGAAAAACAGCCTCCCAGATCAATGATTAAAAGAATAAAATTAAAAGGTCGGAAAGGGACGAGAGACCCTGACTTTGAATACTCAAACGATGCAAAGAAGGGCAAGCGTAAAGCTATTGAAGCACCACCAGAAAAAAATAAAAAGGCAAAATTCTCTTTCAGACTTCCAAAGAATGGTGTTACAAAGACTCTTGCTAAGGAACAAATTAAACAATTGAGGCATGTAGTAGGAATCACATCTGGAAGGTAACAATCTATGTCATGTCTATTCAATGTTAGCCTTTTTCATTGTACACAATATAAATTCTGTAACATTGACATTATATAAATTTACATCTATGCAGTGGACCAGTATGGCAGGGCAGCCTTGCAGTGATACATTTTGAAGACATGATGTCTATTTTAATGGAAGATGAAATATCCAGTAATGTGAGTATAAAATCTAACATTAGATATCGCGTATTTTAAATGTAACAGACAACATTAAAATGTAACAAATTTATGTGAGGCACCTTTTTTTTAATATTTTTTGTATTGCTATATATGCTGAATCTAACTGTTAGTAATTGTGACAATCATGACTGCAATGTAACACATTTAAGTACAATACCTTGCATAGTTAGTTAATATGTACTGTTGCATGATCTGAAAAAAACAATTGTAACAGTCATAACTGAAATGTTAAAATTTATGTAAATAGCTTTATTTTGTTAGATATTATATACTGTTGCATTTTCTAATTGTTGATAAATGTAACAGTTTTAAATAAAATGTAACAAATTTGACAATCAGCAAATTCAGTTATATATTTGTAGACTGTTACATATTCTGAATATAACTATTATTAAATGTAACAGTTGTTACCGAAGTATAATTAATCTAACTGTTAGTTATTGTTGTATATGTCCAGGTCATTGATGCATATACAGAAATACTGTTTGAGGAGCAAGGTGTCGCATCAAGATATAAACAATCTTCATTTTTTGTGTCAGCCAATATATCTCAAGCACTGCTAAATGAAAAGCAAAAGCACATGTTCAAGGCCCTTGTAAAAGATAAGATAGACCTTGATCTATATCAGTACATTCACTTTCCTCTACTCAATCAAGGGCATTGGACATTAGCTGTGTATGACATTGTGGATAACACATGGAGGCATTACAACTCTCTGCTTCGGGATTATGAGGATGTAGACACACATCTACAATTGGTTAAAAATTTGGTAATTCCTCAATAATATTTTTTATACCTATTATTTATTTTCATAACTGAATTGCTAACACATGTATATTAATGTTTAAATCAACAGATGGATACATTCATACAACATTTCAACTCGATCAAATTGGGGCAGCTGGTATCTGTGAAAGATGCACCACAACAACCTGATTTTTCGTAAGTCCAGTACATAATCATAAGTTTTTAAAAACAAACGTATAGATCTTTTTACAATGTGGATTTATATGTTTTATGCAGTATTGAATGCGGCGCAGTTATATTACATATTATGGCTCAACACATATATCAAGGACAAATACCAAAATTGATGACTAAAAAGATGTGCATATCTGTAAGAGCAGATCTCATAAAGAAATTCATCTCCGACAAGAGAAGGACGTACACAGAAGAAGATCACAGATTATTCACAATGCAACATGATGATTGATCTTTTTATTTTTTTGTCAGTTGTGTTTGAAGTACAGAAGTGAAAATTTTTCTCAATTGTGAATGATGAATTAACAGTTGCCACATTCGATTTTTTGATGAATGAAATGCATATATTGAGACCAGATTTGATTTACTATTTTAACTATTCATGTCATTCATAAGTGTGAATCGCCTGTTTAACATTATGATTGTTACATTAACAACCAGTAAATTTTGTTACATTTTCTAAAATCATCTGAAATGTTTACTAAATTTGTATGTAACACAATACACAGATCAAATGTTAAATGTAACAAAAACCGAACATCTATAATGTACACAATACACTAATATATAATGTATCACTAAACACATTCTTCATGTGGACATTAAATATTTGACAAACACTGTTACATTTCATAACACATAACACAAATACTGTTACATTTCAAAACACATAACACAAACACTGTTACATTTCAGACAGAGACAACACATTAATGATGTGATTATTAAGAATGTATCTGTAATGTAATACATGAATAATATGCATGATTCAATGATTAAAATATCCAAATTGTATCTAACAGACAGAGTAATTATGCACTACAGAAATTTAACATGTTAAACAAATGTAACAGTTTTTGATAGAATGTAACAATAACTGAATCAGTGAATATACCTGCCCAATTTTTAGTTTAACATGTTAAACTAAAAATGAACACCACTCATAATTGTTACATTTACATTTCATCCAACTTGAAATGTAAAGACAATACATTTCTATGTAATAATCTGTAATGCAATACATACACAAATATGAAATATAACACTAAACACATTCATCATTACAATGTACTGTTACATTTCATAAAACAGATCAAGTCGAAAGGAACACAGCAAGACTATAACATAATGTATTCGTCACATTATAATAACTTTATTACACAAATTGAAACAAAAATCCATGCTTGAATTACACAAAAATTTGGTACCAGATCTAATTTACTTCCGCAACGTCCTGCACATTACTTTCAGAAATTTTCCCACTCTTGGCCTTTGGTTTGTAAACCTTGGCTGCCTTCCTTTTCGACGGTGGACGCCCTTTACTTCTAACCTTCTTAGGGGAGTGAACACTTACATCTGGAAATGTTCCTTCACATGCAAAGGTGCAATTAACAGAATCAGCTGTAAAGTTCATCAGTGCTTCATGCAAAGAATCCATGTATTGAGAACAAAATTTAAATTTCTCATCTGATGCAACAGCGGCCTCGACAACAACTGAAAATTTGGAATATAACTCGTGATGCCTTGACATTTGCTCATTTGACATGTTATCTACATAACAGTTCTTCACAGAATTATGTTTACGTTTAATGCCCTTCCGCCAACGATCAAGAATGTATTGTGGAGAAACTTTCATCGTATTGGTATGTATCAACACTTTAATACAATGCCTACACATGATACCAGAGAAATCAAAAAGACAACAAACACATTTAAACTCCTGCCTTATTTCATCGAACTGCACAGTATAAGCTGTTTTTCGACTAGCTCCGTCTTTCCCATTTGAAACATCAGTAACAATGAAAACTCTCACACCACCAACATCTGTTACATCGACCAAATTGCAGAAAATCAGCCCCTTAATTTCGTTCTGAACTTTTCTAAATATATCGTGTGTATATGCCTCCTGAAATTGCTTCTCAAATGGAAAATCAGATAACAGAGGAATGCTTGAATTAATGGAATGAAAATCAGCCTTTTCTTCTTTCTCAACCTTGCTTCTCAGAGCATTGTCATACTGTTCCACAAATTGCTTCAATGTCGTTTTAGAGTTCACATAATCGTCAAAGAAAGCATTCATGCTTTCACTTCTTTGCGTGGTTGACATGCCAGCCCAAAATGTTTGTTTGACATAAACTGGCGCCCACCTTGTTCGATCATTGAATAGACTAGAAAGCCATACATTGTTATTAAGACAATGATCCGAAATCATCTCCAACCATTGCTCATCAAAATCCTCTGTTGTTAGAGACTCATAGACTATCCCCTTCAAACGCTTCTTGATGACATCATAGCTTTTGTAACTGCATATAAAACAATAAATGAATAATATGCATGATTCAATAATTAAAATATCCAAATTGTAACTAACAGACAGAGTAATTATGCACTACAGAAATTTAACATGTTTAACAAATGTAACAGTTTTTGATAGAATGTAACAATTACTGAATCAATGAATATACCTGCCCAGTTTTTCAGGTATCTTCTTCATGATGTGCCACAAGCACAATCTGTGGCGGGAATGAGGAAAGACTTGTGAGACAGCCCCTTGTATTGCTTTGCATTGGTCAGTAACTATAGCATTTGGCATACGCCCTGACATACACTCCAACCATGCCTTGAACAGCCAAACATAGGTTGAGATATTTTCATTAGATAGTAAACCACATCCAAACAATACTGACTGGCCATGATGGTTTACACCAACAAAAGGTGCAAATGGCATATCATACTTGTTGGTCAAATATGTTGAGTCAAACGAAATGACATCTGAAAAGGACTCATATAGAGCTCTTGATCTCGCATCAGCCCAAAAGATATTTCTTACCCTGAAATTATCATCAAAATCAATCGCATGAAAAAAATTCGGGTTACGCTTCTGCATGCGAACAAAATATTCACAGACCGCTTGAGCATCGCCCCCACCAAGCCTTCCAATTCTAGAAGTAGCCAAATAATTCCTTACATCTCTCTCCTCGTATGACAGGCAATCATATCCACCTGCTTTGATAACAAGTGAATTAAAACTTTTCGAAGTCCTAATTCCTGCTTGATCATTTACATCCAAATTCTTTTTGAAAATGGGTCAATTTTCCGGTGGCAGGCAAAGTGTCGAGCTTTAAGTGGACTCAACAGATGATTATGATCTAATACAACCTTTGATATGATAAAAAGCTCTCCATCCTTGATACTAACATTGATCCTTGCACCACAACCGGACTTCATCGAAGACCTGCCATTGAACACATTCTTTCCCGTTGGGATGTGCTTCCCATTTCGACAACAAGCAAGACTAAAGAATCTCTGCCTCCCATTTTCATCCTTTTTCCCGTGTATTTTCGAGATACCAAAACCTTCACTGTGGGCAAAGTTTTTGTAAAACTTCCTAACGTCATTTTCCGATTGAAAAGACATTCCAACAGTAGGACAAATAATTTCTTCAGATTGATCTACATAATCTTCAATTTCAAATCCTTGTGGAATCTCATCTAAAGAAAACATAGCAGACTCCTCTGCAATAGAAAATAGAAAATGATAAATTGTAACACTTCCACACAATGATATGCATTGCACTGTTACATTTCAGAATGTAACAGTATAAATTAACTTGCACTGTTACATTTCAGAAAGGAACAATATACATTAACCATGCAAAGACTGTTACACTTAGTATGCAAATGACTTTAAAATGACTTTACATCTATACATGTAACAAAAAAATAGAATTTCTAAACGACTAATGTGAAAAACTGTTACATTACATAGCAAATAACAATGCATATAATATAACTGTTACATTTATAAAATGTGACAAAATTAAAAAAAAAGGCATGTACCAATAACTGAAACAATGACTATTTAATGATACACATACAAATATAAACAATACATATTGAAAAATGACATTCTAACTTCCTGTCAGTATAATGAAATATGAGATTATGCAGTCAATGTAAACAGCATTCAATAAAAAAACGATTAGACAATTTAGAAGCAACAGCAAAAACATAGATCAAACAAAAACATAATTGTCAAACCTGATAGAATAGACATTTATGTGATGTAACAATAACTGGAACAAAGACTATTTAATTATACACATACAAATATAAACAAAACATATTGAAATATGACATTCTATCTTCCTGCCAATAAAAAGAATCTGAGAGCAATCAATGTAAGAACATTCGGAAAAAAAAAGATGAAACAATTTCAGAAGAAACGACAAAAAAATAAACATAATTGTCATACCTGATAGATTAGACATTTACGTGGAATCCAAATTTAAAAAAGCTTCGGATCCTACTGTGACTTCAAATAATGAAACGTGATATGCTCCTATTGTTCTTCATAAACAAGATCAAATAGGTGTTGCTGATCGATATAATAATCGATTAAAAGGTGAATAAAATGACTGCGACGTTGGTTAAAAAGGTGATTAGATTCACCGTGTCAATTCCGAATTCATGAAGAAGAAAGACGGGAAGAAGAAGGAGAAAAAACGAGATGATGAAGAAATTGGGGGCGTCGTTGCTGTTCGTAGAAAGGGGAATAACAGATTGTGATCACAAGATCACCGAAAAAAAGGAAAAAAATAACCGAAACCACTTAATAAGGACAAAATAAAAAAAAGGGTATAATGGGTAATTTCTTGATGCCACATCATGGGGCTTATTTGGGGCCTATGAGATTGGGGCCTGGGAATCATTATTGTTATTATTATACCCTTTACTTGATAACAACTTCAAGATTTATTCCGAGAATCTCATGGAGTATCATTAATTCTTTATGCATATCTTAACCGAATTATTATTATTTTCTTGAATAAGATCTAAACAAATAATAAAAAAAAACGGAAGATAATCATGGTGATCTCCGAAGACCCATCTCTTATTCTTGTTGTCTTCTCTGCATTTCCTCCTCCTCAATAGTCCACTTGTGGCCATTGTTGCTGCTCACCTCGTAGCTCTCTCGGATTTTTTAATCCTGTGAAGTTTGAAAACATTGTTTTATTCTTTATGCAGTTGGATCTTCCATCAACGTCTACCAGATCATGTTTTATTTATGTTTTGAATGTTATTTTTCATAGTTGGATTGTTTTTTATAATGTTACATTTTATATATAGAACATTCTTCATTTTTTTAAATCTGTGTCGTTTTTGTTACATTCGTAAATGTAACAGTCAACCGCATACGTGTATTGATTTATATTTGTTACATTCATAAATGTAACAATGAACTACAGGTAAATTGAATGGAATATAAAACATTTAGAAATACATATATATAAATGTAATAGTTTTTATTAAAATGAAACCAATAGTTCATGTAATATTTGTTAAATGTAACTCACAGCAAAACAAGTGTTTAATATTTTCCATGAAATGTAAAGATTCATTTTAAAATTGTTTAAACATTGCATGAAATGTAAAGCATTTATGTAATGTAAATGTAACAGTGTTAATGTAAATGTAACAAATGATATAAACATGTAGGAAATGTTTTGCTGTTTAAAGGATTTTAACGAAAAATAATTTAGGTAGTTTTGGTGTAATTTAGGTAAGTTTTGGTGTAACTGAAATAGAAAATTCAATTATTATGTAAAGATTTCAAAAATTAAATTTTGAAATATGGTGTAACTGAAATTAATATGAAAGATTTGTAACCGAATAAAGAAAAAAGGGGGATTTGGGTTAATGAGATATATTTTTAATGAAGGGCATATCCGTATTTTGTCATTTTACATTTTTAAAAAAGTCAACAAACCATTCAAAATCAACCAATAAAAAAATGACACCTCATGGGGCTTATGAATGTGGCTTGTGATTTGGGGCCTAGGTATCACCACTGTTATTATATATATATACTCTCATGAGGCTGGTAAACGAACCAATCCGCTCGGGTTCGGCTCAGTTTGAGCTCATTCAGACTGGTTTAATTAGACAAATGAGTGAGCTTGAACAATTTGTAAAACTTGGTTAGGCTCAAGATCTGGATCGAGCTTTATTTTTAGTTCAAATTTGACTCATTTGTGTTATAAAAAACTTAGTTGAAGTTTAACTAAACTTCTTTGTAAAATTAGAACATTAAATCAATACAAAGTTATGCTCGTTTAGGCTCATGAACTTCACTCATTTATTCTAAAATTTTGTTTTTAATCCTTAAAATGAAGAAGAATGCTAGGTTTGTTAAGGCTCATGAGCTCGGCTAGACTCGACTCGTTTATAAACGAGCCGAGCTTGAACATGTCAAAGCTCGGCTCGTTCGGCTTATTTACCACCCCTACTCATTCACTCACTGTATTAAGTATGTCTCGTTGAATTTTTTATATATTTTCTATAAATATTATCCTTCAATTGATTATAATATATATTTTACATTTTATAAAATTACATACCTTATTATATAAGATAAACATAATTTTTAAAAAATAAAAACATGTGTTATTTTTATTTTGTGTGGTAAATTGGATTGAGTATAACATTTTCTATATGAAAACTGACGTGTCTAGATCTATGTGCAGCACCACCCTCATCATTCATATGTTTTTTTCTTAAAAATATGCACTCGCAAGTTGAGATGCATATTATTATAAAAAATAAAACATATTAGTTTTTTTATACAACATGGTCTTTTTTTGTGGGGGGGGGGGGGTTGCAACTTAGTCAACCCTACCCTCAAATTTTTTTTTTAGGAGTGGAGTTGCAGCTAAGAAGAAAAAAAAAACAGAGAAGATAAAAGAGAAAGTAAGAGAGATTGTGGGCCGTGGGGGGCCAAGGGACGGGCGAGGGGTGCCACGTAGTGGGTAGAGGGTGGTGGAATGAGAAAGAGAAAAAGAAAGAGGGGAAGGGCAATAGAGAGCGGTGAGGAGGAGGAGGCAGAGGCGGCCGACGGAGTTCACAAGGGGGAGAGAGAGTAGTGGGTGACGCCTCCTGTCACCCTCCTGCTCGTTCTCTCTTTCTTTTTCTTTCCCCCTCCTCCCACCATTCGTTGCCACCCTTCTCTACCGCTCTTCGCCATCCTCAACCACCCCACTCTCTGTCTTTATCTCCCTATTTCTCTTCTATACATTTTTTTTCTAAGTTGCAACCCCACCCCCAAAAAAAGTTGCAATCCCATGTATCAATGTGCTTCATTTTGAGCAAAAATCATTCAAAAATATTTTCAACCATTTAACCACACCCATTCCAAATCAACTCTTTACTCAAATTTACCCAAATCAAGAGCGACTCAAGCATTTAACCAAATTTTCAATGGTTTTTTCATTCAGTTTTTTTTGTAAAAAACTATACATTTTTAAAAGATTTAAATAAAACACAAGTGATGATTGAAGACACTACATCAAATGAAGTTTTTATTCAAATTTTTAATAAAATTTGGATATAGGTTTGAGTAATGGCCCGAAATGGCCTAATAAAGTTAAGTTTAGTATTATAATTAAAATTTAGAGAAAATTCACATAACCCCCCTCTAATCTGTCCAAAATCCATGTAACTCCCTGACTTATGCGAAAATCCATATTACCCCATGTAAACACAATAAAAATCTAAGTCCCCCTTGAGTTGAAATTCCATCAATGGAATTGGAATATTCTTCGAATATTATGTTAACTAAACCTAGGTTTGAAAAGCTATATGCTATTTATCCCCTGTAATATGAGAATAATTCAAAAAATCCTATAAATGATGATTATAACCCTCCCTATGTAAAAATCCACCTAACCTAACTCCACCTCCCTCCAACCTAGGTCCTTCACCTCCAACCATAGACACCTCGGTAGCTCCCCCTACCATTGCATGTGATAGATTGGAGTGAATGTTATAATCTATCTTATCAAATTGTGCCCTCATAATACCAATGTTTGCATGACCTTGATTTGCTCCTCCACTGGCTTTAACATCCATTCCAGACCACACATTTTTAGTACCCCTCTTGCTTTCTTGTGTACCACCCATGCTACTTCCTTGAGCATTCATACCCATATATCACAAGAATGCAAGAAAAACCACTGTTCAAAGTGCATCATTTGGAGTTACTTCATCATATAATATTAGTATAACATGATGAAAATGGTTTCAAACCACACACCTACTGTGGTTTATGTGCCTTCTATTTAATTTATTCCATATTGCAATGCTAAATTAAAGGATCATTTACAATAGTTATAACAAGTGGAAAATCTGTTGTTACAAGCAGTGGAGAGTGGAGATAACTACGTGGGGAACTGATTATGGTGGACCTCATCAACTGTCCCTTTATTTGAGGAATTTGTGGAAGACGTGGTATTGCTGTCACACCCTCGCAAGCTAATGTGGTGAATCTGCAGCATGAGCTTGGCAGTTAATTGTGTGAATCGAACTGAAGACGGGCCCTTTATGAAAATATCGGTGATTGGATTTGTACTGTTGATATGGCATACGTGAGTTCCTTGCAAACAACTTTGTCACGAACATAGTGATAGTCAATCTCCAAATGCTTCATTTTGAAATGGAAAGCGGGATTGAAAACTAATGATATGGAGCTGATTTTATCACACCAAATGATTGGCGTGGCAAGAGGAACATGCAAGTCACGGACCAAAGAGTGCAACCAAGAGATTTCTGTCGCCGTGTAAACTAATTTCCGATACTCCGCTTCTATACTTGATTACGAAATCGTATAATGTTTCTTGACACTCCAAGAAATCGGGCAGCTCTCAAAGTAAAGGCAGTGGCCTCCAGTTGAATGTCAATCGTCTGGACCACTACCATAATCTGCATCAGAATAAGCTTGAATATGAACTGAACCCGGTTTGTAAAACAAACCTTCACCAATGGTTTTATTTAAATAGCACAAGACACTCTTGACAACAGTCCAGTGAAAAGTGGTTGGTTGATGCATGAACTGACACACCCAATTAACCGCTAAGGAATTTGGACAGGTTATTGTTAAATATTGAAGCACACCGATGACACTACAGAATTAAGAGGCATCAAGCAAAGGATCCTCGTCATATCGACTTAACTTCTTCGGGGTCAAGAGAGAAAATCAGTTTAATGTCTTGAAAGTTGGTGCAAAGAAGAAAGTCAATGACATACTTAACAAGTGTCAAATACACACCACCATCGGCATAGGTTGCTTCAACTCCAAGGAAATAATGGAGGTGACCCTAATCTTTCATGAACAATAGTGTACCAAGTTGTGTGATAAATTAAGAAATATAAGTAGACGTATTGCCAGTGATCAATATATCATTAACATATATAAGTAAAATAATGAGAACCCCTTTGTGATGATAAGTAAACAATTAATAGGCGCTCTTGTATTCCTGAAATCCAAGATATTCAAGGTAATATGAAAAACGTTAAAGCCATGTGCTTGTTTTAACCCATAAAGAGAATTATGGGGTTGCCATACATGGTGAGGAAAATTTGGATCATTGAACCCCGCAGGCTACTGCATGTAGACCTCTTCTTGGAGGAATCCATACAAAAAAGCATTTTGAACATCGAGTTGATAAATGGGTCAGTAATTATTAACTGCCAAGACAATGACTATATGAATGGTAGTGTGCTTCACAATAGGGTTAAAGGTTTCTAATGAAATCGAGCCCCTCTTGTTGATGAAACCTGTTTGTAACAAGACAGGCTTTGTAACGTTCAATGGATCCATCCACTCGCTGTTTGATTTTAAACACCCATTTGTTTGGCAAAATATTCATATTGGGTGTTGGGGGCACCAACGACCATGTTTCATTGATCTGCAAAGTATTAAACTCGACACCCATAGCCTTCCTCCAAGCACCCTGTTTCACCGCCATATTAAAACACAGTCTCAATTTCAATATGATTAGTTGTAAGCATAGCATATTTGGGATTGGGTTTAGAAATTCCATCATAGACGCGTGTAACCATCACATGAGTTGAAGTGGCTATAGGTGGTAGTGATACAGGCAGCAGGTATGGTGTGTGTGGGTTGTGGTGAAACAAGTGGAGTGGGAGGTGGGGTCATGGATAGTGGGTTGGACGGTTGTGGTGTGATTGATAGTGGAGCTTTAGGAGGTAGAGTCTGATTATGGGTTGGTAGTGGGTTAAGACTGAGTAAAAAAAGTGTAAATGAGTCTAGGTTAATTGTGGGAGGAGTTGATGTATGACTAATGTCATGAGAAGGATAGGAATGTTCATCAAAAACCATGTGACGAGAGAGATATACACGATCTGTAGATAAATCAAGACAATGATAGCCTTGATGATTAAGAGAGTAGCCAAGAAAAACACAATTCTTTGACCGAAATTGCAATTTATTAGTGTTATATGACCGAAGATAGGGAAAGCATGCACAACCAAAAACTCATAGGGAGTCATAAGAAGGATTTCTATGAAACAACTTGGTATAAGGAGTGGATTGATGAAGAACCCGAGTGAGAAGATTTATTAGATACATGGCTGTATTAAATGCATCTACCCAATAATGTAGAGGCATGTGGGCATGGGCGAGTAATGTGAGACCAATTTCAATAATATGGCAATGTTTTCGTTTTGTAAGACCGTTTTGTTCGGGATGAGATGGGAACGAGGAACAAAACTGGATACTATGATGAGCAAGAAAGTTTTGAAAACTATACTTGGTGTATTCATCACCACCATCAGATTGTAAAGCCTTAATTTTGATAAAAACATATTTTCAACAAGCTTTTTAAAGTTAACAAAGATATCAGAAACTTCACTCCTGAAATGCATTGGAAAAATCCATGAGCACCAAGATCATCCACAAACAAAACATAATATTTGAAACATTCACAGAAGCTAATGGAGAGCTCCAAACATCAGAGTGTATTAAATCAAGTGGATTATGAGTAATAGAATTTGAAAGTTGAAAAGACAATTTGGAACTTTTGTTTAGAGAATAAGAGTGACAAATGAAGTTTGAGCTTGTCGTAGGTAAACATTTATTTTTTAGAAGTTTTTAAATAGTGGCCAAGGTTGGGTGACAAGACAAGAATGCCATACTTGAGCAGCAACATGAACATCAATGAGAGCAAAATGGTGTCCCTTGGTGGTAGATATTTGGTGGTGGATGTTCAAAGGATAAAGACCATTGTTACTCAGTCCATGGAAAAGCATCTCCCCAGTCTTTAGATCCTTGATATAACAATAGTCATGAAAAAAATACAAATAAACAGTTAGTCATGGGTAAATTGATGAACATATAAGAGATTAGTGGTAACAATAGGACAATGTAGGAGATTCGACAATTTAAAAATGGAAGAATCATGTGAAAAATGAGATAAACCAATATGGGATATATGTGACCTGCACCATTGCCTACAACCACTTAGATGCATCAGTGTCGGTGATCCAGGTGGAGGAATTGGTGGATTGTTCAGGCCCACTGGCAATCATGGCCGAGAGGCGCTAGGTAGGTAATGATCTTCATAGGTCTGGTTCATGTGATGATAGCAATCGATATCCGTATGTCGAGGTCGGTTGCATATTTGGCACATAAGGGTATTGATGGTTGGAGTAGGGAGGAGTGGTGGCGTAGAAGAAGCATAATGGTTGCGACCACATCCATGAAAAAAAATTCTTCTACCTCAATTGGGAGATTACCGTCCCGAGGACATAGACCATTGGAGCTTAGGGGCATCGAGTTCAATCGGGGATGTATCGAGGACCAGTGAAGAGTGGGTCTTCAACCGAAGTTCAGCGCCAAGGAGGAGATCAACGAGATCGTCAAAAGTTATTGGCGTATCTCAGGCTTGCACGAAGTTGGCAGTAGCTTCAAACACCAGACCAGTGTTGTTCATGATGATGGAGATGAGGTCATCATTATCGACGGGCTTCCCAACTAGTGCAAGGTTATATGCAATGTGGGTAATCTTGTCCACAAAGTCAATAATGGAGAGATCCTCTCCCCTCGTGGTGAACAATTCATTTTTCAAATACATAATGGGATTATGCGATTGAGAGGCATACCGTTTTTCAAGGGATACCCACGTCTCGTGAGATGATTTGGAACGAGCAAAGGTAGAGAGGACCGAAGGTGTGAGGGAGTTATTGATCTAACTCAAGATGAGCTGATCCTTTTGCTTCCAATCATCGTATGCTGGGTTGGCTCAGTGGTCGCACCATTGTCATCAAACTTGAAATGAGATGGACATTTTGTGGTATAGCGAGGATTCCCATGAGGTTCTTCATGTTGAGGAGAGAAAATATTTGAGTTAACCACATAGGATAATTAGTCCTATCGAGGCTTATCTTTAGCAAGCCTATGAGATTAGGCACAACAATAGTGCCTGGATTGGAAGTAGCGCCGTTTATCGGAATAGTGGTGACAAAATGAAGTGAGAAAGAAAATTCAAGTGTCGTTGGACTTAGGGCGCTCTGACACCATAAAATATTAGTATAGCATGATGAGAATGATTTCAAACCACACAACTTTTGTGGTTTATTGTGCCTTCTATTTAAACCATATTACAATGCTAAATTAAAGAAGCATTTACGGTAGTAGTTACAACAAGTGAAAAATGGATTGTTATTAGTGGAGAGTGGAGATAACTACTACGTGGGGAACTGATTATGGTGGACCTCATCAATTGTTCTTTTATTTGAGGAATTTGTGGAAGGCATGCTATTGCTATCACATTAAGCCAAAATAACTGACAAAAAAAAAATCAAATCTAAATAAAAACCCATAAATTAGAGTGTGCCAAAAGAGGGGGTGCTTGATGGGTCATCAACAATGTTGGCTTCAGAGATTCGAGTGGCTTCCAGCTCTTGCAGGAGGGTGAGTCAGCGAGATCCAAGGCGGTTAGAGGGACTTCTTCTTCTTGGAGCAAGAGATCGCCTAATGGGGCAAGCAAAAATCACAAAAAACATATCAAACCCTATATGAAGCTTGAAAGAGAAAGGGGAAGTTTAGATTTTTCAAACGAGGGTAAAACAATAACTTCAATGTGTGGTTAAAAGTTAGTAAGCTTTTGGTTAACTTAATTGAAAGAAGGGGGTATCTGGATTTTTATTGTGTTTGCTGGGGATTATATGGACTTCTTCAGAAGTCAAGGGGTTATATGGATTTTCCCCTAAAATTGACTTCATCGAGGAGGGAGTAGCAACGTAAGGCGGAGGATCACTTCAACCAAACGTAAGCCAGTTTTTTTTTTTTTTTTTTTTTGAGGACCTTGGAAACAGAAGAAACCCTAAATGGGTTCACTCTACCGAGCTTCGAAGCACGCAAGGTCTCGATTCCGGCAGTTGTCCCTCCTCTCATCGGAGCCGTCCAAGCTCCGGCCCCTCCCCGCGCCGGAACATCCCGACCACCCTTGTCGCCGGGGATCATGTTCCTTCGCCGGTCCGGCCGTCGATCTGGGGGGGTACCCGCCGGAGAGAATCCGGAACTTCTCGATCATCGCACACGTCGACCACGGCAAGTCGACGCTCGCCGACCGGCTCCTCGAGCTCACCGGGACTATCAAGAAGGGGCATGGGCAGCCCCAATACCTCGACAAGCTTCAGGTGGAGATACTCTCAAATTTTTCGATTTTTCATTTTTTTGTCGTTCTATCAATATTTGATTACGGATAGCAAGTTGGGGGTGATGGATTTTGGTTTTGGATGAAGTAAAAATGACAACTTTGATATGTTATGAATGGCTGATTATGCATTTCTGAGCAGATTTTGTTTTCTGTTTAAGGTATAAGTAATGCCTATTCCATTTTTTTTGCTCACTGCTTGGTCAACCAAAAAACTTTGATTGGCTGTTCCTATTGGATTTCAGTTATACATGTATAGCTATTCCATGGGTTGGGTTGGGGTGGAATAAAAATTACGTAGTTATGCGAGTTTTGATAGTCCGTTTTTCCATGGATAAGTGTAAATTTTAAAACCTATTTTAAATGGAATAACTCAGGTTCATTCCAAAATCACAATAGAGAGAGAGAGAGAGAGAGAGAGAGAGAGAGCTACTTCCCTAGAATACCTATTCAATTTTTTTATATAATGTTCAGTCAACAAAAAAAATGGAATAACTTTGGAATGGCTATTCCTATTGGACTTTGGTTATACATGTATAGCTATTCCATGATTGGGTTGGGGTGGAAACCGTGGAATGGTACTTATGTGAGTTTTGATAGTCTGTTTTTTTCCATTAAAAGGAATTATTTAACTTTTTTTTATAAATGGGATAGCCGAGATTCATTTCCAAACCAAAGACTGAATAAATTTTTTGGAATGACCTATTCACGTAGAGTGGTAGACTTCATATGCTAACCGGTCACTATACAAGGTCTCAAGACTTTCTCCCTCTTGTACGAATTGTAGTTTAGTGACCAATGACCATCTTTCAACACTGAATAATCAAGTAGGAATGAATGCATGGATATAGTTTAGCATCTGACTCAAGGTGTAATTTCTATACTTGATAAGGGTAGTTTAGCACACAATTGAACGTGCTTCCCTTTCTCTGCATCCACATTTTTTATCCGTCACCCTTTAGGGAAACCAAAGAGAAAATAACTATCAACCACAATATCGTCGTCAAAGAACAAGAGAATAGCAGATGTTTCCTCTAAATTGTGCACCTCTTTTCAGTGTCGGTGCGTGATTCCTCGTTTCTTGTGTGATCAAGATTTCCCATACTAAGCTGGTTGTAAATGACATCCACCACTGGAGTTGGTTTCCCTCGTCAGTATGGATTTGATTGGAAGGATCCAATGCATGTACATTCTTGTAAACCACACTTTTTTTTCTGCCTTTTGTAATCCTTTGTAACTCACTTGTAATCTTTCTTTTTTGGTTAATACAATTACATTATCAACAAAAAAAATGACAGTGTGAATAATTTTCCTGAGGTTTCTTCCACTATGCTCTCATTCAGATTTCTCTGACTGTAACATACTACATACACCTGTTAAAGACGGCTACTAGGTGTAGCAGATTTGATCTCTTTGTCATCTATGCAAAGCCTACTATGCCCATCTAGAAGGGGGTACACATTTGCTATACATTATTGAGTCAAGGAGTCTTTTTTTTTTTTGAGATACATACTTGTATACAATGTTTGTATATCAGAATTTTTTCATATCGCATGTTACCGTATTATTATTTGTTTCTTGGTAAGCAAATTCTTTTATCTTTTCTTCATCAGGTAGAAAGGGAAAGAGGAATAACAGTAAAAGCTCAGACTGCGACTATGTTCTACAGGCGCATCATTAACAGTTCCGACATCAACAATGAAGAACAGTCAGATTATTTACTTAATCTCATTGACACACCTGGTCATGTGGATTTTAGCTACGAAGTGTCGAGATCCCTTGCAGCATGTCAGGGTGCCCTTCTGGTGGTTGATGCTGCCCAAGGTGTCCAAGCACAGACAGTTGCTAATTTCTATCTTGCTTTTGAGTCCAACCTGACTATCATCCCTGTAATAAATAAAATTGATCAGCCAACTGCTGATCCTGATCGTGTCAAGGCTCAGTTAAAATCTTTATTTGATATTGACCCAGAAGATGCTCTTTTAACTTCTGCTAAAACTGGTCAAGGACTTGAACATGTCTTGCCTGCAGTCATAGAGAGGATACCTTCTCCTCCTGGAAAGTGTGATTTGCCTTTACGTATGCTTTTGTTAGATTCCTATTATGACGAGTATAAAGGTGTGATCTGCCACGTTGCGGTTGTTGATGGTACTTTGCGTAAGGGGGATAAGATTGCATCTGCTGCAACAAATCAGGCTTATGAAGCTCTTGATGTTGGAATCATGCACCCTGAACTAACCCCAACTGGAATACTTTTCACTGGACAAGTGGGTTACGTTGTCAGTGGCATTCGCTCCACGAAAGAGGCCCGTGTTGGAGATACACTCTATCATGCTCGAAGCATCGTAGAGCCCCTTCCTGGTAATTTTATCCTTACTCTTCCAGAACAGTCAGAAATATCTATATCTGTGGGCTCTGCATGCGTTATATATGAACTTTTTATTCAAATTTACAGTCACACACTTTGTGGAAGCAATTTTTTGAGAATTGGTGTCCACCCACCGCACTTGGCCCTGGTAGGATTTGAACCCTTGACCACCATTTTGGAGATGAGGGGCGCTAACCATTTATTTAAAACTCGGTTTACCTTTGAGGAACCAATTAGCTTTAATAAAAGTGTTACAGGTCTAATGTGCAAAGAATCATGTTTAAGTTGGAAGGGGCCCTTTTCTAAAAAGGGAGGGTCTCTTCTTGCTTGAATGAGAGCCTCTTTGTTTTTGTAACATTTTAAATGGGTTTTTTTTTCCGTATGATTACTAGTTCAAATGAATCAATGAAATTCATAGTGTACATCACTTTTGTTGTTAAAAAAAGTCTTAAAGTACCCTTTTTCATGACATAATCCATTCCAGTCCTCGTGTTTTCTTTTCTTGATCCTTTTATAAGTATGCTAAAATATTTGAAGGATTATTCTTTTAACCAAATTTCCTAACGAAAAGAGCAATGATATGCTCTATGATGGCATCTTATTTTACTGCATTGAGAAATTGTACTCTCCCCTGACTGGATTGCAATTTTGGAACTAAAGCAGTGGGACAGTTTTTTGGAGCTGAAAAGGTGCATCCATTGGATGGTGGATGTGTAGCAGTGGCTGGTGACATGGGTTGTTTGCTGTTGTGAGCATGCATCTTATAGCAGAATCTTAAAAATTCACTCCACCCTACTCCTTTCTTCTGTTGGTATCCACCCAACAAAAAAAGGAAAATTGAGGAGCTCTTTTTTTAAAAAAGATATCGGATCCTCATTGTCATCGAGTAATCACTTTTCCCGTCTTTTTTCCAAGACAATTGAGGAGCTCTTGAAAAAACTAGTCCCCAAGTCAATAGTAAATTTTTTCTTCCCTATAGCGGGCATCCATTACTAAAGGAAGTGGGGTCAAACCGCATGGGATCTGCACTGTGCAGTAATCTTCTCTATGAGAAGAGTTTCATTTTTGCAATTGGACTGATCTTAAAAATTGTCCCAAATCCATTGGATGACCATAACTATAGCCAAGTGAACAGGAAGATTAAGTAAGAGATAGCTTTGTGTCAGTGGAAATGATAAACTTTGTCTAGAAAAAAATCTAAGATTGTCACACATATGCATACATGATATGAACTATATTGGAGATTCATTATTTATCACTAACATCATCATTTTAAACAGTAAAGGCCTTGTCCCAGTGGTTCAGGTTGGTTACATCAGTTGTCTCTCTGTGATTCCTGTCCAAGGTTGCATGATCACACATGATTTTGTAATTGTGTGTTTTCTTTTTGTGTAGGGATTTGGTTTGTTGACTTTATTACTCTATGCTGTTTTTCTTTCGTGGCTTCTGTTGCTTAGCATTTGATTTTCCTCTTCCTTTTTTGTCACACCCTTATCTTTTTATTTGACCTTATACAAACATTAGTCTTTCAGGTTTTAAACCTGCGAAGCATATGGTATTTTCTGGTCTTTACCCAGCCGACGGATCCGATTTTGAAGCTCTTAACCATGCAATCGAGAGATTAACTTGCAATGATGCTAGTGTATCTGTTACCAAAGAAAGTAGCACAGCACTTGGCATGGGTTTCAGGCAAGCTAGAAATTTATGATTGTTTCTATCCATCATATTTTAACCTCTTCAGTTTCCTTTTTTTTTTCTTTCGAGAAAACGGTTTCCACAACCGGGGCTATGGTTCAGTTCTCTAAATTGACTATATATTAGTAGCTCTGTATTATTATTTGCATGTAACTCCTCTCTCATGACTATTACATGCTTATTCTATGCCCTATAGGTGTGGCTTTCTGGGTTTACTACACATGGACGTCTTTCATCAGAGGCTTGAACAAGTATAGATCTACTTCCATCTACTTCCCGTTCTTTTTCTTTATTGCCTGGTTAGAATGCTATATCATCAGTTGTTCATATACAAGTAAAACACAAAATGATATTGGTTAAATTTTTATCAGTGGGTCAAACAGAAAACTTGCATGTCTTGGTTGTGTTTGAAAAAGATAGGTCTAAGTGTATTATATAACCATCTGGTCTTTACTTATGTACCCATCTCTGTCATGTTCATGAATCTTGCAGGAGTATGGAGCTCGAATAATTTCGACAATCCCAACTGTACCATATATTTTTGAATATTCAGATGGAAGGTATGCTAATTTTATATGACAATTGAGATCTATGTCACATGTAGAAATTGTACTCCATGAGCTAATGTTGTCCATTGCAGCAAAGTTCAAGTTCAAAATCCAGCAACATTGGCCTCAAACCCTGGTAAACGTGTGACGGCCTGTTGGGAACCATCTGTGATCGCAACCATTATTATTCCTAGTGAGTAAGCTCAATTCCTCTTTTCATATGCTCTTGCAATTTGATATGTAATTTGCACAGTTTATTTGAAGAAATATGCAGATCTTGTTAAGTATCGTCACTTTTGTTTGTTTCACTTGTAGATATGTTGGCCCAGTTATCACCCTTTGTTCTGAGAGGAGGGGAGAGCAGCTGGAGTACTCCTTTATTGATAGGTAATTTTTGTTTTCCAATCATAGGGAATTCAATATTTTGAAATAGAAAATAATCATGTTTGAAGTAAAATTTTCATTGTGTAGCCAGCGGGCATTCATGAAATATAGATTACCACTGAGGGAAATCGTCGTGGACTTCTACAATGAATTGAAAAGCATAACATCCGGTTATGCCTCCTTCGATTATGAGGATGCTGAGTAAGTTTGAAACTTTAATTTAATGGTTCAACTGATATTTTAGTTTCTAACCTGAAATTTCTTATTTTCATTGGCTAAAAAGTGTTAGATTTTGATTTAATAATAAAAAATAAGGGAGAGTCCCTAAATTTATTTAAAATTTCTTATTATTTACTTGAACTGTTATCATTCTCTTTCATCTCTGTGACTCCTTTTTTGCATTTTCTTTTGATCAAAATATGAAATATGAGGGAGGGAGGGAGGAGGGAGGAAGTTGCGAATTATATGCCTATATACTTGTTTTGGTTAGGACTTATCGAAAGATGGAGAAGATAAATGCAGTATGGACATGAAAAGGTCCTGGCTATTTAGGTTACATATGGCACCTCATGCAAACAGCGAATATAAAAAATGGACAACATACCAATAATGATGTAAATGGTGGCTCTGTTCTGCATTCATCTAGTGCAGCCATGGTGAATCAATACACCATGTTGTCACTTGTTGATTGATTTTGTATTTAACAGTTATCAAACCTCTGACTTGGTGAAACTTGATATACTCCTGAATGGACAACCTGTTGACGCAATGGCAACCATTGTACATCAATTGAAAGCGCAACGGATTGGACGTGAACTGGTGGACAGGCTAAAGAAATTTATAGACAGGTTTGCATTTTCGAAGTCCATTTGTGCGGCATCAAGATTGATATATGGTTACTGTGTTTACTGATAATCTAAATGCATTCCTCTACATCTGACAGGCAAATGTTTGAAATTACGATACAGGCTGCTATTGGTTCAAAAGTAATTGCTAGAGAGACGTAAGATGCTGATCTCTATTTATTGTTTTCATTTTTGCATTCACATGTTTTTGTTGCCTTTTTACATGGGAATTTGTGCTAGCTTCATTGATATACATGATGTGCATACTTCTTTTTTTCAAGTAAAATGAACTGTTATAAATTGATTTGACATTTAGTTATTTTTAGAGCTCATCCAGTGTCATGTCAACTGGTAATATCCATTCTGAGTGCTTAGCTAAGTTTTTTTTTAAAAAAATACTTAATATTCTATACATCTGGCGTGCTGCTCTTTCGGACATTTATATAATTTTTATTTTATATGCGCGTCCCTTAAGTGATTGTCAAGCTATAAATTTACTTCATCAAAGCGTATAAAGTTATCACCCCAAGTTTGAGTAAGCTGTGATGAGATATTATTCTCTTCTTGACAGCTGATGGATCTGCTATATTACTCTCTCACACCTAACCCCAGTGATTGAGTATTTTTTCAATGGCTACACATTGCCTGTTGATGCTCTTTTTCCATTTTTCGCTTCCAGAATCTCGGCGATGAGGAAAAATGTACTCGCGAAATGCTACGGTGGTGATGTCACTCGTAAGAAGAAGCTTCTAGAGAAGCAGAAAGAAGGGAAGAAGCGTATGAAGCGTGTCGGATCGGTTGACATCCCACAGGAAGCCTTCCATGAACTGCTCAAGGTCTCCTGAAAGGTTAGCAAGTCATCTAAAAGAGTCACTTGTGTGAAAGTCCTTTTATATAGTTATTCTTGCCAAACTTTTATTTGATTCTACAATCGCCTGCTTATAGAATTGCATGTCTTTTTTTGTCAATTATACTATTTAATTAATTTAATCACTTCTTTTGTCATCAACTTTCAAAAAGGATATCAATTTTTGAAATTATTCATTAAAGTGCCTTTTTTCTCCAGTGACATTCGCAAAAATTATAGGCTTGCCTTTGAAAAAGGATGATAAATGTGTAGCAAAAATCCTCAGAAATCATCCCCATAAATGGTGTACCATGGTGATACCATATTTTGGATGGTACATGTGTGTGAAGCTCCTATATAAAGAAACTTTTTTTTAGCTTTTCAAATGGTTGAGGTTGTTTTTGTAACTGCATCTCAAATCATTTAGTTTAGACAATATGCAATATTTGCATCTAGTCTGTATAGAATGATAGAGTGACTCATTGTAAAGCCCTCTTGACTTGCACCCAAACTATAGGAATTTATGAGGACATATAAGCCTCCATGTTTAATGACTCAAGTGACACCCAACAATTAATCACAGTGTGATGAGTATAACACATTAGACATTAGATTTAGGGTTTGGAATTTATCTGATCTATTCAAATATGTGATTTGTCATTGACAAAAAGCCCAAAAAGTTATCCCTTAAAGTTTGAGCAAGCTGAGATGTGTTATTTTCTTTTTGACATCTGATGGGTCTGTCATAATCTCTCTCACATCTAACCCAGTGATTAAGCTTTTTTCAATGGCCACATATTGCTTGTTGATGCTTATCATAGTTCATGTAGGTGCGGCCGCACATGTGGATGTCACATCCACACCCTGGTGCGGTGCATGTGCCGCCCAAGTGCGGTCATGTGCTGCCAAGCATTTAAACCTAGTTCAAACGGGTTCAAACGACCCTTAAGCGTTCGAACTCAATTCGAGCAGAGTTCAAACGGCCCTTTAGGCAGTCGAACCCAGTTTGAACAGGGTTCAAACAGCCCTTCAAGTATTCGAACCTAGTTCGAACAGGGTTTAAACGACCCTTAGGCGTTCGAATCCTGTTTGAATAGGGTTCAAAATGCCCATATACTAATTTTTTTTTATATAAAAAAATATACAATGTATGGCCGCACGTATTGTATGCGGACCCCACCGCATATGGGGGTTCGCACATGTTATTAAACTCTGATGCTTATTTCTTTTTACTTCTTCCAGGTCCTGGCGATGAGAAAAAATGTCCTTGTGAAATGCCATGGGGGCGATGCCACTCGGAAGAAGATTCAAGAGAAACAGAAAGAAGGGAAGAAGCATATGAATTGTGTCGGATCCGTCGAAATCCCACGGGAAGCCTTCCATGAACTGCTCAAGGTCTCTTGAAAGGTTATTCAGTCATAAGAAAGAGTCAGCTGTTGTGCAAGCCCTCTATAGTTTTTTTGGCTAAACTTTCATTTGATTCAACAACTGCCTGCTCACAGAATTTTATTAGTCACAGTTATACTATTTTAATTTATTTAATTTTCTATTTAGTGGTCACCTTTCATAAATGATATGTTATTTTGATATTATTCATTGAAGTGCCTTTTTTCATCCGTGAAATATTCAAAAAAATTATTGGTATGCAATTGAAATACTTGATTATGAGTATGCATTTGATTAGAAAAAGTGCATAAGGTTTACATTCAATTCATTTGAATATATATTTTATTTTTTGTGAAGATATGAACATATACCTTCCAACAAATTCAAAATGTGTTTGGACTGTGCAAAAGTGACCGGAGAAATGACTCTCTTAAGAATATCCATGGAAAAAGGGTGATGAGTAGCAAAAAAACCAGGAATCTACCCTGAAGTGGTGTATCATGGTATGTACCATTTATTGGCTGCATCTTGGAGCGCTCAAAATAAACAATTCAAGTCTCTACTTATTAGTAGCTTCATATTTCATGACTCAATATCCCCCCAAGCAACCTGTCCCAAGGATTACACTGATAGTCGAGATCCCAAGAAGGCAACAAATATCAAAGGGTATATATTGCTGATCCACCCACCTTGCTAAATCCACCAGCCTAAAATTTTATTATTCTTGAATCCACCATCTTTTATATTTAAAACTACCAAATCCTAAACCCACCCCTTTATTCTTTCTCAGATTTCCTCTCTTTTTTCTCCCATAGCAACCAATAGTTGGGCAGTTGATGAGAGACTAAAGATTAATCGTCTAAGCGATGATTAATAAAAGATTAATCAATATTTTTTAAAATAATAAATATAATACATATACATATAAAATATATATATATATATAATAATTTTGAATACAAAATAATAACAAAGTAGGCGAGCTCTTCCTGCCACAGTATCAGCATCCAATGTCGCCTCCCACTCGGCGCCACCCTCTCCATCACCAAATTAATCACCTTCACCAAAACAGAGCTAAAAAAAATACCCGAATGAAAGCGAAAAAAACAAAAACGACATCGAGAGCGACCGCATCCTCGATGAAGCCTCGCTATAGAAGAACTCCATCAGCCCAACAAGAGTGAACATGTCAGCAATGCCAAAGATCCCAAATGGCGATTGAAAGGGTTCCTTTGCTTGCGTTCGATGAGGCCGGTGACGATCATGGAAATGACAGAGAGGACGAGGCTGATGTCTACTCCCCCAACCAACCCTCCCAATCCCACCAACCAAAATTTGTTTGGGCACCTCTATCCCCACCTCTATATTCATTGACCCAATGACCCCCCAACAAAAAATAACTAAAAAACATGTTTATTTTTTCTAACCATTAACCCCACTAACCAAACCCTCCCACCAACCCTAAATTTTAGAAATTCCCTTCCCTCCACAACTAATGAAAACAAAAAAACCCCTCCTCCCCGTGCCCTCTCTCTCCCGCACATATCGTTAAGCGTCGACCATGGCGACCACCATAGACATACAACTTTGTCGGATGTCTATAAACTTTTCAGAGAACCCTATCGACGACATTGCAGCCACCCCTCGTCTACTCTACAACGTGAAAATCAATGTCTTACTAAAAAAATAAACCATATAGGTGAGGATACGTTCCTCGTTTGATTTCTTTTTGAAAATATGATGTTTGTCATGGTTGTGGTGGACTTGGTGTTTCCTCTTGTGTTTATGGTTGGACGTGTTGGGTTTTGTATGTAATTCACTTTGTAAAGAGTTGACTTGATTCAGTTCCCTCAAATGTGTGCAATTTGGTGTTGTTAAGAGGTACAATTACCTTGAACATTGCTAAATGTTCCGTTGTGTACAATTTATGACCATTTTGAATAACACGCATTGCTCCATTTGTTGATTTGATTGGCAAGTGAACAACTCACTAGCTCAACAGTTTTAGTTTTACTATGTAAAGCACTATTCGATGATAAAAGAGGCAGCTGATTCAACCCAGTTCGATTGTGTCCCTTTCGATCTCTCGATTTGGAAAATCCCCTTTTTATATTAACACGTTGATAGACTATATGTTTACCTGAGTGTTACTCAATGACAAACACCCTATCGATCTCTCTATATGAACTTTCTATTTTCTTTCTAATACATCGACAGACTATTAGTTGACCTAGGTGCCAATATTCTTTTTCAAAACTGGTTTCAACAACCTTTGAAAAAACTGAATGACATAACACCTGTCGACTTGAGTGTATTTGGTCAAGCAACAAGCCATTAGGCGTTTTTTTAAAAAAAAACTGGAATCACACCCATTCAACGGTGTTTGTTGACCTTGGAAGATCTGATCAATTTTGAATATGTCGATCCATTCCCCTCCTGCATTTAGTAGTCTTGAACACTCATGTTGGTCTGCTTGATTTCATGAGTAATCTAGATTAACTCTTCACATTCATGAGCATTCATTGATTGCCAAACAGTATACCGTTGAGGCATTAATGGCATTCACCAATTCACAAATTGCGTGATACATTTATTGCATTCAATGACATTCAAAAAAGAAAGTCACCATACACATGTTTTGAGGGTTTAGTTTCCCCTTAAGCAAAATAGACAAGCGGTGATTGTCACATGGGTTGATTAAAATGTGAAAACAAGAAAATAGTTGATGCGTAGGGAATGGCGATGTGAGGATTATTCAAGAAGAAGAAATGACACAAATCTAGGGTTGGGTTGCAGGGATGATGATGCGGCGGAGGAGGATTTGGAACCTCTATGGGAATGCCACAGAGGTTCTACGTGATCCCCAATGAAATGGCAACACCTGTTAAACCCCTCACATGAGCGCACGTAATTCACGAACGAAAAATTTCACCCGTCTCTCTATTTCATCTTCTCAACTCAATCACAACTGTCTATCCCTCCCTCTTTTATCAAGTCTCTCACCTCCTCATTTACCAAGTCTTTGAGAAACCCTAAACACCTGAGAAACCCCTTCCCACTACTACCGAAGCCTCCGACCGCCACCACCAACCACAACCACCGAAGCCCCTGACTGCAACCCCGACCCACATAGAACATAAGCATCTGAAAGGAAACCAAACCACCATCACCACCACCACCACCACCTTCCTGTCTATCTGCCCATGTCGTTGGCATTCTGCCTCCCTCCCTCCATCATTCTTGTGCATTGCCCCGTCCTTCGTGCATTGTTCATCAATGTCGAGTTGTCTGCCTACGCCGGGTTCAAAACCTCTGTGAGAATATCATAGAGGTTCTCTGTGAAACCCAATGAAATGGCAACACCTGTTAAACCCCTCACATGAGGGCACGAGATTCACTAACGGATAATTTCACCTTGTCCCACTTTGTTTCATCTTCTCAACTCAATCACAACCATCCATCCCTCCTCCCTCATTTACCAAGTCTCTCACCTCCTCATTTACCAAGTCTTTGAGAAACCCTAGCTACCTGAGAAACCCCTTCCCACCACCACCGAAGCCTTTGATCGCAACCACCGACCGCAGCAATCCCTGACCTTGACCCTGAACGCAACTCCTGACCACCGCCGTAACCACCGAAGCCCCTGACCGCAACCCTGACCGCCGCCACCACCACCGCAACTACCGAAGCCCCTCCACTCGGAGAGGAGATGAGGGAGAGGAAAATAGAAAAAAAGTAGGGGGTGGTAAATTTAGCTGAGATATGAGATTAGTAAATTTTCCGGTGGGGCTAGAGGCATCCAATTTGTTTGGATTGTTGGGGTTGGGAGAGGGTAGGGGGAAGAGCGAGAGGAAGACAAAGAGAAATAGAGAGAGGAAGGTGATAGGAGATGGAGGACGGCAACGGATGAAGGACATTCGGGAGGGGGCGGGGAGAGAGAGAGAGAGAGAGAGTTGGGGAGGGGGTGAAGAGGGAGGCGGGGTGGAGGTGGGAGGACAGGGAAGGGAGAAAAGGAGAGGGAGAAGAGAGGCCAGGAGATGTTGGTCTTCTCCGCTCGCCACCCCCTCTGTCTTCTTCGGCCTTTCTTTCCCTCTCTCTCTCTCCCCTGTCCCCTCTTCCCGTCACCCTCCTCCACCTCCTACCACTCTCTCTCTCTATCTATTTTCCGCATCCCTCATCCTAATCCCACCAACCATGAGTTGGTGGAGAGTTCTACACCATCAATCCACCTTTCTCAATCTCTTTTTAGATCTCTATGAAATTTTCTCGTTACATCGAATATACTATAAAAATTTACACTACAAGAAATATGTTTTTTATCCATGATTTTTTTAGAAAGGAACATTTCCACTGGTAATTTTATGTCTTTATTGAAGAAATCTAGTTTTTTGGTTGTACATATTTACCGATGAAAGTAATACCGGAGAAAGTTTTCTTGCTTGACAATAGGTACCAAATTTTCAAAAGAAAAACCTAATATTTATTGGCAAAATCATTTCCTCATTAAATGATTATTTAATTTTAAATTTAATTTTTTATTATTGCATTAAGTAAACTATTTTAACAAAGAAATTTTTTTTTGTTAATATTTTTTAAACAAAAAAATTGAAATAGCGAGAGAACTACTTCCTTGGAACTAATTAGAAGAGCAGCAAAACATTCAGTTAAACCACTCACCAGAACTCATAATAGGCATGAAGTCATTGAATTGAACCACTCAATAATTTTTTTTCCTATTAGTGCGTACTGATGAGTGAATAATGACACGTGCCATAAAAAAGTTAAATTTTTTTCATTATTTGAAGAATTGATGATACTCAGGCCCCAATTCATAGGTCTAACTTACTCTTATTAATCTTTCACATTAATTTAAATTTATCTATTTTAAAAAATATATCTCACACTAAAATTTACCTATTTCAAAATTTAAAATTTGAAATTCTTATGAATTTTACACCAAAACTTACCCAACTTACACAAAAATTACCTAAATTGTTTTTCATTAAAATTACACAAAAACTTACCTAAATTACACCAAAATTACTTAAATAACACACAAAAAAAAAAAACGTTGCAGTTTTTTTTATGATTATAACTATTACATAATGTAACAATGTTGCATAAAAGTAAATGTAATAATCTTATGATTGTATAACTGTACTGTATAGATGTAATAGTAACTTCAATGTAGCAAACTCCTCTGCAAAAGCAAATAAAACTTTTCAATGACTATTTATATTGTTATGTAAAATCTACAACAACACATGTAATTAACTGTTACATTTACAAAATATATAAATCATTACATGTGTGCGATGACTGTTACATTTACAAATGTAACAAATATAAATAATTATGTGTATGTGATTGAATGTTACATTTACAAATGTAATAAAAATATACATTTACGAATGACTGTTACATTTATTAATGTTACAAAAAAAATTACAGATTTGAAAAAATGACTATTTAGTGTTACATTTATAATGTAACGATAGCATCAAACAACTACCCCATGTGAAATGTCACGGTATGTATAAAATCAAATATGTGGATAATGACATTCAATGTAACAAACTTCAAAAAAGAAAAATAATAATCCGATTAAACGTGTCTTACCTCATCTTTCAATCCACCAATTTCATCGTAATATCTCGCAATCTCCATCTGCATAACAATAACAAAGTTACTTTTTTTAATACATAAAACCAACCAAAATCACATTTTTTATATTAAAAACGGTTCTTTTCAGTGATGTACACAAATGAAACGATTGAACATCAAACAAATCAAATCCAACACAAAAACACTCATTTTGATAGCAGATCTACAGAAGATCGGAAGGTTCACCTCGTATTCCCTGGCTAGAGTTTGTCGGTCCCAGATGACAAAGGTGACGATGACGAAAGCGATGAAGAGGAGGGCGAGCTGCTTCGGCCTCTTCAGGTAGTACCCAGGGTGGAGGTACCTCAACCTGTTGGACAAAGACGACGATCTGCTGCCCCGAGCCATCCCCCCTCTCTCTCTCTTCCCTCTCTCTGACGGGTTCGGAAGAGGAGTTGAAATGATTAGTTCCGAATTCAATAATTGATTGATGTTGCTGCGTGATTTTCAAATGAATTAATAAAGAAGAATTATAAGATTTTAAAATTGATAATACTCCATCATAATCGGATAAATCAAAACAATTAAACACATTTTAAGGAAATAATCAAATAATTGACATAATGGATAATATCTTGTTGCTATCTCATGGAGCCTAGAACCTATGAGTTAAGGCCTAAATAACATTATTGTTAATAGAATTATAGTTAATACAAAACGTGTCATCCATCTAAACACATTGATGACAAACCAATCAAATTTCTGTGTAAATTATCAATGCCTTTTGATGGACACGTCCATCATGACACATATTGATAAAAATCCCCTCAATACTTGTTGATATGAAAATTTTCATATCTTCTAATAAGTAGAAGAAATATTGTCTCCCTTGTAAATTAAAAGAAACCAAAGATGTCCAAATAAACTGTATTTCAAGAGATGCAACTCTGATAAATTCAGGAATGCAAAATAAGTCAAATCCAAACAGTCGAAATAAGTTTTACCCAATAATCTTAAATACCCCAAAAAAAACCTCCCAAATCTAAGTCTGCTACTACATAGTTCAAAACCCCTCCTGCCCCATTGATTAAAATCCGCAACTGGGCCAGCATCAAAAGAACCATTCCCCAAAAAAATGATAGATAAGCTCCCACTTTTAGTAACAAAAAAAAAAATTTAAGCCCCTCCAAGGAATATATAGAAAATTTTTCCCGCGATGAATAAATATATGAACTATTACTCAGTCGTTCAGTGACAGCGAGCCAAGCTGATCAACCTCAGAAGCATTTGCACTCGCCATCCGAAGGACTTCCATGGCTTCAGCGACTTTCTTCTTGAGAGCATCTGGTGACTCTATGAGGTGAAGAACTTCAGTTTGGTCCATCTCCAAAAGCATCCCGGTGACCTTGCCTGCATTGTCATGTTCAAGGCGATCGACGAGCGGGAACAGTTGCTCGCCAAGGATCTGCAAAGTAAATAAAAAATGAATAAGACGGTTTGTTGACAACATGATCATTCGAATCAATGGAACAATAAGTCGATGACAAGGTTACACAGAAAATGCAAAGCTATAAATGATATAGTTAGGCAAATTATTATGAATCAAATTCAAATATAACACATGCATACTGAAACACACAGGGTTAGGGTTTAAAATCGACAAAGGGGAAACCAGTACCACTCTTTGACGCTCAGGAGTTGCAGATGCCAAAGCAGAAGCAAGCGACAGTGATGAAGGCCTACTCGCATCCATGGGAACCACTGGCATCCCAGCAATGTCCATTGGCATGGGCATCATTGGACTCATGAGACCTTGGGGCAACATAGCAGCAGGATCCATTCCGTTTCGAGCATTTGACATGTACCTATACCCTTGATTAGCATTGCGCTGAACCATCTGAAAATTTTACAAAAAAGCAATAAAAAATAAGAAAGATGAATATTGAATGGTGATCAAGAAAAAAAAATCAGAATGTTTCACTGTCCCAATTAAGCAATTTATAATTATATTTACATCAACTATAATGGCATATCTAATCATGTCTATCTGCTAATGCAAAAGCTTGAATGGACGACCTCCATCACATAACAAGGTAGAAAAGGTCTAAAATGATTTGTACAATAGCTAATAAATGAGAACTACTCCAAGCAAAAAAAAAAAATCTAGTGAGGCAAAAAACAAATATGTTCTTTATACAAATTTGGCCAGCACAACCCTAAATGAGGTGGCATGTGCCCTAACCTCTATAGAGTTTTAAAAAACATCACGAAGTAATCAAATAGAATACACAAAAAAAATGTTATCAGGAGTGGGTCACCATCCTAACTTGCAGTCTACTTGAATCAAACTACCACTTCAACTTCTAGATGGAGTGTAAAAATCCATGCTAAATTTTACAGCAATACATGCTAAGAGAACCAGCTCCAGATGGTTTTCATCTAGTTAAACTAGTGCACTACCAAAATTAAACATTGAAGATAGACATGATACATGATATACAATACAAGATGACAAAAACTGGAGGAACTTCATTAAAAAATAGTAATCACTAAATAAATGTCTACAGCAAAAGAATATATATATATATATATATTAAACAGTAGGCTTACTCGCATACTATAAAATAGGGCAAACCCCAAAACAGCAAAGCAACATACAAGGAATAAAAAAAAACACCGAGACTGCACCCCTATAGATGAGAAGTATATAGGAGTACAAGTCCAATCCCCAAACAACCCCCCCCCCCCCCCCCCCCCCGCGGATACAAAATGGAGCTCGCTCCAGCACAAAATCTGCCCCAATCCTGAATGAATATGATCGCCAACTCCTAGATGTTCTCCACGTAAGGTAAAACACTAACTAAAACCCCTTTTGAGTAAATTTGAGCACTAAGCAGTATGGCTGCTTCAATTTAAATAAACATTCAAATATGCAATGCCACAAATGCAAGTGATAATATAAATAAAATTCAGATTCAAACAAGTCATCCAACATCACCTGTTGCTGCTGCTGCATTTGTTGTGATGGTCCACCTCGCCTTACACCCATCCTTTGTCCTGGTTGCCCTTGCCGTTGGAGATGATAAGGCATCATAAAATTTGGGTTAACACCAGGGCGAATCCCTGGCATTAGCTGCTGTTGAAAACCATAACCCGCAGGCTGGGGTGGCATTAACCCTGGTGTACCTTGACCATAATACAGCTGAGGCGGTCCAAGCCTAGGTGTACCAGGATGGTAGCCAGGCACACCGGATGGTATAGCAGGCGTCATCACCCCTGGAGCTCTAAATTGAGAAAACTGTGCCTATAAAAATAAATCAAAACTCCAGTTGACATAAAAAATCAGGTAGAAGGGCAGAAACATAGCTTCAAGTACTACCAAACAGATATCACATGCAATTCACTTCAGGATAAGGCCTGTTTTGAAAACCCAGAATAAAATCTTTTTCAGGCTAACCCAAAATGACAGCGAAAGGAAGGGGGCATGTGACCTACATCCACCATAGCTGACAGAACTTGGCATAAGACACGATAGAGGTACTGATTTTGGTATAATATGATATAGAAGATTTCATTTGCATCTTTCACTATAGTATTAGATTACTTTGGGGATCACCAGAGCATGTCTATGAAAATGGAAAACAGCATAATTAATAAGAAATTTTCAACTTCCATCAGATTGTAACTGTGACTATTTTTTTTTATAAAAAAAAACCATAAAAATTGTTCAAAGTAAAGTAACTTGACATGATATAATATGGCATAACAATGCACAAGTATAACATACTCTGTGACGCGTGATTCTAGTATTGGATTTCCACACAACACAGTCCTATAGGTTTCAAATATAATGAACACTGTTGAACAAATTCAGCAAAATATTAAGAACTCCTTCAGCCAGCGGAGCCTTAACCATTAACTTCTAAACACGTGAAGACAAAATGTAGGCCAATAACGAGCCTTTTCCATAACAGGTTAAAATGTTTCTTTCATCCTACGAGTGAATATTTAAAAAATAATCCCCAAGCTTCAATCCTTACCCCTAAGAGGTAAAACATGAGACAGCAGACATTACATCTCCAAAAAGAGAGATGACAAAAATCACCTATTGTGGTCAAAATGGTGGAAAGAACAGACAAGTCAAGGATCAGATGGGTTTCAATAACCACACTTGCTCTTCCGATAAACCACAGAGAGGAACCTCTCATTCCCTTACCCATATGAAAGACAAACATGTCAGAATGACTTTTTCCCACGACCATAGATTTCCCGAGATGCAGTCATACATATTTCACATACATGGAAGATTTTCTTGTTTCTTGACTGCTAGCTACAATACCTCAAGTACATGTAGAAGTTTGTAGCTTACCAAAAAGAAAGAAGGAATATAAGGTACTTAAGAAAGACTGGCTAAAAATGTAAAATATCTGAATTTTAATTTACCAATTGAGGCAGGTTTCCCATGCTGATAAGATCCATTTTAAAACTCACTGTTGCTAAAAATGTAAATTTCACGCAAATACCTAGTAAGATGCTCTTTCTAGATTATGGCACTCAAAGCGTCCATGAGATACTGAAAAGAACTATAATGAATATGTAATTGAGATCCCACATTTTGTCATAAAAAAAGGAAAGAAGAGAGCATAAACAATACACTTTCCTTCACAGGAAAGGCCAATCATGGCATAAAATGTAGTCAAGAGAATATAAATTATTAAACAAACAGTAGACTATGCCAAACTTCAAAACCATGTGCGGACTGCATATGCGGCGGGGTCTGCACATGGCATATAGAGTAAAGCATACATGAGGTACTGAATATGCAGTCGCACATAGAGTAAAACATCCGTTTGAACCCCCGTTCGAACTGAACTTCGAATGTTCTCTTTACGTTCGAAGTTCAGTTCAAACAACTTCGAACGGTGATGGGGGTTTTACCGTTCGAAAGTAAGTTTGAACTGAACTTCGAATGCCCTTTGTATGTTCAAAATCCGTTCGAACATGGGCGGCACATGCGCTGCTTACGAGGGGTGATGTGCATCCAAGGGTGCACATCAGCATGTGCGGCTGCACGTACACACTTCGAACTATGGACCATACTCTCATGCTTCAGTCTTTTTTCTTTTGACAAGATCCTGCCTTGATTTTATCAAAACTAAGAGAATGCCCAAAGCATAAAAATAACCAAGGAACAAGACAAATAAAAAAGTGAATAAGCAGCCTACACCTTAGAGGGATCCATAGTAGAAGTATCTACTATAGTATCTCCCACAAGGAAAACAGGATTCAGACGTGTTTAAGCTCCTATTGATCTATCCCTTAATAAATTCAAAATTCAAAATTCAAAATTCAAAACAGATAACTTCGCTCTCTTCCTTAAAAGATAAGATAAGAAATGGTGATTCACACAAGGATGGGAGCATTTTAAATGCTGATTCTATGTTTGAAAGAAAGCATTATAAAACTTTAAATATGCATATTTTAAAAAATATATATTTATATTTATATATACAGGAAGAGAAATGACTCTAAAGCTGCACTGCTATAAACCAAGTTGGCAAACTCAGCCACTGGAAAATGATATACAATTTCAAACTATATATCTTATTAAAGCCTAATGACTCCAAAGCAGTGTCAGAGGCAACGGGCAACCAACCATATACAAATTATTAATCGTTTAAACCAACAATTTATGTCCCACCCTAAGAACAGCTTAGTACCACACGACTGACAGACACCCAAATGCATAACTTATAGGTAATTAATATAATTAAGAAGGGATCATTTAGTTGGAACTAATCATGTATCATTGGGGGTGACATTTCAAGTCAGAGAACTGAGAGTAAATCATCTCATGCCAATGAAATAGAAATAAAAAATATCCCAAAATCTTATCGTAATTTTATTTATTGATTGATAGAAGTGGAAGGCATCCTATGTCGATTTCATTGTAAAAAAAGGAAGAAAATCCAAGGCATACAAATAAAGAAAGAAAAATAGCAGAAAAACACTGCCGGGATGGGGATAGTAGAAGAGATGGCAATTAAAACCCCACCCTGAGCCTTGCAAACAAGGCTACTCTTCAATAACGAGAATATCCCTCATGTATTAATCTACTCACACCCACACAAAATCTACCCCAATCTTGTATGAGCCGCTTTACCATCTCCCAAATAACCCAAAATCTTGTATCAGAGTTTTATCAAATATGTTTATAGAAAGGGATGAATAATAAAATAGTATGAAAAGTATATTTTGCATCAATACCCTTGAAGCAGAACAAGAAATTTGCTGATAAAAAAAATACTGAAAACCTTTAATTGGGGGTCCCCAACCTCATCAAAGATCTCGATACCAAAGTAGAGAGGCCTAATAAACTTTCCCAGGAGAAACAACATAATCAGGTAAATATTGAGGTGTAGATAATAAATATCAATCTGGTATTTATTACTCTTGTGAATATAAAGCTAGTATCAAATAATATAGAGATCAAGTCCTCTGGTCCTCGTAAAACAACCTTTCAATTCCCACTATATAAATTTAGACAGTGGAGAAAAACAGAACTATAATTCAAATGGGGATGAAGTTCAATAGATATTACCAACTAAAAAAAGAATAGTGAACTAGCATTAGCAAAAGAATTCCAACAGATTATGCATACACAAACAGCTTAAATATGGAATTTGCAAAATCACATATTAGAATATAAGAATAAACAATAGAAAAGATAACTCTTAGGCCAAAACACCTCATTCGAGAAAGGCCAATTGTATTGAAAGAGAGACCAACTAATAACTATATCAAAACTTCACCTGCAGTCGAGCCTTCCTTTCTTCTTTTCGCTGAGCAACTGCAACGTAAAGACGTTTCCTTCCAATCATTTTTCCATTCATTTCGTTTACCTAAGGACAAATATATCATCAAATTTCAGTTCAAACAGAAACTAGAGAAGATAAGGTAAACTGAGCTTTCTAGGGAAAAAAAAAATTAAACACAACAAAATAAAAGGAAACTTACTGCTCGGCTAGCTTCATCTGGCGTAGAAAATGCCACAAAACCAGATCCACGACTCTGCCCAAGTGGATCCAGCATCACCTATAAAATGGAACAACATGAAAAAACATGGAAATATAGTAAAGTCCAAACAGAGACAACACAACAATTAATCAAAGTGCCGTGATCAGTATGGAAACCTACCTTGCAAGATGTTATTGTGCCAAATTCAGAGAACAACTCTTTCAGCTTTTCATCATTGATGTTATCATCAAGGTTTTTCAAGTATAAATTTGCTCCTTGTAATTTTTCAAATTTGCTATTTCTCTCCTGTTCAAATTTGGCCTTCAATTCGGTCTCTCTTTCAACTTTCCTCTGAGCCTTCCCAACATACAAGACTTTATCCCCAAAGGTACTTCCATTCAGGTTCTCAACAGCAGAGGCAGCATCATCTGGATTCTGAAAATTGATGAAACCAAAGCCCCTGGAGTTTCCATTTGCATCCCTCATAACTACAGCACTATTAATCAGACCATGTTTACCAAAAATACTCTTCATCTCTTCATCAGTAATTGTTTCAGCTAAATTCTTCACGTATACATTAGTGAATTTTACGGACCCATTTCCTTGACTTCTTTCTTGGCGACGAACAAAAAGGCCAACATAGACTTGCTTATCATTTAACAACATCCCGTTAAGTTTATCAATGGCACTCTGTGCCGCTTCATCATGTTCAAATTGTACAAACCCATATCCTTTCGACTGGCCATTGTTATCAGTGGCCACCTTGCAAGAAAGGATGGTACCAAATGTGGCAAAAGTGTCATGCAAAGCCTTGTTATCTATAGAGGCATCCAAATTCTTAATAAATACATTAGCACGACCACTTTTCCTTATACTAGGATCTCGATGTGATAACATGATCCTGATAGGCTTCCCACGAACAAGGGTGAAATTCAAAACCTCCATTGCATGAGCAGCTGCATTTCAACATGCAAAAAATCAGGAACTAGCAGATTGTATGATTGTAATTTACAAGTGCAAAACAAATCCCTTTTCAAGGTACATTATGTAGAAACCCATCAAACGCGACAACCAACAACCACCCAGTAAATGCGTTCAATATCACACTTTTAAAAGAGACCTGATACTAAATCACTGGCTGTTAGAATAAAATATGTTATAAGTGGTCATATTTTTTTAGTAGAAGAAACTTCATAATTTTTAATTTTAAACAGGAAAAAAAATCTACTCAGCAAGATCAAAAGAAAAGATCTGCAGACAGTTACTTTATGCATGAATGTGTAAGATTAGTGCCCTTTGACCAGCGGTAAAGGTGACAATATTTGTCTGCTGGCAGAATGTGTCAAACCACCTCTTTGTAAATTGCAGTACACAGGACTGGTTCAAAAGACCTTTTTGTTTTAATGAAAATCCAGATCATATGGCGCGACCCAATATTTGTTTGTGAACTTTTTAGATGGTGGATTGTGGGGTAGAATTATTTTTAAAGGCAATGGCGGACCCCACAGATGTCATGCCCAATAAGTATTCGCTCGAGAATGTAGTGTTATT
The DNA here is from genome assembly GCA_030737845.1 of Acorus calamus. NCBI lineage: Eukaryota > Viridiplantae > Streptophyta > Magnoliopsida > Acorales > Acoraceae > Acorus > Acorus calamus. Next base: position 6,023,180 of record CM060867.1, on the reverse strand, counting down.
TACATGCCTCATTATTTCATTTAAATAACAGTTTAATTTATTAAAATATTAATGAAATGACAACATAATGAACTCTCGCTCTGAGCTAAAAGATAGGAGCATTATATGAAAGGAAAAATGCCTCTCGAACAATGCAGAGAATGGATCTCCAATAAAATAAAAGGAAAATTACCATAATGCACGAATAAAATTACAAAAAACGACCCCCCGGCTATTCCACGGCTCTCAACAATGGTCCTGAGAATGATAAAAGACCCCTTACATTAAGCTACACTCCTTTCCACTTACCTCCCATGAGCCGTGATGATGTATCCTCCTCAAGTAGCACTTTCAACCAAGATCAGGGACTAGCAATTATCTCGACTGTTGTTTGTCATCTCATATTAAAATTAAAAATAAAGAGGCAGTCATTAACATAGAGAATAAATATTCAATATTAGCAATTTCTGGGTCGATCAATTCCCTGAATACAACCAAGGTTTAATGGGTATTAACTGTTCCTTGAAAAAGGTGAGAGCACCTTTCCTGTAGTTTTATTATAAACAGAGTAAAACGCCTATATGAAAGGGGATATTAAGGCCTTCTCTCAAAATTGAGGTTCCCCCAAAATAAAGAACATCCGATGTCAAGCCTAGTCACATACATCATATACAACGAGAAAAGCACCCCACTTTCCATGTCAAATTTTCAGCCCCAAAGTTTACTTGTTACACCACTCCTTCAAGTTTTCCATAATACAATTTCATATGTTCTCAACACATTGATTATGCTGAAAATATCTCATTTTTCAAAAAACTTGATGTCCCTAAAAACTACATGAGGGGAGAATGAATTATGAATTGCTATTGTTTCATTCTGTCCATAACCAAATAAATACAGTATGAAGCACACAAAATAAGAAACACATCATTCTATTGTTCTGTTCTTATCGAATAATAACTGTTTTTCACTATAAAAAAAATTTCCTAGGTTTCAACTTCAGAATAAGCACCCAAGACTTATCAACCCTCTCTGATGCCCTCTGGGGAATGAATGGTTAATAGGTTGTAATGTCAAGAGATTAAGGTTTCTTTGTTGGGTCATTGTATTTTACAAGTATTTTCCAATAATTAATTTCATGGTATTGACCAAGAAGGCAAACATTTTTTTATTTGAAAATTCCAAGGCACACATTAAATGCAACAGTTCTAAATGCATGCAAACCGAACACCCCTATTTTTCGTGAGGAAGAGCACCTGCCAAGCTAATTTTGTGATTCTTTCTATTACTAACAAAATTCTACTAAAACATTGCAAAATATTATTTTATACTCACTTCCAAAAAAATCTGATCTGTTGAAAGTCATCTAATCAGTGACATGTCTAAAGACACAAGTTAAAGCAAATGACCTTCAGTTTTTTTTTCTTTCCCAGCAAAAAGAGGATAAAAAAATCAGTAATGTACATGAATAAGTTGATTCATCACAGAACTCAACAGGGTCCACAACAGAAGAACAAAAACAACACACACTGTCCCCAACAACGTACATCCATACACACAAACAGAGAACAAGACAAACAAGCACCATACAAATTGAGAACAGGTAAGATAGGGTCCAAAACCTAAAAAATGGATTGTAAAATTTCTGTTTATTCTGCCACCATATAGTTTCCCAACCAATATGTCATCATGTAATTAAGAATACATAAAACATGTAGCACAGCAGCACGGAAAAGATTTCTTAAAAAAAAAAGGGAAAAGCCTAGTCTAGAAATTAATCATATAAGAACATCTCTGTATGATTTAATCCCAATAAAGAATAAACTTTGTAACCAATAACAGCTTCTAATCCCGATCGTGAAACCCTAAAAAGTAAAAACAACAAAAATAAACTATTGATTGATAAAAATAATATATACCATCTTGGAAGTTATTGAAGTTCACATAAGCATAAGCGTAACCGAGCGAGCTCCTCTTCACGAGGTCCCTGCAAACCCTAACCGAGATGACGGGCACAATCTGCCCGAAAATCTCGACGAGCTCGTTCTCTCTGATTTCCGGGTCGAGGTCCCCGACGTAGAGGGAGGCGTTGCTGAACCCCCCTCCTCCTCCACCACTGATGGGACCAACCCCGACTCCGGCGAGGGAGTTCCCTCCGAATATCTGCTGCTGCGTCGGCAATGGAGGCGGCGGGGGAGTGGAGACCTGCTGGATCGCCGGAGGAGGAGCGGTGACGGTCGCCATTGAAAACCCTAGATGGATGTGGTGGAGAAACCCCGGTTAGGGTTTCTGCGTTTATTTTTTCGAGGGACTCAAAAGAGGGAGAGAGAGACTTAGAGAGAGACAGGTGGACACGTTAATAAAAACTTCCCCCTGAAGTATTCGCACGTGCGCGCTCGCTGACGTGGCATGCCTATCAATGGGTCCCGGTGACACGAGTGGGTCTTCTTTTACGGAAATACCCTTCTATGCTCGTCGTTGTCGTCAAGTGTTCCGAGAGTGTCTAAAAGGGATAAACAAGATTGAAGGAGGCTAGCTAGGTAAATAGGGTTGCGGTTTCTTTGTCAGATTTGGTGAGGCAATGACTATTTTGCCCCCGACTTCGAATCGTCGCTTTTGGGTTGGTTATGGGGGTTCTTAACGATCTTGATCGTTTGATTAGCGAATCTCGTTTGGACGCGGATGGGCATGGTTGGGCGGATAATGCTGTGAAAATGTTTTTATTTTTTTTATTTTTTTATAAACGGTAGGCAATTCATATTAAAACGAGTGCCCAGTAAAGAAATACAACAGAGGAAAATCTTTGTTGGAGAGAATCCAACGCAGTCAACCCAGATCAAAAAGCATCAATTACAAGCATATTATTAACTATCTCAACCCTTGGCAGTGCATCCCCCAGAGTTTTAGCAGCCCAACCACAAGGTCCCAGGCGTTCTCCTCATCCAAATCGCCCAAGTAACAGCTGGGATGAAAGAGACAATGATTTTTCCCCTGATGCTCCGATCACCTCTTTTCCTTGTTATTTTGCCCGCTTCCCACATTCTCTCTAAATCTCTGAAACTTACATCCATCCCTGTCACCACAGTCAACCTCCGCTAGATTGACCTTGAAAAAGAGCACAAGACGAACAAATGGCCTACCGTTTCTTCTTCCTCATGGCATAAACAGCATTGAGTATCCATCTGATGTGACCACTTAGAGCGTTGGACTTTGGTCAAGAGCTTCCTCTGCACCAGCAGCCAAAGAAAGACTCGAACCTTGAGGGGAATTTTGGAGACCAACAATCCCCTGCCAGGGATGCCCATAGGAGGTCTAGCCTGTGCCTCCTCCACCACTCATAGCAGCCCTTAACAGTGAACACACCATCGCTGCTAGGACTCCAAGAACAGAGGTCTGGACCACTGTCTTCAGCCAATGGGGGCTCTAACCGAGCCATGAGATTATCTAGAAGGTTGGACTCACCTGGGGATAAGGCTCGTGAGAAACGAAATACTCCAATGGGACTCCCCTCCCTCCTCCACTTCCGTTTGGATACAGAATATAACTTATTCTTGGATATATTATTATTCGTGCATAAATAAATATAAATATGAATAAAGTGACCAATTTATTTTAGAGAAAAATCCATACAGCCCCTTGAAATTTGACTGAAATCCATATAACCCCCTAACTTTTCGTAAAATTCATATAACTCCCTAAAAACACATAGTAAATTTAAATAACCTCTAGAATAAATTTTTTATTAATGGATAATAAATATTTTATCAATATTCTATGTGGTTAACCTTAACTGAAAACACAATACACTGAAAAAACTCTACAATGTGTTAAAAATGTAAAAAAATCATATGAAAATGACGATTTTATCATCTCTAGATATATTATAAAACTATATTCATAAGGGTAAAATTGTCATTTATAGATGATTTTTCACATTTTTAACGCATTATAGGACTTTTTTTTGTATATTGTATTTTTTATCAGAGTTAATCAAACATAATATTAACAAAATATTCATCATTTATATACGTAAATTTTATGCAGGGGTTATTTGCATTTACTAAGTGTTTCCCGGGGTTTATATGAACTTTAAGAAAAGTTAGGGGGTTATATGAATTTCAGTTAGTTTATAGGGGGTTATATGGAATTTTCCCTTTATTTTAACATAGGATTTTGCGTTTATTTTTTCGAGGGACTCAAAAAGGGAGAGAGAGTGAGAAAGGGACAGGTGGACACGTTAATAAAAATAAAAACTTCCCCTCGAAGAATTCACACGTGCGCGTTCGCTGACGTGGCATGTCTGTCAATGGGTCCCGGCGACACGAGTGGGTTGACTGATTTTACGGAATTACCCTTCTGTGCTCGTCGCTGTCGTCAAGAGTTCGGGGAGTGTCTGAGGGATAAATTAGATTGAAGGAGGATAGTTTGGTAAATAGGGTTGCGGTTTCTTTGTGAGATTTAGTAAGGAAATGACTATTTTGCCCCCAACTTCGAATCATCGCTTTTGGGTTAGTTATGGTTCTAAACGATCTTGACCGTTTGATTAGCGAATCTCGTTTGGAAGCGAATGGGCTTGGTTGGGTGGATAATGCGGTGAAAATGTTTAAAAAACTAGATTGTTTTTAAAAAATTAAGGTTTGAAACTCACGTCTTGAGAAAGAAAATGTAAAAAATCTGTTACAATCACAAGTTTTCTTTGGATTTTTTAACATATGAAAACACTATGATATATTCAACGTTCATATAGTTATTTTTGTAGTCTTAAATTAATACGTGAAATATTTGATAGAATATATAATAATATAACAGAGCATATACTTTATCTAATAAAATATAAAAACATATGAATTAAATTTATTAGTATTAGATTTTTTTTTTGGAATAAAAACATGTTTTTATTAAGCAGATATACACTTTAAAAAATTTTAAATATGTTAGGACTGTAAAAATAATTGTAAAATTGATTTAATGCAATTTCTTTTTATTGGATAATACATTTTTTATATTGTGCATCACTAATACCTTACAATTAGGGAAAGTACAATATTTTTACTTTCCCCAATTGTAGGGCCCGTTTGGGGGTGAGACATAAGATCATTTGCCCTTGATAGTTATACTGTGATAGATAACAATCCATGATGAATAAGTAAATTTTTGTTTGGTTGTCTTTTTTGTTATTCTCATTGGAAAACGTAAAATTTATATTTTTGTTGTTTGGTTCACTTTGAATAAAATATGGATAAGTGGTAGATAAGAGATGGATAAGAGTTTATGACTTTTTAAATGACAATTATACCCCTGCATAAATTATTTGTGTTTGGGAATAAGTATAAGAGATATGAGTGTGATATGATAGATGTGACAGTTTTTGAAATGTGTGCAGAGAGTGTTATGTGAGATAAATATTTTAAAATGACAGAGAAGGGTATTTTTATCCATTGGCATAGATAAGCCCTGATAAACAATTCCACCATTTTCTTAGAATAGTTATCAGGCCTTATCCTAACTTATCCAGACATAACTATCAAGGTTTATTCTTGTCAAACAAACAGCTGTTTGGGGCTTATTCTATTGTATTCTCCCCTATTCACTCTTTATTCTTCACCCCAAATGGGGGGGTAAGGTATTAGTCATGCCTGACTATCAAATCTAACTAAATCTTGATTATCAATATTTGGGTAATTTTTATATAAAACTTGATCAACTGATCCGATCTGATCTTAATTAACAATATTTTGGTTTCTAGGTGTCTTTATTTTGAACCCAATCTTTTTTTGCACATATCTCTATTTACATTTGAAAACCAAAAAATTAGTAACACCAAATCATTTTGTACAACCCACCTTGTCACATTCTCCTCCACCGCCTTGTGACAGATGCCTTTTCCTAATCACAGGTACAAATAAAGGTATGTACAAAGTTTTGAAAGATACAAATAAGACCCAAGTTTCTTGGTGTCTCTCTTATTTTCAGAACGGCCGAGAAATATGATATTGTTTCTTTTTGTAGTGCTGAGGTTGAATATCATGCCATGGCTTCTGCTGCCGTTGAGGTTATTTGACTTATATGTCTTGTGTGATATGAGTATTATTATATCTGTGCTTACTCCATTATAATATGACAACAAGAGTGTCATTCAGATTATTAATAATCTAATTTTTTTAAAAGCGAACTAAATACATCGAGATCGATTGTCACTTTGTTCCTCATCATTTTCTTGTCGACACAATATCTTTACCCTATGCTCTTTAGCTATTTGACGTTTTCATAAAATCACTTACGCCCCAGCGCCATGTTTTCTTTTTTAGCAAACTCTCGGTGTATGATCTACCGTAAGTTTTAAGGGGGTGTTAGAGATGTTTATATGTATTAGGATTAGGATATTTTAGTCTTTCTTATCATTGAGGGTAGTTTAGTATTTTATTCATTTCCTTTTGTATTATATTATTGTATATATTTGGGTTCAAACATTAATGAGAGATTTTGTTCACTCTCTGAGAGACCCCCTTCACCTAGGGGTCATGAGTTATGAGTCTAGCTAACTAGAAAAGGAAAACACATGCGTATAAAAACAAGTAAATAAGATCACAGAACAAGTGGAAAACACACATTGATGCCTCAAACTAGTGTTAATGTTACTAGCCTTTAAAACCCACAAAACAAGGTTCACTCCTCCTTGAGATTCATGACAAAGAATCTCACATTTTGGTCAGGTGAGTATTTCAAAGAGGGTTGATCTTGCTAATAGTTAAGACAATGGCTAGGAAAATTAACCTTATCAATTGTCTTTGCTCAAGTCTTGCACAAGAGGAGCTGTGTACTGGTGGAGAAGCATGGTATGAAACCAATGCATAAAATTGATTTCCTGGAACCCATATTCTCAACCTGGAAGTCAGTCGACCATAATACTTTCACCAGATTATTAATCAATGTATAGCACCAAGTAAAAAAAATTACATGCAAGTCACCCGTGCAATTCCATTGCACTAATGAGGTATATGCTTCATTAGATGAACCATGTTTTTTTTTGTTTTTTTACATAATGAGGTATGCACAATTCATTTAAGTTTAGTTAAATGAAGATGCTTTGTTACTTGATCAAAGCATGTGGGAACTACAAGCAAACATCATCATTTTCATTTTGCAAAGACAAAGTAGAACAATTTAATATCTTTCCTTGCTAAATTTACTGAAAGTATACAATATTTCTGTACTCATAGCAATTAGTAATCACATGTGAACTGAACAGAAATGTTGAGCAAAAGATCAAGGTGGAATCTACAGAAACACAAAAGTATTCAAGGAACCATACTGTAAAACTATCTCCATCCAAAATGGTGAACACATAAACTATGCATAGCAGCAAAGAATATTTATGCAAAATCAGGGTGGATTTCATCCTCCACATTTTGATCCTCAACTTGAAAATTTTCTCTTGACGACTCAAGAAGGTTCAGAGAAGCCTCCTCTATGAACAGATCATCTTTGTCTCCTTCCAAGTACTCACTCCATTTTGATGCAGCTTTTGTTGAAGATCTCTGGTGCTTGTTCGATTCATTGGTCTCTGCTCACAAATCAATCAAATGGTCCACTTAAAAAAGTTTCTTTCAAAATTGTAAGCAGAAAATAACAAGAAAAGGAGACTTGCCTTGGAGTGTTTGCTTCTTCTTTGAGAAAGTTGGCTTGATGAGTTTGTTGTCCTCTGTGGCTTGAACTTCTGTAGGGCGTTTCAGCTGGGGATTCTTGAACATCTCTTTTGGGAGCTCAGTCACTACTTTTGGTTCAAAAGCATCACCTGTTGATAGGTTACAAGTTACTACTATATGTTTCAAAAACAAAATTATATGACTATGGAACAAATATTGGAGGCCACAATCCAACCGCGACTTCTCAATAATCCTATGTAGTATAGACTATAGACACAACACGACATGAAAAATCATGAAAAACCAGAACACAAACATGGCAACAACCCGATTAATGTATAATAAATGAATGAACAAGTAGTATGTTATATTTGATCACTTGGAAAAACAAACACATCCACAAACTAAAGTTTGATATAATTATAATGGTGTGTCAACGATCAACTCCATCAAAAACTTTAACATCATTTGATTATATGTGAGTGTAAATCTTTTAATAGATATTGAGAAAAAAAAATTATAACATCATGCCACACAAGTGTCGTGTGTTCACACCATGTGCGTCCCACATCCAACGTGTGCCTAAAATACTTGAAACTATTTTTAAATTTTGGACGTGTATAGGAAGTCTGTGTATAGGACGTGTCTGCCATGTATCCACTGTATCCAATACGTATCACATACAGAAAAGATCATAGAATGTTTTTCACAATTTAAACTATAATTGTAAAAAATCACACACATAGGGTTACAGTGGGAATTAATTCCAAACCTCTATAATTTTGTTCTGTTCCTTCTTCCTCTGCTCCCTCTTGAGGGTCCAAGTACTCACTCCAATCCGTTCTTTTCTTCTGATACTCAGTGTCCAGAGATTCACTAGTCACGCCTTGTGATCGAGGAAGAACAGTCATCTGATCTGCATCAGAGGACGACAACATCCTTTTCATGTTGAAACTCTGGACAAACTTGCGAACATCGCTTGCAAGTGGCGCTTGCATGAACACTTTCCTCACAGACTGCTTTTGATTGCATACCACACAGACCCATTTGTTGCTGCTCTTCTTCTGTTGCTTCACCTGAATTGCACATTGTGGGTACCTTGAGAGATCTTACAATTATTCGTAAACAAGACATTGGAACTTGCATGACAAAGAACAATAATTTATTACTAATGGAGGGATCAAAAATTTTAAAAACCTGTGAAGTGGGCGTATTGGAACAGTTGTACAAGGTAATTCAGCATCAAAGTACGAAATCACACAGGATTGACTCTTTGGTTAGAGCCATGGGTTTGTTCCACAGGTAACAAGTTTGAATCTTCTATTACATACTCATCTATACAAGGTTTATGGCTGATCAAGTGCATCTTTTCCAACATTGGGTTCCATATTACCCAAAAAACTTTGCAATTCAAGTTCATGGATATATTGTTTTTTTTTACCAATGTTAGGATTAAAAATATAAGAATCTGTTAAAATGAGACATTGAGAACACATTTGACCACAATTTCTCATCAAAGTATGACAAGTTAGGCCATTTGGGAATAGATTCTTGGCCAATAGAACAGCACATTTGCTGATTTAAAAGGGCACAAAGTGGGAATATTCTAGGAATATGGATATTTAAAGAATTGTACTTGAATTTATTGTTGCCATAAATTGTTAGGCAATCTAATTGAACTATCAAACTTTGCAGTTTGAATATAGCAGATTCTTCAATTTAAGAATCTGTCGAGCAAGTATCTTGGGAATGTGGCCTGACACACATTGAAGCACGACAATTGAGATACTTTAGTAACAAGGGCATTCGGGATTAATATCTCAACCAAAAGCATGACATTTTTTGTTGGTTAGAATTATAGTTGAACCTAGTTGCCCCGATTTTAAAATGAAAATGAAATTTTTTTGTTCTACCTAGAAGCTAGAATATCATTTATCTCCACTTTTTGTCCTAATCTTGACAAATGTGAATAAAAACAAAATTAATGGATTATTTATTCCTTAAAATTAAGACAACTTATTTTCAAAACATTAACCGCCTGCCAAACCATGTAGAAAAGAGAAACAATCACACAAAGTTCTTTATGAAGGGATAGTAATCTGTAATTCCCCTTTTTGGGGAGTATTGACTGGCATAATTATGGTATAAAGTTAAAATAGATACCTTTTGACAACAATGATGAAAATATTCTGGTTATTAGGATACATTTTTGGTCCTAACATAGTAATTTAACTCGTCCACCACAGGGAACCAATCACCCTCTCATCACTAATCACTTTATATTATCACACATTTTATTTAAGGGAAAGTTTGATTTTAAAAAGAATACAAATTCAATAAAATATTAGTCATAAAAAATGATTTGCATAACAAAGCGGATTGAGTTTATGGGTATTACAATATCCTACATTATGGTATACTTGGAACCTATTTGGATCCAATAATCAAATTGATCTGCAAATCAGTTTTCAATAATTGGTTCCAAATATTTTTTTTAACTTCCACTTTTGGTTTTGGGTATTGGATTTATGTATTAAAAGTCAACAAATTTTTTTTTTGAAGAAACTGGCTAAATAGCTTTTACAAAAAAAAAAATGGTTGTAATTTGTAACCAGCTTTTATGAAAATATGTTCTTAAAAATTGGTTCCAAACAGGGTCTTAGCCAAATTACCTTAACCCACTGCACAAAACGGCCCAAGATTTTTTTTTCCTATTGAATGAGTATATGCATAGATTATCCTATTAATCAAAGATTTTTTTTAACAATTGATGTAATATAAAAGCACATTTGACATGTAAAATGCAGATAATGAACAATTTGAGTCAATCTAAAACTATTCTTGAAATATGAATATATGTTGCTGCAAATTGTAGAATTTTAGCAAGCAATGGCATCTTAAATGTAAATTGCGATCCAACACTAGAGACAGTCCGAACGACGTAAACAATCAAATTGAGTTATAAAACTTTGCAATTCAAGAATCTGAACATGATGGAAATAAATGGCAAAAAGAAGGGAATTGAATGAAAACTCCACAACCCATCAAAATTAGCAGTCCCGCAGATGTATTAAGTGAATAGAATCAATGCAACTGAGAACGGAGAGGGAGATCTTTCACTGACCTGCGCAGTGGAGCATTCGCAACATTGAAGGGCGATGAACATGGCAGGCATTTTGTGTTTCAGAGAGAGAGAGAGAGAGAGAGAGAGAGAGAGAGAGAGATCTATTTGAGTTTGTGATTTAAATGGGGGGTTTTATTCTTTGGATTTTGGCGGGAACTGTTCAAAACTGGATGGGAAATTTTAGGCGCGAAATTACGGGGTTCTGTTGTGAATCAGGTTACGGATCTTACGTTGCTCCTCCCGTCCTCCGCGGAGAAGTGCTCGACTTCACTGCCAAAGTTTTGTGTGAGTATTTAAAGATTTTAAAACCGGATAATTTGACCACGATTGAATATTTGAATCTGATGTAAAAGTCATTAATTAAAGATCAGAAAAAAATGATTTTCATAACACATTAGAGGGACAAAGTTGACGAACTGGATCTGGATTGCAAAGATCTTCTGACACTCAAGGGGTTGTGTTGTAGAAAAGATTTTTTACATATTTGGAAAGCTGGTATCTTATTTATAGTTTTGATGTGAATTCCCTAAGATCAATCAGTGATAATCCCAAATCTACTATATATTGTTAGGAATTGAGAAATCGGTCATTAATAGTCTTTAGTCCAACATTCAATCTTAGATTATGACTTAAAAATATGCTGGTTGACGGATATAAAGGGTTGACAGATGGGATCCACGTATGGTGGGCTATTTGAGTCGTAGCCCTTTGCTATTTGGGTCTTGAATTGTGAGTACGTGAAACATTGCTATTGAGCTCAGAAAAATGGCCGCTACGCATATGATAGTTTTTTTCATTTGAAGCTATAAATTTGGAAGGATATGTTGTACTTTATTTGATTAAAGCAAATACTAATTTTGTAATTTTTGGTAGCCATTACACACAATCCCTTTACAACCCTTCTTGCATCTGTCTAGTTACACTGTCCAACGAATAATACACATTATTAAATACATTTATATTTTTTTTATATTTGGTCCATACAATCAGCCTGCTTTATTATATATATAATATATTATTGCTTAAAAAACAAAACATGTGCAGACTGTAGAATGAATTAGAAACATAAAACAATAAACACAGTAAGATTGAAGAAATGGGAACAAAGTCCAACATCAGTAATCTTCTTGATAAATCAAGCAAACCAAGCACGGGGAACCTTTTTTTAGGGTCGTTTCGAAACACGTTTGAAAAATAAGATTTGAATAAAATGACATAAATAGATTTGATTCCTAGAAAACGCATCTTCTGCACTTTTATCGACGAGCAACTTTTTTGTACTAAAAGCTGTAAATAACTTTTTAATTAAATCTGCTTTTTAGAATGCATTTGATAATAATTTTCAGCTTTCTGTTTAATTAAAAACAAAATTATCTTATTTAAGTGTTGCCAACCAAAGTCTACAGGGAACACGTTCCCTGACAATGATATACATGAGTGGAGGGGGTAAGAAAGACCTGGATGAGGAACCATGTTGACCTCTCTCAAGAACAATCAGATATCAAATGCAAGAACAATTATCTCAAACTCTCATAGAGTTTCCTCCTTGGCACTCATATCTTTTTAACAAACTATCAGACTAATCTTATCGATCTATAATAGTTTCTAAGATATCAAGAAATACTTTATTGAAATAGTTCAGATCATATCTCAACTAAATCAATTAGGTGTTCATCTAATAAACTTCATCATAGCCATCAGATATGGGTTTGCCAAATCCACAACATTTGGATTGATTTATATTGTGGTACTCAAAATCAGGAAAGACTGATTTTCCACTAAACAGTACCTCCAGATATCTAAAATTTTCTCATAAAAAAAACCTGTAAACATAAACCAGCTTATTTTAAAATTGCAAATAAATAAAACCATGCAAACAAAACTGAGAATTTTTTTTATTAAATTTCCCAACCACACAATCAACACAACATTTTTTTTCTCTGTCCAGTTGGTAAAAACTGCTAGCATCTGATGTATAAAAATGCAAGCTGACAATTATTTTTTTGACTTGTTAACCACCAAAATTTTCTCTGAATCTAGTATGAGATCTGCACCAGCATCAGAAGTCCCTGTTGTTAATCTAGTATGAGATCTGCACCAGCATCTGATCGGCGTATCAGACCACGCTTGGCTCGGGCACATAGCTCAGTGGTTCGACATCCCAGACCAGCGTCGACTCGCGTTCGGGGACGTAGTCCTGGAGGCATTGAAGAAGAATTGCAAACTGGGTTAACTTAAACAGAAAAAATTCTAATAACCACAAACAGTGACTAATTTGATGATCCAAGCAGATTTGAATAAGTAATAAAATGATAGGCAACTTCGTCCAAAAATGATAGGATGACGTGTCTTTTTATCACTAGTCCGAATTAATTGGATCATCAAATTGGACAGATTTTGGGTTAAAAGAAATATGGATTATAATTAGTTTGATTTTTTTTTGGTCTCCAAGTCGATAAAGTTAGGACAGGCTGGGTGGTTGTTGGAGGGTCAGAGTAGCAAAATTAATTAACAATGTTAAGTCAAACCCAGGTTGTTTAGTGAACAATGAAATTGCATGGCTTTTAAATATTATTTGAGCGACATCATCTAATATGTTTATTTAGCATAAGAAATTCCGGACAAATGACTAAACTCTGTTATTTATTCATTTATATTCATTTTTGAGCAATAAACATTCTAATATCATTTGACAACAAAGATTAGAAATATCTACTTCAGGATAAGTTTTAAGTTTGATCTTTAAATAGCTATTTAACTAGTCAATCTGAGGGAAGGGAATAAGATTGATATTCAATTTATACCATTTAACTCAAATGACAAAAAAAAAATCTCTTAAAAGTTAAAAATACCCACATAAGTCACTTTTTAAAATTATACCTAAAAAATCTCGTTTCACAATTATAGAAACACAAAAGATCAATCTACCCTTATGTAATTAAATCATTAACATCACTCTAACCCTTGTTAGGTTATTTTACACCAAAAACTTGTTTTTTTTTACAAAACAATAATTTGTTTGTATATGACTCAAATCAATCCCTTTAGATGTTTTGTTATTATATATTATATTGTGTGTTTCTTCTATATATCTTACCTGATGTTTGTCATTTTTAATTGTGTATAACTATAATATGTAATTTAAATCTGTGTTGTGCCCCAATGCAATAGATGATATTTTAGTATTTAAAATCCTTATCCACTTTTTTTTTTGCTTGACTATTCACATATTTTTATAACGTCATAAGTACATATCCATTTTTTTAAAGAAACATCAACATTTAATTGAGTTCATCATAAAAAAAATTCAAATTATATTGACACATATCTCACAAAATCCACATAATCACAAAGAATTTAGAGTAAAAAAAATTGTGCATGAGATTGTGAGTAATACATTAACAAAATTAAGAGGGTGAAATATTTTAACGAAGGGGTAGATTAGTTTTTTTGTGTTTCCAAATTGTGAAATGTGACTTTTTTTTGTATAATTTTAAAAAATGGTTGATTTGGGTATTTCTAACTTTTAAGAGATTTTTTTTGTCATTTTCCCATCTCTCTCTCTCTATATATATATATTATCACACATTTCGTTTGAGAGTAATATTTATGAAACACCAAAAAGGTAAAAGTAGTTTATATAATAACATTAATTTATTAAGTTTTCAAAGCTAAAAGTGAGTTAATTTCATGGATACTTCAATATTCTACAGTGTGGTATATTTAAGCTGCGTTTATATGTGAAGTTAAAACGTTAAAATTTTTAAAATTTTGTGTTTCAAACTCAGCTTTTGAAAAGCTATGTGTTATAAATTTTCAACCGTAAGATTTTTTAGCCGAAAATGAGAAGACAGTGGATTGAAAAGCTAAACACTGAAAATGTATTTAGATTAAAGTTTGAGAATTTTTAATTTTTTAATCTATCTAAACTCATATCCAAACGGGCCCTAGCAAAAAATATAACATGCTGGAATGACCTAAGAGATAGTGATATATAAATTAGAATTCATTAAGGGCAGGTTTGGATGCAGTGATTATTTGTACGTGTTTTTCTGCACATGCAAATTTTACATTGCACGTGCAGGGAAACTTTATACACTGTTTGCACATGTTTGTCTGTTTTCATGTTGTGCTATCATTTACACACATATTTTTGTTAGTAGTTGTTTGTCTCATATATGTGAAACTGTTTGTATATGTGCCAATTTATTATGTTAAAAAAGATAATAATATTATAAATAGATAAAATATTTTTTTCAAATGATTATCCAAATATTATTTTCTTAAAACCCAAAAAAATTATGAAAAATATATTATATATAAAAAATTAAAATTTAAATATTGCATAGAATATAAATAAAAATTAATCTGATTTCAAATAACAAATAATCCTAAAAGTTTTTTTATATTTTATAAATAATTGTTGGATAATATCTATGATAGTTAGTTAAGATTTTCTGATATATTTTAATATAATAACATTTATATTTTCGTACCACATTAATATTTATAATCCACACAATTATATTATTGTAGTTATATAAATTTATAAAATATAATTATTTATTTTAATTCTTAAGATAAGATTAAGAGATGAAATATTTGTTTTTGATAATATGGATTTTAATAAATTTGTTAGAGGGTAAAAATGTAAAATTGTTTTACATAGAGGTGCGAAAATAAAATCTGTTACAAATGAAAACACATGGGTTGGTTGTGATTTTGTTTGCCCCATTTATTGGGGTAAATGAAAACCCTGGATTTTATTTGGTACACTTTAAATATCATAATCAAACAAAATATTATGTTTGACCATGTGCAATTGAAAACCCACCCCCAAACATGCCATAAATCTATTTATAGCAACAGTTTTATTAATCATGCACAAAATTTCAATTACAGAATGATAAATTAAATTTAATTCCAAATTAAATCAAGATTGATTAAATCCATTACCTCCAATGCCCTGACTAATTCCGCGGCGGTTGGGGCCGACACAATTATGCGATGAGCAGCAGATGAGATGAAGCCTTCATCGACAGCTTTGTCGATGAATGATAAAAGAGAGTTATAATAACCATCAACATTCAGTAATCCCACCTGCCAAAGTATACATATGGCATAGTTTAATCAGATAATTAGAACAATGAAGGCATAAATGTCAAGATTCTAAGGTTTGGAAGTTTAGACTCCCCACCTTATAAACTACAGACCACAATAGCATAACCAATTAAACAAATCTCCAACATAGGATGTGAAACTTGATTAATGTATTTTAAGAACATGAGACGCCAAAAATAATATGAGAGGAAGAGCGTCCATTGAATTAAACTATATCTCTCTTTTTTTTATGAATAAGAACTTAATTGTTTAGAGAAGTATGTGATTGTTCTTCAAAAGGAAGTTAAGCATATTATATGTTAATTTGTTTAGTAGTTAAGGGTTTTCTATTTTTTATTATATTTTTCTAGTTCAGTGATTCAGTCTTATATTTTATCAATTTAAATAAGACTCAAATGGAAAACTAGGGATAAGAAGAGATTGTTTGATTATTATATTATATTAATATTTTATTATATGTTAACTTTATGAATCAACCTTAAAAAAATATTTCATAAAATGAAGACTTCGTTTAATATTCAAGAATCCAAAGCGATAGAAGGGGGCATGGGATGAATATTGAAGGAATCATAACACACAGTGACTCAAAAATTCCATCTAATCTGGATGTTCTTGCAAAGGTTGGTTTATGTGGCTGGTGAGTCCCTCAATTTTTTTAAAAATATGCATTAGTTATGAATAAGTTAAGCTATGCCGAAATCAAGTGTCTTCTGATAAGGAAGTAGAATAAACAAATAATGTGAATTAAAAAAAAATGTTGGGAGGGCTTCCATGCAGAAAACATGGGTTTGACTAACATTTTCTTATCATATTAAAATTGGTATAGTGTTATATTCGCATTAACATGTCAAAAACAAAGATTTTATGTATAGATTAATTAATTCAATACATTATTCATGTGCCACACATTTTCAAAGCATAACATATCAATAAGCATAGCATATTTGATTCAATTTATAAAACATTTGACATAAGCAAAAACATGATACAAATGATAAAAGGCAGGGAACATTTACTGGCTTTTCATGGATTCCAAGCTGAGCCCAGGTGATAACTTCAAGCAATTCTTCTAGTGTTCCATAACCACCTTTAGTGTTCATGAAAAATAAAAATTAAAAAACTTGTGAGATTTACAGATAGCAAAAATGGATGATATAAATTGTTGTGTTTGGGAAAAATTCCAGATACCAGGAAGAGCTATGAAGGCATCAGCTTGACGAGCCATCTCAGCTTTCCTTTGATGCATGTTAGAAACAGCTCTTACCTCCCCCACAGGCTCTCCAGTGAGCTATAAAACAATAATACAGTCTTATTTTTAATGCTTTCAATTATTCAAATTTTTTTGCATAAGATATGTATTTGTACAATTATCATATATTACATCCAATCATATTTGATTACAAATTTAGATATTAGGATATCTGTATCAAAATAAATATATCTATATCAGATATATGAATAATAGATTATATATGTTTATTGGAAATATTTTTACTTTATACTACAACACTATATTGTAAATATAATAAATTAGATAATTGAGAGAGTTATCCAAATTCATTTAAATTGGGATATTCAATCAGACATGAGTTCAAATTGGGCATATAATATTAAATAGAGGTGGTTGAATATTAATTTGATGAAGAGAGTGCTTCTAAGTGGGGACATTGAATATTAAAATAACACATTCATATATTGATTCAGATGCTAGCATATCCTCTCCTATTTGATGACAAAGTATACACATTGAAACTGTATGTGATCTTATGCATATGTTATACAGTGTTTTTGATAGCCAAATACATAAAACAACCAATAAAAAAAATACATAAAAACAATGAAGGATGTTTTCTTTTTCTTGAAGTGATGCATCTAAACAGTATATTTGATAAATTAAGGCATATGGTATGAACATGAACAAATGAATCAGCAAGTCAAAAAAAAAGGTCACATAAAGATTCACCTAAAGTGAATTAAAAATATATTGAGAACAAAAAAACATCCACCCACATACACACACATTATACCCCACATCAAAAAAGAAAAAAAGAAAAAAGAGAAGCTTTGAAGTTCCATCACTTGAGGACAAGAAGGAATAGTCTAATCTTTAGAACAGTAAACCAACTGCTTTTTTGACATTCTCTGTCCACACAGGTATATATAATGATTGTCAATGAGTATTTTGTATTTTTCACCGTACACTACAAAAAAATTCAATGAAGATTGGGCTTTATGCAGCTACATATGGATTATTGTATTACAAGCATAATAATAATAATAATAATACAAGTTATGAAGTACTAACACATCAGTGGACATGCTGTGTTGGTATTTCACATATATCTGACATAAGACATGATACAACATGCATCAGAGTCTAAATTCATATTTTTTTAAAAAAAACCTCATACGTTGGATGGACACAACTGGGACACACAAGACATTTATGCATCGCAAAGCACATGTAGAGATATAAAATTAAATAATGTTAAAATCTAAATAGAAGTGGTAGTTGACACTAAGTATGTTAATGTTAATTTTTTTATATCTTATGGATGTATTCTCTACCTTTTTTTTCAAACAATCTTTTCAAATAATTATAATACAACATGTATATAAATTATTTTATCATCGTGTTTTTTTTATTTTAATCTTGTCATATCTATGTCCTCGCTTTTTAAGATTTGTCGTATTGTTGTGACTATTGTCGATTGCTCTATGGAATTCAAGATTAAT
Source organism: Acorus calamus (assembly GCA_030737845.1). Classification (NCBI taxonomy): domain Eukaryota; kingdom Viridiplantae; phylum Streptophyta; class Magnoliopsida; order Acorales; family Acoraceae; genus Acorus; species Acorus calamus. The sequence continues at coordinate 6,004,574 of CM060867.1, read as the reverse complement.
AAAGACATAATAGTTAGATTATTAATTTGGATCGAGATGAATTAACAAATCAAGGTTGTCATTTCAAGTGTTTTACAAAGAGTTTATGGGAAAAGCTTACACAGAACAAATAAATTCTCATTCTCAGCAATTAATAACTAGATAATAATTAAAAAAAGAATTTAGTCCAAGTCTTGAACTTCACCTCTCTTGGCATTAGTGACTTGGGTATAACCCTGCAAAATACAAGGCAAGCAAAAGAAATATGAGATCATCTGTTTGGAATTTCAGATCATTTCATCTTCATATGCTCAAAGAACTCTAATACACATAAAATAGAAAGAAAAGGCACAAAAAATAAATCATAGTTTTCACTATACTAGTATATTTAATACTAATTATCATATATTTAAAAAAGGAGAACTCTAATAATTGCAAAAATGCTTATACTTTTGTATTTAAGAAATATTACTCATTTGAGCAAAATGGTTTTGGTGCCCTTGATCATGTGAATAAAATTCTCTGTTCTAAAAAATATTTAAAAGAAACTTAATTGCAATGGAAAAAAAGGGTGAGGCTATATAAAAGAATCATTCTAAAAAATAAATCGAATCAGTCACATTCAAAAAAAGAAAAATGATAAGATTAAAGTCAGGAAACATAGCTTTTAAGTAATACAAACAAATAATAAAAAATAATCATGTTTTGACTTCTCTTTGACAAAATGCAGTGAGAATCAAAACAAGGCACCCATCACTAAAAAAACAACCATTTCGTATTTATTCAAAGAATTTATAGTAGAAATGATTATAAAAAAAAATTGACCAAGGCAATCCTAGGTTCGAGTCAAGTTAAGATTCAATCAGAAAATAAAGTGTATGTAGTGTGAAAGAGAGAAATAGAGAGATATCAAACCCTAAAACATGGCGGCCACCATCATGAACAGCCTGAGAGACCAACCCCATAAGTCCAATACTCCCTCCTCCATACACCAGATCAATCTTTCTCTCCACCTTCAAAAAAAAAACACATCATATGCAATTAGAAACCTAACATGACAATTAACAAACAATATATCACACAAGGCATTATCATAATCAACACCACTAACCATTAAGATATATCAATTTGAATGGAAACCAAACTTTCATAATAGAATAACTAAGTAGGACCCAAAAAGACCCCCCCAACAACATGCTAATGGTTAATGCTAATAAAAATGCAACACGTATGGTAAGGTAAAATTCACAAAGATATGACCAAATTTTTTTAATTAAAATTTTCATCAATTTTTTTGTGATATGGTTCAAAATTGAAAGATGTAAGATGATCATGCAAGAAGGCTGCCCCAGTAGCCAGACTGAATACAGCTAGCCAGTCATCACACCAACAATAATAATAATCCCACGTTGAGGGAGCCTGCTAGTTATAACCCTAACAAACATATTCTTTTATTGATTTTTAATTTAAATATTTATGATTATTAACAATACGAATAACATTAAAAAAAGGAGTGCTGCTTGACTTGTTTACAATGACATTCTTGGTGTTTTCTTGGTAGAAAATATATTTTTTATTTTTTTACCTAATTAATTTTTTTTTATCAACAATAGTAAAAGTTATAAAAGGGTGATTAATATTCAAATCCTGGAGGTACCAATCTTAAAAAAGATAAAAAAACAACAGTAAAAGTTAAACCAAACTCCCTTGGTTGAAAATGAGTATCTTTATCAACCATCATGAAGTGATTCAATTGTTTTATTTTTTTTAGGGAAGAGTGGATCAGTCACTCATCCAAAATAGGAGAGGCATTTGTGAAACTTTTATGCCTCACCAAAATTTAAAAAAAATGCTGGCTTCAAATTATTCAGATTGAAGAATTTTAATTGAAATGAAGTATAGAAAAAAAATCACAGATTGAGGGAAGAGTGGATCAGTCACTCATCCAGAATAGGAGAGGCATTTGTGAAACTTTTATGTTTCATCACCAAAATTTAAAGAAAAGCTGGCTTAAAATGATTCAAATTGAAAAAACTTATAATTGAAATGAAGTATATCTAAGAAAGAATCATAGATAACACCAAATCAAAGCTATACCATTATATGGGCTGTATGTTTTTTATCCTAAAAAAACAGTTCCATGTTTTTTATCCTACAAGAGAAAGTGTTCATTTCTTGAATTTATGATCCTTACCAGTTCTTTCCCCAGCTGAACAGCAGCCTCTTGATAGCTGGTTTTCTTGCCAGAGCTGCTCCCACAGAAGACACAAATCCTCTTGAACTTGGACTTCTTCATCTCCTCCATTTCTTCAGTCTCTCTCTCCTCTCTCTCTCTCTCACTATTTTTTTCTCTCTCTAAATGAACAGGAGATGCAGTTGGTACAATAGCTATTTATATATTGTATTATGTATACATATATATTGGTCTCCCATGTGTACTTCACCATGTCACATGACACATATACATGGCTATCTAAAATACTTGCAAATTTAAAAATAATAATCAATCATTTGAATGGTTAAGATGGAGTTTAGTTTTGATCATTAAAATGGAAAATTCTCGTATTGTTATCAAATTAGCCATGCTAGTCACGAGGTTGCCTTATGTTTTTTATTTGTCCAAGATAATTTAGTTATACTAAACGAAATATATATCTAAATAAATATTTTTTATAAAAAAATTGCATGTAATTAAGCATATAGTTTATCATTGTTCTTATCATCTGAATTTTCCATGACACGTGTGCGCTTTTTTTTTTGTTAATTTTAGAAACTCATTTATTAATAATGGATTTATGTGAATATATATATGTGTATATTAAGATTCTCATTCAAAAAAAAAAAATCTCTTAGCCCCGTTTGGATGCCGGATAAACTCCGGATAACCCCTGATAAAATTTGGATGCCGTTTGGAAAGCCCGAATAAACCTAGATAAAGTGTGCCAGAATAAACTGGTATAAAGTGGTATATGGATTTCAATCAACCCCTAGAATAAAATTTATCCTAGGTTATTCTACTCATAGAATAAGTGGACCCACTATCAAATCAACTGTCATCACCTCTTATAAATCACCTGTCAAATCAATTATCATTACTTTTTTACCTAATATAAATCTTTATCCATACTTTATTCACATTATACCCAAACAACAAAACATTTATTCTTACGATTTCCAACGAAAATAATTCAAAATACAACCAAACACAAAATCACTTTATCTTTATTTATACTCACTTATGCCCGGACAAATAAATATCCAAGAATAAATCATATTCTGTATTCAAACGAGGGCTTAAAGATAAGCATCCATTTATGAAATCTTTTTGTGATTGCCTACTTTTTTTTTGTATAAAGGGTTCAGCTATTAAGTAATATGTGGATCTCTAAAAGATTTTGCAAAATCTTGTATCCCAATTTTAAAGCACAGTATCATGTTTATGTTCTAGATAATGGTTGAGTAAAATGTAGATATTGTTACTGCGATTCATTTACGAATCGCTACAATGATTTCATTTATGAATGGTAATATAACTCTGAACTAGGAGAGGGAAACAAAGAATGTTTTTTTTAAGATAATATTAATAACAATCTGGCTTGTGATGCATGTGCAACCTTCACGTGCTTGATTTTTTAAATGGGTATACTTTTCATGATAATCAAACATATCCTTTCATAAATATAAATTATATACTGCAATAAATTATATTCACTTATAGGAAAACTAGCGCTAATCCACACATGAATTGCGTGTAAATAAATTTTTTTTAAAAAACTCTCTTAAACCAGCACCTTTTTTTAAAAACCCCTTTATATATATAATATAATATCTCATGTTATATATATAGATAATAATATAATAGATTTTTTCATAAACTATGAAATGAATAATTTATAATTATTATGGAATTACAAATGAAAGGAATATGCTACAATTTAAAACAGATTATTTCACATATACCCCTCAAACAACCCTATATATATTATCAAAATTCCCCTTGAAACCTTATTATCATCAATACCCTTCAAATGTGTTAAATTGTTCATAAGTGTCATTTTGAAGAGTATCTATGCACAATATAAATATTTTAAATTTTACAAAAATACTTCTCAAAACAACATGCACAATTTAACTCTTTGAAGCATATTGTTAAAAATAACAATTCGTGAGGGATATTTGACAAAATGTGTTTTTTTAGGGGTGTTTATGCAAAAATCTGATTAAAAATATTCATTGATATATTAACCAATATGTGTGTGTGTTTGTGTCTCCGTGTCAATTGAAGTTAACCGTAACTCAGCCTATCCTAGTTAAACTCTAGTTTATATCATGAAATAACTTAATTATCTCCAATTTTTAACTCTTTCCAATGTATTTCTACTAGTTTTTATTCATGCACGATGTATGTGTAAATAAAAAAAAAGAGTTTTTTGCATGTGTTTCTATTGATTTGTTGAATGATTATTTGTTTTTTTTTGTGTAATTATCATTATTTTATTTGTTTATATTTATTTAGAATCCTATACCACATGTTTTGGCACGTGCATGATGACTAGTATAAATTGAATTCTAGGCCTTAATTAAAAATAAATTTATAGAAATATATGGTTTTAATTCACCATTTAGTATTTTTAATTATAACATGTTTGTTCAAGTAAAAATTAATAACAAAATAGATGATTTAATTGTAATACATTTTTTAATTTTACATATATACATATATGGATTTGATATTATGCAGATGGTGTGGGAAGGGTTATATGGTGTAGAATTTGATCTAGGCCGTTCGATCGAGAGACCATTGATCGAACGACCAATGTTTAAAAAAATAAAAATAAATAAAGCCAAAACCGGTTCCATTAGAACCCATCGAAATTAGGAAGAGATGATTTCTCTCTTCCCCTGTTCTTCCCCAAAAAATCAAATTTCCCTCCAAAATCTCCTCCCCTCGATGCGATCGCACGCGTCCCCGTCCGACATCCCCTTCATTTCCTCCACCCCTCGAAGGCCCCCGTCCCAGCCCAATATCTCCTTCCCTTCCTCCACCCCTCGAAGGCACCCGTTCCAGCCCCGGCATCCCCTTCACTGGCACCGACACCCCTATTCATTGTAAGATTTTATTTTACTTTCTTTAATTTACATTGATGACTTAGGATTTAGGATTTTGTTTTTTTAAGGGTTTTCAAATTTTGTGTTTTTTTTCTTTAAGAGTTCCTATCTTCTTGAAGGATTTGTAATTTTTCTTCTACTGATCTAGTACGTAATTTGCCTAAAATCATTAATTAATTCTTGTTGAAAATGCTTTTAATATGTTTAATAATTAATGCATGAATTATAATCTATTCATATTTTAAATGGGTATTATACTTTTGTTGAGAAATGCACATTTAATGCATGAATTAATCGCATTCCATAGCAACGAATTAATCACCACCCATTTAACTATGCATTACCTAGTCATTATGTTAAATATTTGTAGGATGATTCAATTTGTTGTTATTGAATATTTATTCCTTGGGAAAAATCCATACAACCCCCTAAAATATGATTGAAATTCATATAACTCCCTGACTTTTCTTAAAATCTATATAACCCCGTGAAACACCTAGAAAATCCAAATAACCCCCTGAATAAAATTTTCGTTAATAGATGAAGAATATTTTGTAAATATTTCATTTGATTAACCCTGATTGAAGACACAATATACTAAAAAATCATCACAATATGTTAAAAATGTAAAAAATCCTATGAAAAAAATGATTTTACCCTCTCTAGATATATTATAAAACTCTATTCAAATGAGTAAAATTGTCATTCATAGAAGGTTTTTCTCATTTTTAACACATTATAGGATTTTTTTGGTATATTGTGTTTTCTACCAGGTTAACCAAACATAATATTCACAAAATATTTATCACCCGTAAACATAAATTTTTACAAGGGGTTATATGAATTTTTCCCTTATTCCTTTTAATGATACATTATGCAAGTTTATGTCCATTAAGGCATCTTCCACTCTAGCACTGGATATTTCTTTGTAGGGTTCTGTGTCTTTTCTTGTATGAATATTTCTCATCTTCGTTCGATGGCCTACTACTGGTATCATCTTTGAAATTTATGGTTCAATTGTTCTCTTCAGGTAGATATCTTGGCCTTAAATCACTTCTATATCAACCACCAGTGCGCAGATTTTATGTTGTCTGATGTATTTCTTTCAGTGTATTTTGGCCATCTATGAAGGCTGTCCTGTATCAGATTCCAGTGGTGGAATGACTACTATATAATCCATTTTTGGTATTGATGGCACCTGCACATCATTCATGCTTTAAGCAATTTTTCTTTGCTGCTGCTATTGTAATTTTATAGTTGGTTCTATTGAAATTCCTTACAGTTGCTTGAGCGTTTAAAGAGGAGCTCTTGATAAACTCCTAATAGAGAAATCTACTTGCATTTTCTGTTGGGGGCAGTTATTACCACCCCGTAAGTTCCTCAACCCACCCCATATTTTGTGTCTTTGGAACAAACCAATCCCACCCTTCCACAACCCATCCCCTTCACATCCTAACCCACCCCGGCACCACCTCGCATACACCCCCCGGACAACTTGGCGGCGTGTAGTTGGTGCTCTGCGCCCACTCCAGCGCCACCGTCGTAGTGGCAGCTTTTGTGCCCTCGGAGGCGACGAGGAGGGGTGGTGGTTGGTGGTGATGGGTGCGGCAGCACCCCCTCAGACGAGCATGAGGAGGCAGAGGGCGAGGTACTCTTCTTCTTCTTCTCTTTCTCTCAAAACCAAAATAAAAATTGGAGCATGAATTTTTAAGATGCAATCCCCAACAGAAACCCCAATCGGACCCCCAATTCGCCTCCGTCGACGACCTCCGCCAAACCCTCTCGGACCTCCTCCTCTCCGGCCCGGCGAACTCCCACGACTCCATCTTCTCCCACCTCCCTCCGCCGCACCTCCTCCCGCCGGAACCCCTCAGCTCCTCCGTCTACCACAGCCAATCCGAGCTCATCCGCCGCCTCTCCTCCCTCCGCCGCCGCTGAAGAAGCTCTACCGGGGGGTCCGACAGAGGCACTAGGGGAAGTGGGTGGTGGAGATCCGCTTCCCGCAGAACCGGATGCGGATCTGGCTCGACACGTACGACTCCGCCGAAGCCGCCGCGCACGCCTCCGATGGCGCCTCGTACAGGCTCCGCGGCGAGTACGCCCACCTCAACTTCCCAAATCCGGATTCGGATCCGGCCCGGATCGCCGATGATCCCGCCCGGATCGGCGCGCTCAGGTCGTCCGTCGATTCGAAGATCTAGGCGATCCGTCAGAGGCTCAGGAGCGAGAAATCGAAGCGACGCAAAAGCAGGGGAAGCGAGAGGGGGGTCACCTCAGCGACGACGAACGGTCCGGATGGGTCTGATTCGGGTGGGGTTTTTGGGGAGCACGAGATGGACGGTTTGTGTGGCTCGCTCGCGAGGGTTCCGTCGTACGAACCAGAGCTGTGAAGAAGAAGAGGAGATTATAAAATGACGGGTGGATTTGCATGGTGTTATGTTATCCTTTTATTGTGGGGGTGGATTCACAGTTTCTGAAAAATTGAAGGGGTGGATAAGATAGTGGGGGTGAATTAGACAAACAGAGGGGGTGAAAACGGCCTCCTTTGTTTGAGGTAACATGATTTTATCCATGCACCTTGTTCAAAACTTGAAACTTGGTTCTATAAATTTCATGTATGCAGATATTTTCTATAGTAAAACTTCATATATGAAAACTTGAAACTGTCATCCACCATGATGCATATTGAATTTTTATCTTAAAAATTTAAAGAGACTGCATCTATTTTCTAATAATAATGCATATTCGATATGATGATTATACCCAAGATTTAATTATGGCACCCTCCTTGCTCTAGATCACTTAATACACCTACTGATGTGCTAATTTCAAAATTGTCATGTATCATTTCATCATTTTAATAGAATCCATCAACTTTTTTTCTCTAAAAAAATTTAAAAACACACAATGGTTTATGCAATTGAAATGGTTACTTTATGCCATGATTTATGCAATGGAATTAGTTACTTTATGCAATGGAAATTCATCGCATTTGCAATGCATTATGCATTTGAAATGGAACCATAAGAGATGGAATTTGTTTGTTGAAAGAAAATAGAAACCCAATAGAATTTGATGTTCTTTACTTTTGAGTACTTTGAGGGAGATGATTTCTACTACCATTGGTCTAGTATTCATTCCCCTTTTAATAAATTTGCATTGGCATTTATTGGTCATTAATATGAAAAATGGTTGTTTTGATGCATATACATCTAAAAAGGGGAAAATGTATATAAAGAGCGCCGAATCAATTGTAAGTCCAATAATGTTTTATTTTACTGTCAATCTATTTTTATGATTATTCGATCCTAGAAACGTTGTAATAATGGTTGTCTCTTCATATATGTTACATATATTAAGAACAAATACAAGAAGATAGTTGATGATCAGGGTTGGCAACTCGGTGACTGTGTGACATGTCCCAAACAAAATACTGGTACTGATTATGATTTTTTTGTTTCAAAATATATGGAGTGCTTGGGTCAAGCTAAAGAATTTGAATTCACACATGTAAGAACATTTTTCTTTTAAATGTATGCACCTCATAATTGGTTTTTATTATTTATATAACTCTTATGTATGGTAATTTTTCAAGTAAACATGAATAATTTTCGAGGAAAGCTAGCAACTCTCATATTGCAGAAAAATGAGACTTTAACGTCGGAAACAATCAATTGAGGATCTTAGACCTTAATTTGTATTTTTTGTAGCATGTCATAACAATGATGTGTAATATGCTCACATTTTGAAGTTACTAGCTCTCTTTATTTTGTAACTTAAACAGTGTTTTTATCTTACATTGATTGTATATAAAATATAAAAGAAGCATTGCAAATGAGATGCATTTAACAAGTGACGCGTGAAAAATGACAAGACTACAATGCTTTATAACGGGTGGTATTCATGAGTTGGTACGCATGTGATATTACAATATTATGTAATAGGTGTAGTTTGTGAAAAGTTGTATGTGTAAATATGATTTTAGATAGTAAATTAGGTATGTATGTAATTTAAGCTTACAAATAGTTAAGTAATTTCATAAATATATATAACCAGTGAGTTGTACGTAGGTAGCTGCATCTGAAAACACATCTAGAGATATTGATAGTTTCACAGTGAGCATGTATGTATGTAATTTAGGCTGATAGGTAGTTAAATCACTTCACCAATATATGTAACCAGTTAGTTGTATGTAGGTAACTGTATCTTAAAACACATCCAGATATATATTGATAGCTTTAGATAGTGAGTAAATTGGGGCGTGTGTAAGTAATTTAAGCTCACAGGTAGTTAAGTAATTTCATACATATATGTAACCGGTAAGTTGTATGTAGGTAACTATGTCTGAAAATACATACAGAGATATTGATAGCTTAAAGCAGTGAGAGTGTATGTAATTTAATCACACGGGTAGTAAAGTCAGTTCACCAATATATGTAACCGGTGAGTTGTATGTGGGTAACTTCTTAAAACACATTTAGAGATATTGATAGTGGGTAAATGCGTCTTAAAACATATCAAGAGATATTGGTAGCTTCGGACAATGAGTAAATTCAAGCGTATATGTATGTAATTTAAGCTCACAGGTAGTTAAATCACTTCACCAATATATGTAACTGGTGAGTTGTATGTAGGTAACTGCGTCTGAAGACACATCCAACGAGATTGGTAGCTTTGGCTAGTGAGTGAATTCAGGTTTGTATGTATGTTATTTACGTCCACATGTATTTAAGTCACTTCACAAATATATGTAACTGGGTTTAGAGACTCATGTTGAAATTGTCATCCATGGAAAGAAGATTTTTTTTTTTGGGTGAAGTGGCATGTTGGCTGTATTATATTAAAAGTATAACAAAAATCGGATTGCATCATGCAAATAATTACAGCCCCTAATGTCTTCAACAATTTCTTGTACTGCAATGACCAACACCGGAACCTTGTAATAGATGAACCAGTGCTTCAACATCTGAATTGACTGATTTTGACAATCTCATATGAATTTGGTAACATTAGGGATTCAGTACTTTCTTGTTATGGGCAAGAAACACAATTGCATATTAGTTTTAGTGCTTTTCATTTGCTGAATGGTTGAATTTTATTAGAAATGAGTTCTTTGTTTAGTTAATCAATCCTCTTCATGCTGAATAAAAATTTATCAATATAGTTATTTTTATCAGTTTCACTTGCCACTATTAGTATTAATCAGCAAAGCATGAGTTAGTACTCTTTTCAGTAGGTCTTTGTTACATATTATCCTTGTACTCTTTGACCATGCAGCCCCCTGAAAGGAATGATGACCTCCTCTTACATAATACTAAAATTAAATACTACCCTGTTTGCATATATCTGAAGCACTCCTAGACATGATTTAAGACAAGATAAGCAATCAATTGAGGCCGTGGAACATCCTGATGAAAGACCATTAAATTTCTTGCTTTCCAGATATTCCAACACATAATGATAAAAATCACTAATCTGATCATATCATGAGAAGGGTGTTAAATTTTTTTTAAAATCGAATCTGGCTGTTTGATCATTGAGACACCAATCGAATGACCACAAATCAATCCTTAAAAATCATCTCCATGAGCCACATGATATCACTTCCCTATATATATATATTATTAAGATTATTTTATTCATATATAATATGGAATGTATATTCAATTGTAGAAAAAATCCATAAAATCTTTTAAAATTTAAAAATGGGGGAAATGCAAGTATGACAGAGGTTTGGCCCTAGGCCAGCCCGACCCAGGCCCTAGGGCTTGGGCCCTGTTTATACGGACCAGGGCAACCCAAGACTTGTGGTGAGCAAAGCGGTGTTTGGGGGAGTCAGCCGACGCAGAGAAAAATGGGGGGAATACAAGTATGATCGAAGTGTTTTTTATTCACCAACGCCACCGTCAAAAACCTGTTTGTGTGAGAATTTGCGTACTCTGGCGTCAGCCAACACCACCGATGATGAAATGCACACACAAACAGCCGCTGATGAAATGCACACACAAACAGGACCTTAGTCAGTCACCACACACACATCTATATGAAGGTATAATACTTCATATTTGACTCTTATAAACCCATCTTAACCTAACTAAGGAAACATTCAAAATTTTTAACCACTATTTACGCATCAAAATTATTGTCTTATCTTGCTCGCTACTTGAGCGCCAAGGTGATCGCTCATCTAAGCCTAGGGCCATCAATTATGTGTTAATCATAGTATCAATCATACCATTATGTAATTCATAAAGATTAATGTACAACATACACATGAAAAAACACATACTTAAGTATATTATATAAAAATTAAAAAAAAACGGATGGAGACTATATTTGAGACTGAAATGGGGTTAACATTTTCCAAAAAGAAAAAAAATAGACATCCTAAATCTAAAAATCATCAATAGACCACCATTTGAGAAACGCAGTCCACAATGGAGATTTTCAGTTTGAAATTCAGCTAACAAAACCTATCATCCACACTGCATTTAGAATCTTGTCTCCAAATCATTTAGAACTACAGCTAAATTTGAAGTTAAAAAACTTTCAGGCTTCAATCAACATAACTCAAAATAAATAAACTGAGAGTAAACGGAAAGTGATCTACACACTTGTGTGCGCATACACGCGCTCGGTGTGGGTGCATAAGGCATATTATTAGGCGCACTTACACGTGTTGTTTACAAGGTGGGGATATATATAATTGATGCTGCAATGCATCAGCTACCAAATCACTGGTAGAGTTCAGGCTTCAAGATCCCAACATAGGGCAAGTTCCTGTAAAGCTCTGCAAAATCCATTCCGTAACCAACAACAAAGTAATTGGGGCACTGCTAAAAAAAGGTGGTGTTAGCAAGAAATTCAGAGGAATCCAAGCAAGATACAATACAAAAGATTGATTGAACATGCATTCATTCATGGGGAGCTGAAGAAGAAATGGGTGTGTCTAATCAGTTGCAAGACTAAAGTTTACTGTGAATGCGGCTATTTGGTAGCACGGATTGATATCATGAAATTCAGTTACACATTTTATTTTTGTTTTTCTGCCTTTGTTCAAAGCTAAAAAAACATCCACGGATAGCTTGGAATATCCTTATAACCATATGAAATACTTCAATTTTTCAGTATTTTATTCAATCTAGAAAAGGGTGCATATGCAACATGCCCAGTTGTACATAATAGTCAGGATTCAAGAGAAGCAGAACAATCAAGATCATTTCAAAAAACATTAAACAGCTGAAGTCAAGTTCAGCAGTTCGCCATAGATGATGGCTTAGTACTTTACTAAAAATGAAATGGCCAGAGGAAAGAAGCACGGGATTCAGAATAATAAAAACATCTCTGAGAAACTTGTTGACTAATGAATAATGTACAAAATTTTTCTTTTTCGTTTGTAATTCTCAGAAAGTCTGAAATTGCTGTGAACTATCTAAGAAAAGAATTTATCAACATAACAAACTAATAAGGCTAAGCACTTCTCAAGGGTAAGGCTAAACTACGTGGAAATTGGAAAATAAACAATACAATGTAGGGAAAGTTTAATGTGGACCATCTACTCTAATTTTCAAGATGGATGAAATCTACATCCATATATATTACTAATCACAAGAGTTTTTCAATTTCGTAATGCTTTAGTTTTTACCTTGTAAATTGTTAGAACTCATTCTTATCCTAGACCATTCTCTCTTCCACTAATCTTATCAAATATAAATTGATAATATATTTTATCATTTTATATATAACCAAATGTTTGTAATTATAATAATATGATTTATGATATCATCATAAAATATATAATCAAATATCATTATATATAACCAGATTTGGAAAACAAAATAGGGGCTAAATATACAAAATATAATAAAATGTTTTTAGTGCATCATATATAAGCAACTACAACCTATAATTTCCCCCTTTATCACTGTTTATTTTAAAATAATATTTTTTTGAATTAAATATTTCAATTATTATCCTTTTTCAACAAAGAAATATTTAAGCAAATAAATACAAATGAATTACTTATTTAATATTCTATTCTGTGGAATTCCTTCTTTTTTTCTCTTTTGGTGGAATGGTTTGGGAAGGATGCTTACAATAGTACAAAGAAAACATATCCCTGTGGATCATAGAATCAATGTTCTAAAAAAGACTAGGCGCTAGTCGAGCGGTTGAAAGGGGACTAGGGATTAATTGACTAAGCGGAGATTAATCGGGGATTAATCGGTTAGTACAAAATAATGCATACATGTATATATGTGTGTATAACACCTAAATGTTGAAAAAATAAAATAAATAAAATAAAATAAAGAAGATAAATGACCTGGAACATAGATACTCATGAAGAAAATGTGCAACTATCATATAGATAAATCATGAAAAGAACATAAGTAGAATCATACAAATAATCATGAAGAGAAAATATGTAAGTGCATCTATGACTTAGATAATACTTAACTAATAGGTGCAACTATAACATACTACATAGATAATAAAGAGAAAATGTCAGCAATTAAATAACCCAAAAAAATCTTGATTTTTGTATGCAACAAAATTGTTTTTGGAGGCCGACTAGTCCCTGCCTAGACCCACCTAGGTAGCCGACCGCCTAGACAGGCGATTAGGCCCTAAGCGATGCAGGAAGGCCCCACCTACGCCTAGGCGGCCGACTAGTCCCCGCCTAGAGCCGCTTTTTAGAACACTACATGGAATATACACCTACAATCAAATGGCGTATAGCTATGTACTGACACATGGGTATAGGAAATGAGTAAATTGGCCCAATGGATTGACAAATTGCATCTATTGAAGGATGTGCCCATAATAGAAAGCAATGAATTGGATAAGAACCTATCAACACAAACTTCAGCAATTAAAGGATCTGCAAGCATTATAAAGAGCAAGGAATTGAAATAATAACCAATCAATGTAATCAAATAGCACTTGAAAGCAACTGAAGACTAACTAATCCATTTATATTTATGATGAAATGACAAAAAAAAACAGTGTACTTCCAGTCAAAATAAAATTTTATTTTTATTTTCTTTTTGAGACATGTTAAATTGCTAACAATATCAATGGATCATACCTCAAATCCCCGATAGAACTTTCCATCTCCAACTAGCTTAAAATGGACCTTTCTTCTCGCTGGTTTATCAAGGAATGTGCAAACTGAAACAGAGGATGCACCTTTTGCTTCCAGGTGAGAGATGAGGCAAGACAAAGTGTTCCCTGAGTCCACGATGTCCTCAACCTGCAAAAGGAAATTGATTAAGGCTTCGTTTGGCAAAAAAACAATTTCAAATCATTTAAGTCAATTAAGAAATAATTTTGTTAAAAAATCCTTTTCCCCAGCTTTCTCTGGAGTGATTTTCAAAAGTTGATATTCAAATATATGTTCCACAAGCCCAGGCATACCCTTCTAAATAAGATGTCCAGTATTTGGATATGTATTCTGTGCGGACTGCACATAATTTTATTTAAGAAAAGAGAAAGACTATACAAAATATCAGCCAAAGATTAAAAAAAAAACGAAACAGTTAGGGACAATTGGTTTTAGTCTATGCTGGTCGGACAGAATGTTTCCCAATACATGTAATGGAGGCTATAGCAGTTCTTAGAGGCCTTGTTTTAGCCATAAAAATAAAACAGAATTTCCATATCCAAATTGAATCTGACCCCTTATTGGTAGTAAAATGGATCACAACTGAGTTAAAAACACAACGGAATTTTAGCAAATGGGTTTGGAAAATAAATCAAATATTGAAAATTTTTCATAGCTGGACATTTTCTCATGTAGTAAGGGAAATAAACAGTGCAGCAGATTTTATGGCTGGATTGTGTGTGGAAATGGGTGAAATAATTTATACTTCGGCACTGGAAGCTCTTCAAGATTTTGAAGAGTAATTGAATCTAGAGAGTAAAGTAACAGAGAAGCAAAGAATCAGATGATACAACATTTGTAAAGAAAATGATCTTACAGAAATACAACATTTTGATTACCCATCAAAAAAAAAAAAAGAATCAGATGATAGTTTGATACAGTTTGCACAGATTGTGAAACTTCTGTAAATGTGAACCCTTACGAAGTTAATGCAGAGGATGCAGCTAGACTTGGATTTAGTTTCCCTCTTTGCTTATTTTCTTAACGTGAAACTTCTTTTTTTTTTAGTGAAGAAATAGTCATAAGCCCCAAGTTTATTAGAACCAGAGCAAATGCCCAAAAAGTTACAACATTATAACATCCTCAGGCATTAGCCCGAGAGATCCCAACACAGCCTATATCACGATAGAGGAGACTTTACCGACATCCATCCACAATTGAAACAATAACCAGCCCCTATACTCAATTGAGAAGTTACCCTCTCAATACAGAACTCTTGAGGCACACTCACACGAGGTTCCCCAGACTTTGACAAAATAAACAACCATCTCCCAAACACGTTCTGCATACACCCTTGTTCCTCTAAACACGGAATGGTTCGACCTTCAATAAAAAATCCAACTACTTGTAAAAAAAATTTATACAACAATAATAGATTATTAAGTTTTCAAACATAAAAGTGGTTTTAGTTCACAGATATTACAATACTCTACATTGTGGTATACTGTTTTCTGTTTAAAAAGGGGGTGTTAAATATATCTGATCATTGTTTACTGTTGTACAAAATTTCTCATTAAGACCTCTTATGTAGTGTAAATGAGAACAACACAATGAGATAGAAAATAATGAACCCAAAGCGAATAAAATAATGAAAGAGAAAGACTTTGCAACGTATGGATTCTAATTTCTAACATGACGAATAAATCCCACATATCGTATAATCAGACAATTAAAATCGCAAGAACAGCCATAACAAACTAAAAGAGGCATCCAAACATAAGAGAACAGCAAAAACAAAAGCGCCTCGAGATCCGAGCACTCACCAGCAACACGTGCTTCCCCCTCAAGTCGACCTTGACGTCGCAGGTGATCCTCGGCGCGCCGTTCGATTCGGTCCCGGACCCGTACGACTCGGCCCGCACGAAATCGACCTCCACCGGGAGCCTCCCGACCCTCCTCACGAGGTCGGCGAGGAAGAGGAAGGCCCCCGTGGCGACGCCGACGAAGACGACGCCCGCGGACGACGACCCCTCCAGGTCGGCGGCGACGGCGGTCCCGATCTCCGAGACGCGGGCGGAGATCTCCTCCTCCGTCCACAGGACCCTCTCGATGTCGTCGTGGAGGGAAGCCATGGAGGGTGTGTTGAGTGATTGATCATCTGGAAAGGTTGGGGTTTTGAAACCCTAAAAAAGGGCGCGCCGTTTTTTAGATTTTTTAGAAACTTTGATTTCGTTGTCGAACAGTTTGAAAGGATTGGGTTTGGGTTTTCTTTCTGCGCACGTTTGTGGTCTTCGTTGTTTTGGACCGTTCGTTCTGTATTTTATTTTTTACTCTTTATGTAAAGGAGGGAATCTTCGTTGATTGGACGGTCCTGATTCACTTTATAGGTTGGGGTAAAAAGTAGAATCTATAATTTAAAGGTGCGTTTGAAAACACGTTTTGAAAAATAACTTTTTGCTTTTAATGTTTTATGCACATCTTTTGAAGATAGAATAATGATGACTGCTTTATGAAACACAGATTTCAAGGCACAGTTTAAATATAAGATTCTAGTAATGATGATGTATTTAAGTTTACATGTTTAGTAATAAATAGCTTTTAATTTTAACTTATAAAAAGCTAAAAGCTACTTTTATATATGTTTTCAAACGTGACCTTAGGCTCCATGGACATGGATATAGGAGTGGTAAATGAGTCAAATGAACCGAGCTTTAACATGTTCAAGTTCGTCTTGTTTATAATTAAGTTCAGTTTGGGCTCAACTCAACTCAACTTGGGATTGAGTTTAATTTTGTGTTCAGCTCGGCTCATTTGTATTATGAAAAGCTCGATTGAAACGTGGCTCGACTTGTTTGTAAAATGAGCTTGAACCAAGGCTCAAGCTCATACTCATTTAGCTCAAAAATAATTTGCTTATTAAAATATGCAGAAAACAGATAACATGTAGAAAATAAATATGAACAATATTCCACATTTTCTTTATTTTCTGAATAAAAAATAATTATATTCGAAAATCATTACTATCAATTAATGACTAAATTGGTTGAGGAAACAACTTGAGCACCTCCGATCAACAACAAACATATATCAACAACACTTTCATCTTTGTAAATTACCGCATTAAATAAAAAAGAGACAAGGTATTCACTTTATAAAAATGGAACCACTCATAAAATTTTAATTATAGTTACGAAGTTATTTTATGTAGAAATTTGTATGTACCTTTGTAGAAGTCTTTCCACCTTCTAGTACAACTTGCATGATGTCTTTCTCAGTCTTTATATATAAGAGAAATGAGATACATATTTGTGTAATAATTGCATTAATAGTATAAATGTAGAATATATAATTATACTTACATTTGATGACCCAACAAGATCAAAATCATTACGTAACCAATCTCCTGCACAAATAAAGTTTCAACTGTCTTGGGCTTCAATGAACTGCGATACTGATCAAGATCTCTTCCTCCAGCACTAAAAGCAGACTCAGAAGCAACAGTAGTAGCAGCAATTGCCATCAATTATTGCACTCCCCCCCAATTCTTTTCAAAATTTTCATTCATTTTATCAATCTTCAAATCATGTAATCTCTAGTATCTATAAACAAATTACATTCAATATTTCCTTTATTTTTCTAATCTCAGCAAGAAACAAATTTGAGGTAAGATAAGAATATATTGAAAAGCATTTGTGGCTTTATTAAAAATCTCTAAAAACTTACACACCTCCTTAATGCGTGACCAATCCTCATCAGATGGCAATCATTTGTGGTTAGGATCTCTTTTCTTGTACCTTGAAAACATCTGTTTGAACTCAAGGACAAACTCTAACATTGCATATGTTGAGTTCCACCTAGTAGATACATCAAGGATTAAGCACTTAGAACTTAGAAGTAGGCAATTGCAATTGTTTCACAATTTTTATAAACTTATGAAGTCATAATGGAGACTTTTATAGACTTGACACTCTCATGCACATTTTCTACTGTCCCATATTTCATTTAGCCCATCTTGCACCATGAGATTTAAAACATGTGCATGATAATAGACATGAAAATTTTTTCACCAAAAAAAAGTCTTTCTTTAACTAAAAAAATATCTTTTAAGTTTCTAACAGCCACATCATTTGCAAATGCATTCTCTAAAGTGATAGTGGGCACCTTAGTCTCAATCCCCCAGTCAATTAGACAGTTAAAGATACTATCAGCAATGGTTACACCGGTGTGTGGAGGTCGTAGACAATAAAAAATTAAAAATCTTTTCAACATCTTTTACTCTGAATTTAAGTAATCTCCAATCAAGCACATGTATCCAATAGTTTCATTCGAGATCCATAAATCAGCAGTTAAACTAAATATATCAATGCTAAAAAAAATAGCTTTCAACTTCTCTATTTTCATTACAAAAACTTGTATTACATCATTCTTCATAGATTGACGCTTTAATGGTTGAAACCTAGTGTTAAGTGTTTTGAGAAGCACCACAAAACGCTCATGTTAAACCATTTTAAATGGATACTCATGCACAATAATCATCTTAGGTTACGTTTGGATAGGGCATCCAAAATGCATATTTGTCAAATGCGGTGGTCAAATTGCTAGGGGGCACCTAGGCACATCGATTAAGAGGGTACTTAGCTTGGACAGTTGTTTGGTAATATTTCTTGCGTTCCAAAAGCTATCATCGGCTTTTACCATAATACCCCTCACAAACAAGAGTTCTAAAGCTATCATCGGCTTTTACCATAATACCCCTCACAAACAAGAGTTCTAATAGTTCACTATTATACGAAACCCTAGTGTGGAAAATATATACTCCATTCGGCCACCCTTGCTTGTCCAACTGAACCGAGTATCACAGAGTGAAGGGGTAAGCACCGGATGAAACTTGTTCTCCTTTCTCTTCCTCATCCCAATTGATTTTTTTAGGGGGGATGAGGTATTTGATGTGTATTGTTTGTGATAGCATGTTTTTGGGGGTTATTGAAGCTCACTTGCCACCGACTGGAACGATCAGCACTGTGACCAGCAAGGATCCAGGCGAGTGGCGATAGGAGGAACAACGGACTATGTGTACTGTATGGATTTTGTTTGTTGAGAGACAGAAACCCTTGAATTTGGTTGATAGGCTTCTTCGAGGGTTTTCTAATGGGTCGGGGACAGCCGGACAAGGTCAGTGAATTGGAGGAAAGCACATGGGTATTATGGTCTTTTCACTCCTTAGATGGTGGCCGGATCAGCAACTTTGTGTTAGTGGAAACATTGTTTCATGGCGATGGGGGATTTGGTTTTTTAACAATGTCGACGCGAACACACCCTTGTCGAGCTGTCAACGCAAAAACCGGTTGAAAAGGAGTTCTTGCGTTTTATTGCATTCAGCTTGCGGAAGCATGTGAAACTTGAATCCAAACGGTGCGTTAGTAAGAATCTCTCTCTTACCTTGTACTTACCGTATTTGTAGGTTGTCAACCCACCTCTTTCTTGTGGTTTTTTTTTCTAGATTTTTGAGATTTCTCCTGAGATGCTCCTCCCAAATCCACTACTTCATTTGGGGTACTATCATTAATTTTAGCAGCATCTCCAGGTGGAGTACTGACAATGGTAGACATAAAATTAAATTAGACAAAAGAACTAGTTAAGATAGAGTGATGTTTGTAGTAAAAAATGAAATATAAATTGATAATAAAAAAATAATTAGCATCGTTAGTCTCAAAAAAAGAACAGCAAAGTAAATTCATCTTCAAAAAACAAAAAAAAAAACTATACAAGAGTTTGAATTTGAAACCAATAAAAAATAGTACAAGTATGTATTTGATAACGCACCCTAAATAAAGATATCGGTCACATATAACACAACATTAAAGAAATGAATAATCACAACAACAAATAAAATCAGAACAATAATAATCAATACAAGGTTATGCCCTAGGCCTCAACCAATAAGGCATAAGAAGAACGCAAAAACCCCTAAAAACCCTCAAATGAAGAAAGTGAAATGAGTTCTAACAGATTACCTAAATATGGTGTGTCATTTAGTCGGTGGCGAAAAAAGGAAAGTCTGGTGGGCGAATTGGGCATGTTGGCGTGGGATGTGCATGTCCACGGATATGAACGACATATCAGGCGTGTCCACGGATATAAACGATAGATAAAAAAAAAAATCTTATTGTGAAGGATCGAATGTGAACCAGAGAATGAGATAGCTTGGATTTTTTTCCTTGTTGAGAACCAAAGAGGCAGAGATACATTAAAGAATGAAGAGCTAGGGTTTTTTTTCCCTTCTTTTCTTTTAAGTAAATGATATCATTTGGGCTCGTGAGCTCAACTCGACTCATTTACAACCGAACTTTAAATTTTTTTCAAACCCGGTTCATTTGTTTAATTGAACAACTCGAACGAGCTTAACCGAGTCGAGCCTGAGTGGCTCAGTTCGTTTACGGTTACTACCTTAAATGTGTGGGATGTCCGTGTCTTGAAAATTAATTAGGATTGAAATCCGAAGTTACAAAAGCATTGTTCATGAAATTTTTTAAATGTTGAAAAAAATTCTGAAAAAAAATGAATAGGTGATGTGGATACAGGAAGAATAAAATTAGTTGTGAAAAGAATAAGTATTTCTTGAGGATGGATAAAATATAATGGTTATGAGTTGATGATGTAAAATAAATTTGAGAGTTATAATTGGAGAGATAGGCATATGGTTTTAAAAAATTACAATTATGTATTTTATAAAAGTACTATCAAATAGATAAAAGATCATCAACAAAAACAAGAAAATCATCTAACTTTTTTAATTATTGAAAGTGTTCCTATGGCTGAATAGATAAACGATTATTGATTTGGGCGGCTGACGTCCACATGATCTGATTTGGACGGCTGATGTCCGAGACATCAATCATACGGATCCTAATCACCCACCTCGGTCCGTCCATCTGATGGACCTCGGCCCTTCGACGAAACAAACAATTGCTGGAACGTTTGGCTATTAAATTGTATATTTTTTAGTCCCACATCGGATGTTAAGACGAATTTGCAAACCGCTGGAGCCTATAACAGGAGACTCACAATCAACGTCAAATCATACTTACCTGGACGGGGTCAATGGGTGATCAAGAAGGTCCATGGCCTAGATTAGGGGCCTTCATTGCACTTTGAAGGGGCTCTGCTCTAACATCTGCCCAAGTGACAGAGTGTACGTCATAATTTGTGGTGGCGGGGGCCTGCGTTCGCGCGGCCCCTACCAATTCTTTAATCTGAAACGTTTTATATTCTTTTTTCGCAAGTACTCAAACACAGTATAGTTATAAATTCATGGTTATACTGTGATAGCATTTCAGAAGTGTATTCCAGACTGTATTACAACATTAACCTTCGTTCAAAGTTTGGAAGGGAAGACGTTATGATGTGCACTTAAGAAGAGACTATAATTAGACATATTGATATCAGAAGCATATACAAAAATCATACTACACTGAATTGACATTGGACTCTTCATAGGGGTCATCAAAGAAAGACTTGGTGGCCTAGAGGGGGAACAATCTTCCCATCAGAGTCATACATAATAGCACCAGAGAAGTCAGGGAGCTGACACTTCTCCCCCATCAATATGTTCCTCTGCCACACCAACACCTCCCCCGTCACCGCCGGCTCAACCTCCCCGATGACCGGTTGGTCCGGTCCATGCCTCCACGGGACCCTCACGAGACGCCTCCACCGTCGCCTTCCATGCGAGGCACACATCACCAATGCGACGGCGCAGACAACAAGCATTGCTGCTGCTGATGATGCAGACCAATTGGGTCCAGTGGTGGTCAAGTGGCTCACTAGGAGGTGGTTCCAAGCCATGTTTTTTGGATGTTTGGTTTGGATTTTGGGGGTGGGTGGGTTCATCCATTTATAGGGGGGTGGGATTTAACAGATCCTCTATTGTAGTGTGGAGGTTGTGTTGGTGGACAGTGACAGTAGTGGTTTTGGTGGTATCAACTTATCTTCCACCAAATCTTGATGTTGCTTTAGTTTTAGAAAATATCAGTGGTTCGTTCATCATGTCATTCAAACAAACTTTTTTTTATTTTATTTTATGGAAGAATAATTTTTTGTTTTTATAAAATAAAAACAAAAAAACTATCTAACAAAACTACTAAAAGCATTTATCTACCTATATTACTAATAGTTGGTTTTTCTATATTTAATATGAAAAAAAAATTAATATATTTTGACTCAAAACTTTAATCCCTTATATGATTTTAAATAATCACCGATTAGCTAAGTATAGAGTTTGAATAATATGGACAAGAGCTATAATTGAATATGGATGTGAATTTGGCATGTGAATATGGACATGATGGGGTAGGTGTATTGGACTCTATTAATTGTTGTTCATGTATTAATTATGCAATGTTCATGTGTATAATGTTTCTATGATAAACTTAGGTTGAAAAGAATCACATATATGATAACGAACTATGTATTTGTGAATTCCAATGATGTACCTAAGTAAATACATGAATATTCGCATCGAAAAGTGAAGAGTCTCATACATTAATTATGAATTTATCATCACCATCATTAACTCATGAACAATGAACCATGTATGTACACAGTACACCTGAAAATATTTTCACTTAAAATATAGATATAACACTGAATATTTTAGAATTTGGATCGAATATTTGATCTCAAAAAATATGATTTGAAAAACATAAAAATAATGAATACATGTGTGTGTGTATGTGTGTACATATATGAAAATGTGTGTGTATATATATATGAAAATGTGTGTATGTGTGTGTATATGAAAATTCTAATAAATAAAGATTAATTAAGTCGGTTTGTAAAATTAATATGAAATTACACATAAAAAAGATATAGTACAACTGAAATTAAAGTTTTTTATATATTTCACCCATCAATCAGTCCTATATTATAAGACTGCATCATTTAAAATTTTAAAACTAACAATATCGCTCAAATAAGTAAAAAAAAAAAAAACAACGTTCATATGCAATTTAAATTATTTTGAATGATATTATTGAAAATAATAAATCATCAGGGTTACTTTGTTAAAATGTTTGGTATATATATAAAATTAAATCATTAAGATTTCGTGGAATGGATAGGTTTGTTAGGATTTTTTAAAAATAAAATTTGACGAGGGAAAGGGGAGGGGGTTGAATGGGTGGGAAGGACTTTATGAGGTACGCAATCCACATTGATGAAGAAGCGACGATGGTCAGCTCAAGGTAAGTCGAGGCTTTGATACCAATTGATACGACAACAACGGGGTAGAAGAAAATTGACGTTTTCTTGCTCATAAAAAACCCTTGAATCTATAATGGAGAAGATACTAAAGATGATATTGAGATTGTTCTAATAGAATACCTGACTTGACCTGATTGGGCCCGGTCGAGTTCAAGTTTGAAACAAATAAAATGAAATCTAACAGGTTTGGGATGAGAAATGAGTTTACTTAGCAAAACCTGCCCTAAACCTACATTGGTTGCAATTAATATTAAAATTAAATATTTATTATAATAATTACATAACTTAATTTGTCATTTTGTATTGACGGGTTTGAAACAAGATTTTGTGAGCGGATTTGAATTTAGAATTCACAAAACTCGTCTCAACCTGCCTTGCCATCCCTAATAAATCTTCGAGTCCACGAGGAGTCTTTGAATGCACAAGAAAAATAAAATAAAGCATCGGTTACCAAATTAAACTAACAAATCCCAAATAGATACTAACAAACTTATTCAAATTTTTAAAAAATAGAAAAGAATTTAAACTAACAAATCTAAAATAAGTCTTGAAAAATCTACGTACATCGCGGGCACGCTCTCGCACGTATTGTGAAATATTTTAAGTGCAAACAGTATATATCTTGAAGAAAATGTTACCTATTTTCTAATTTTAGTTTTTAATTAAGCTCCCATAAATATATTAATTAATCATATCTATTTATTTAAAATCAAACATTTTCAAATACAAATCATAAATATTTAAGATATCAAAATCATTTGTAAATAAATCATATCAATACATGAGTTCCAAGACACGTGTGGTCTCCTGAGGGACCTGCGTAAGGACTTAAAAGTCTTCGTCGTTGTCGTCCGCTCACGACGAAAAACCCTTGCATAAGTTGTCACGACGCGTCGGCTACCATCGTCAACCGCTTGCATTAGTTGCCTTCGAAGCACTGACGGCTCCAGAAATTTTTATAGATGAGATCATTTAAAAACTGACATTAATAAAAAGTATCGCTTCCCACTTGAAAATTAGTATTAGATCTGAATAAATAACAACATAAACAAAATACTGTATCATTTTCAATGTTGTATTCCAACCAATTACCATATTCTTTAAATCAAGCGGGATTAAATCGATGCAAGACTCCACCAAATCTCTTTGAGGGAATTTATGCTCCAAAGGTTGACAAAGACCCTTTTGGACATATGCTCTTCTTATTTCATCACGATTATTAGGATGATAAGTTGAAATTTTTTTCTTAGCCCTGGATCTGAAGGAAGATTGTTCACATTAACATAACTTTGCTTAGCACCACAATTTTCTTTGATAGGAAAAAAATCTTGTTCTATAGTTGATTTTCTCTTTAAAAATTTATCCATTGAAAAAATAGCAAAATCTGTAAAATAAATTTTTTAATAAACATAAATACATAAAAATCTAACAACTAATCAACTAAAAATTCAAATCAAATCCATGATTTTTTATAATTATCTAAACAGACAGGTGAAGCCGTGAAAGAGCTTTTGATACACAGGCATGTCAAGAAAAAAAATGTGTAATCTTGATTATTTTGTTTATTATTCATACATGATTATGCAATGATGAGAGAGTTTTAGATTAAATTAAAAAATACATAAATTAAAATTTAAATTTATGACTAGATACCTGAAACAAAGTAGGAAAATGAAACTGACAACATGATCAGAGATTATTGGAAGCGGCGATCGCCGATCGACAACGTGGGTGATCGACGCATTCGTGTGGCAAGGGTCTACGGACTTTACAGAAGAAAAAGGGACAAAGGGTCCCAAATTTTTTTAATATATGTAAGGTGGGATATGAACGTTGGTTTTTTTGACTTTTTGTTGAATATTAAGTATAATGTGGTTGTTTTAAAAATTGAATGTACAATAAATATACAATCCATGCAATCCAAGATTATGAGTATCCCACGTTTTTTTTTTTCTTTTTTTAATGGGCTTTGGGTTAATATGTAAATATAGTTATACTTGTGTGGGGTCAAATAGTTTAATTTTTTTCAAGAATTTGATGTGTGGGTTATGTAGTTTAATATTTTTCAAAAGTTTGCTGGGGTCAATTGACCCCATATTGCTACACTTGACGCCGCCCCTGCTTCGAAGCTACTCGAGGTGTGCGAGCTGCTTCGTATCGGAGACGACGACGAGCGTCTTTCGGAGGTTGTTGATGGCGTGGATGAATATATATAGTCAGGTTGTTAGTTGACCCTTCTGAGGTTAATAACTTAACAATCAGGGTATCGTAATCCTTGGTCCCGGCGATATATATGGGAGCCGGCTGTCTACTTCATCAAAGCTTGGGATTGGGTCTGTGTGGGTGCGAGGATTGGTTTCATGAAGGGCAAATTAGAGATCGATGGCTAGACTCTAGTCTCTGCTGCTTCTGTTGGGCTTAGCATAGTGGAGGGGCAGTAAGTTTGCTTACCGCGGAAAAAGAAATAGTGTCTACTTTTGTGATTCTCGTCCCTTATTTACATGTGATTAGGGTTTTTGATTGACCCCTCTCCATCGAACGGACGAGAATCCATCAATGAGGAGATAACAGATAAAATCATAAAATTGGTCAATTATGAGTTGCCATGTAAATCCATATTTGGGTGGGATTTTGGGACACAGTCAACGATAACTTGATTTGCTGATATATGTCAACATTGATTGAGTTTAAATGATGATAATTGCAATAATTATAATGAGATATAAAGAATAAATGTGAAAGTATTTATAATAAACTGATATTAGGGATACAAAAAAAAATATTGTGCCTAACAGTGTTTTGTACAACTCCGTTTATAGTCTACACCATTTTTTATTATTATAATTTTCTATTAAAATATATATTATTTTATAAA
Organism: Acorus calamus; assembly: GCA_030737845.1. Classification (NCBI taxonomy): domain Eukaryota; kingdom Viridiplantae; phylum Streptophyta; class Magnoliopsida; order Acorales; family Acoraceae; genus Acorus; species Acorus calamus. The sequence continues at coordinate 5,978,247 of CM060867.1, read as the reverse complement.
AGCAAATATCTACTTAAATAACACATGATATGTACTGTGTCATCATAAATTACATACTGAGTTACAAAACATCAGCGCTACGCAATTAAATGATTGCTTTTAGAGCATGCATACCCGGCCGAGACCCATTTTCCTTTTTTCTGGGAGAGAAAAAAATGAATCGAAACCTTCGAATTCTTCTCTCCAAATCGCTCTCCCAAAACCCTTTCAAAAGATCTCCAAAACCCATACCACCGATCCCCCATGAGACCCCCAAAACCCCCTCACAATCCAATCTTTTCTCAACAGTACCCACATCGAAACCCTCAAATCCTCCGACCCACTTCGCCTTCCGTGGTTCCCACCACAGTTTCAGCACCGGAGGCTCACCGTCTGTGGCGGACGATCACGACAAGGCGGTGGACGAGATCAATCTGAAGTTCGCGGAGGCGCGGGAGGAGATAGAGACGGCGATGGAGTCGAAGGAGACGGTGTATTTCGACGAGGAGTCGGAGATCGCACGGTCGGCGGTGAAGGAGGTGATCGACTTGTGGGAGGCGCTTTTGGGGAGGTTGTCGGAGAAGGAGAGGTCGGCGGTGCAGAGGTCGATGGGGCTTAAGATCGAGCAGTTGAAGGCCGAGCTCAAACAGCTCGACGAGTAGGAGTTGGGGGCTTCAGGAAGGTGAGGAGGTTCAATTTTTTCTTTCCTTATCGACTGGAGCTCTGAATATATGATTGTGTACACAAACATATGAAAATTGGGTTTTGTTTGCATGTTTTGTTTCTCTTTGTTTGTGTTTTTTTAATTTGATTGCGTATAACTAAAATGGGGTTGTTACACCCATTTCGAAGTCCATCCAATTGGAATACGTATCTCATTTATGAAAGTATATACTGAAATACACACCTTATAAAAATCAAAGCATGTGAGGAATGCAAGTGGCATAATCCAAATATATACACGTTGCAATTGGGGCTAGAATTTGGGTTTCTACCAAATAGAAAGATTTTTGCATGTCTTCTCATTTATAAAATGTCATGTTCACCGTCGATGTCTTGAAAGATGTTAGACCGCCCCAACCAACTAGGGGTGTCAAAAAGGGAAGAAATGGGTTCAGCTGGTTGTGGGAGGGGAAAATTTGACGGGGATGACTGGTAGTAGGAGTGGAAGAGGAATGGATTTAATATAATTGGTCGGCCAGAGGAGGGGAGGGCGTTGATGTTGTCTATCGACCAAAGGAGAGCAAAGATGAGATGGGTTTGGTTATTGGAAGTGAAAATGGTAAAATGGGAGGGACTAGGAGAAAATAAAATTGTTAGGGGTGACAGTGATGGTAGCAGTGTAGCACATAAGGCAGAGACCGGGCAAATGCCTTGCTCAATTATTGGTACAATGTGTCTGCTTGATGAAATGAGGAGTTGAATTTATAGATGGTATGCATATATGGTTGGCTAGGTACCAACTACCAAGCCGCCTTTGGTAAAATGATATGAAGAATGCTAGGGGACTACACGGGAGATGTATTCCCAATTGTAAATAAGTATCTCCTTTGAATTGATTTACAAAAAATGTATTCTGATTTTTTAAATAAATATTAGTATAAATAGTGGATTTTAGTTTATTAATCAACATGTTTATTGTAATGTAAATGTATATTGTAAATATCAATTTTGAGGTTGTTCGATTGCAATTATTTAGGGAGAAGAGTTTGAAATCTTCTACAAATCTAATTTACTTGAATTTGTTTGTGTGTGAAGGGACATGAAGAAAAGAGTGATTTATGGACACTATAACATTGCCATTGTGATAGTAGAGATGAAGATGTAGACGTATATTGTGTAATTTATATTGTCATTCCATATTTACATCATAAGAAGGAATTACTGGGTTGTCTGGAGGTATTATGGTTAAAGAAAGTACTATTATAATTAGAAAGTTGTGTACTCCTCATGTCACATCACTCATTGTATATTATACAATTTTACAAACCCATTGATTTAATTCCACTTTAACTCTGTCTATATAAATTGTATAAAAGAATTCCCAAGTTCCCACTTTATCAATGAACACATGGACAATTATTTCCTCAATCCTTAGATATTGGGTGACTATTGTCTTGGGTGTTGACACTCCATCAACAATTATGTGAAATCTTTGGTTCGAGAGGTGACGAGCCATCGGCAACTCTAGAAGGGTCTCCCCTTCAATTTTATCTTTTCTTTCCTCCCATCTTGTTAATTTTGTACGGAATCCCCACACCCACATGCACTTGGACACCAATTCCTAGGGATGATACTTTTAGATTTAGACAACAGAAACATAGCGTGCAACCTGCATGCATTGTCTTTAAGTTGGAACTGGTTTCACATAAAATATTTTATTTGACTGAAACGGTAGGCATATGCCCTTCAATTATAATTAGTTAAAAGGAGAAGCCCAAAAGCCAATACAAAAACATGAAGCCAACAAAAAAACTACAACAGGCACAGTAGAGCTCTACTGAGAAAAAAAAAAAAACAAAAAACCCCTTTCGACTACTCCTGGATTTGGATGCGTCTGTCCAGAAGTCTGATCTAAGATGCACTAGCACATAGTTTTCTCCAAGCTTGTATGCAGTGAATAACCAATTCCCAAATATTCTCTGTATACGGAGTGCACCCCTTGAATAGAGCGAGATTTTTGGCATGCCAGATAGACCAAACAACAACGGGGGCAAAAGATTGAGAAATCTTTGCCTATATTCCTTGGTCTCCATGGCCCTTCATCCTTTTTCCAGTCCCAGCTTCCCACATCTCATCCAGGTTGGAAAAGTTATAGTCCATCCCTGTCGCCTCTTGTAACGATGCACATAATCTCCTCACGAGAAGGCATATGATGAAGAGATGTTCCATGTTTTCTTCCTCTTTGCATAGCACACATCTTGCATCCTCCTCCGGGGCCCACTTGTCTCAGGGTGCTTTTGTCAATATTTCTACAGGTACACCATCCACAGAAAGGGAATTTGAAGCACCAGATCTCCTTGAACTTCCAAGCCACATCCACTATTGGCTGTCTATCTCTTCTCAGCCAACTGTAGAAACTACTGACTGAAAAGCCTTCTCTTGGCTTAGGCTTCCACTACACCATGTCTCAGACACTAGGAGACAATGAGATGGTGTGGAGTGCCTTCAGGAGCACCAAATAGTCATCCACCTCATCATCTTTGAGGTTTCTCCTCGCCTACACCTCCCAATATCCCATGTCCTCCATTCTCACCCAAAACTGGTTCATTGATCCCTCTTTGAAGGGAAGCTATCTCAAAGGCCCTCCAGAACTTTAAATCTCCCCAATCCATACATCCTGCGAGAAGCTGATTGCAACTCCTTTGTCGACCACCCAATGAATGCTTCCCCGAAATCCTCCGCCCTTGAAGAATCCTTTTCCACAAGCTAGAAGTCTCCCTAGTGCCAAATGCCAAGGTATGTCGTGGCATACTTTATTAGTCTAACATGAATGTAGCTTGTAACTAGAAGTGATATTTGAAACCCAAGTGGTAGCATTTGTATGATAATGAAAGAAGGTCTCCAGTTTTCTTGGGACCTCGCTGTTCTATGGACATCTTATATACATTTTGTCTTCTCCTCAACCACAGGTAGATGAAAAAGTTTTTGGAGACATTATTAGTAATGGCTCTGCGGTTGCAGATGTGGCTGCAAGCATAACTTTCCTATCCGAGTAGTTGATTAGATCCATGTGGTTGAAGTCCCCACCTTTAGAAGTTAAATCCTGGAGTGTTGATGCATTATTTTTTTTATTTTTTTGATATCGGATGGACCTCCCATAGCTGATCTTATGGCCAAACTGGGAAGGCTACCTCCGTTTGTTTTCTTGGGACCTCCCGTGGATGCATGATATTCCCTTTTAATGATAGTTTTGTTGTTGTCTGTCCCTTTATCTTTCAATTATTGGGAAATATTATTTCTTTGGTTTTACCTCTAATCATTGAACTACCTATCTTGTGGTGATAATTTTCTTAGCCTTTCTGCACAGCCTTTGTAATAGCACGTCTATTCTGTCTTTGATTATGTTATAGTACCTAAAATCCATTTCAGTTGGCCATTTTAGCTAGGTTTGCCCCATCACACCATGTCTGTGGTACATGAAATACATCTTCAACTTTTCACCATCTTTAACTTCAAATCCATCTCTCCTTGGTTCTTCCTCTTTTTCCTTTTTGTTGTCTCAAATGGTGTATCAATCTAATAGAACTGGTGGACACCTCTTTTGATTCAAAATAAATGAACAAGTAAGTAAATGTATAATGGAAAGCATGTAAGCACAGTGGACGGTTGACTTGTATGCCTCGCCAAGCAAATTTTAAACTTCTTTCATGCTTGACCTTCTTTGTTGATAGTATATTGCTTCAAGGAGTATTAGAACAGCCCATGAAACTAGTCATCATTGTCAATCACTAATCAGAAAGAAGAAGCATCTATGCAACTTAAGACACCATCCTTTGGGAATATTTGGTACTTGCAGAACCATGTTTAACTTTTAACATGATGGCTCTGAATGCTTGAACAAATTTGTGAGGCTAAGATAGCCTTGTCATATCATAAGGGATAAACATTATTGCATCCGTGATTTTCTGTGTTTTACCAAATTAATTTTCCTCAATCTGTATTTCAAGGTTTATTTTTATGGACAAAAATATGATTTGTCTCCCTTTTAGAAAGAAAAGGTGCAAAAGGATATGTATGATCCTATAGAGCACATGGTTCTATCAAGATTGTTGATGAAAATATTACAAAATATTTATAGAACCGGAAGACAACAACTATCAGAGTTAGACCAATAGTTTTTACTTGCATGTTCTATATGCTTTTGTAGTTAAGTGATCATAACCAATCAGATTGTGTTATTCACAATTTTTTTTGTTCATTACTGGTCTCACATTTTCCCAGGGTACTTCAAGTCTTGATACTTTGAGCTTCCTTTATTCAATACTCCCATGGGATGACCAGAATTTGTTGGTTGTTTCGTTTGTCCCCCTCACCAGATGGAATAGCAATTCTATCCCTCACATTGCTCACCTGTGTTTTCTCCTTGTTCCCTTCTGTTTAACCCTCCCTGTTTGTTTACCACCGACATTTTTCACTTGGCACCCTTCATATCTCAATTTATGAATATCCAAATCTTCAGATACTATAGGTTGCATTCACTTTCGCTATTTTTTTGTTTTAGTTTCACTTTTATTTTAATGGTTGTACTCATTGCTGCTATATAGGCTGACCTCTTTGTAAATGGAAGGACAAATTATATATATATGGAAATGATTAGGTGCGGCGGAATGGCGGTGCGGCGGCGACGTGGGCCGTTCGATCGCGGGTCCATCGCATCCAACGGTCGACGTGAATCGCACCCGACCGTCCGATGCGATGGACCCATGATCGACGGCCCGTGATCGCTGCCGCACCGCCATTCCGCCGCACCTAATCGGTTCCCTATATATATATATAAACTGATCAGTACTATTATTCTAGTTGCTCATGATTTTCATACTCTTCTTTTTTCCCGCGTGTCAAGGCTTTCTGCCACATAACTACATTTCTTGGTTGTCATAATTCCATGTCTAAATTAGGTTGTGTTATGCAGGATAAGAAAGCTGATAAGCAGATGGCGAGAAGTGGTTCAATCCGGCATCATCCAACAGCAACTCCTAAAGTTTTTTTTTTTTTTTCTGGAGAGTTTTGCATTATCTCGGGTAACATTGGTTTGAAATTTGTTTTTGATCTTTAATAATCCTCCTTTAAACCATTTGATGTGCTCTACTAACTTACAGCAAATCTCCCTCATATTTTGGTCTTTTAATCAGCAATAAATTCTTGATCATAGAATCTACTTTGTTGTGCCTTGAACATGCTTTATTTATTCTGTTGGTTTTTACTGTACAAACAACAGGCAATTATGTCGATGCTCATATAATTGATCTGTAATCATACTATCAATTTGTTTAAAGGGCGTTTGGCATGTGTCCATTTATTGGATCTCACACATCATATAATGGGGAAAAAAGGTGTTTAAAAAATCAGGAACACTAGAATATGATTTTTTTTTGTTCTATGGATTGTTGACCTGATGTCAGTCTTTTATGAAATGTCTGAATTAGTAAGTTATAACTTATACAAGTCTAACAATAATGTCCCGACCAATGTAGTGCAAGGACTTTCCACCACCTCCTTTATACCATAGAAAATCTCTGGCCAAACACTCACACTTGCTAGCCACTGAAGCTGGTAAACAGGCTGCAAACATCATATAGGCAGAGATCGAAGAACCGATCTAACGAGAACAGCTCTTCCAGCCATACTAAATTGTGATTTCCATGTTGCCAGTCTATGATTGATGAAATCAAGGACCTTCAAACTCGACGGTCTTCCCTGATTATGTTCTGAAATAGTAACTCCTAGGTATGTCCAATGAAAGCACAGAGGGACTGATGGAGAAAAATTCAAGGAACTCTTTGCCCAGTTAACATTCAGCCCTGTATATTATCCAACATTATGAAACACACTGCATTGGGATGGGGAGGCCATACAAATGAGAAGCAGATCATCCACATACATAATGTGAGTTAGACCTGCTTCAATTGCTGTTAGTAGAAAGTATGAAGTTGGCAGAAAGAAGCCTAACCTATACGAAATGAAATAAAGGAGTTTCTCGAGTAAGCTTCATAGTGAAACTCTCTTCGCCTACTCACTTCGATCGCCCAGGATCTTCGCTAAGCAAAACTCCTGCTAAAGACCCAAACCATAGAGTAGTTAGCACAGGTGTTCAGAGTCTTAGTCTTAGTTCAGTCTTGCTGCTGACCTGGACCATCCGGACATATGCATGTCTGGTCTACGGGATTGTTACAAAATTAGTCTTAACCAGCATCAAGAATGAGAGAAATAAAATCGTCAAAAGTTGAGTAGTGTGCGCGGACGCGTACTCATAAAGGGAGCCTGATACCTGAAGCCAAACAGAGAGAATAAACCCTCGGAGGCTCAGACAAGGACAAGGGTGCGTGCCGGCTGGAAGAACAAAGTTAGGAGGTGCGGCGCAACATTGTAGAAAGACTGAACTGTTCTGTTCTGACCATTGATAATATATACTTGCAGCAGTGCTTGACCTCTTCATTCTGCTTATTAATTTAAGTAAGAGCAGTCACATAGTATTAATTGGATACCTGTGTTTTTATCGGCCCATCGAACTCATTTGAGTCTAACATTTTCCTTGTTGAAGGAGTGTTGTTACACTCTGTTTTTTTTTTTTAATCCAAAATACAATCCTATATATCTCATTAGAAATCTAGTGACGCATATACCTCATTAGACATTGTATATATCTCATTAAATATTTTCTTACACTTACTAAAAGTGGGTTCATTCAATTTGAAATGAAGAGATATATATTTTTTGTCAAAGCATATACTTCATTAGATAAAGTTTACTACTTAAAAAAAATGAAAACATGTGAACTTTGAGTTTTGGTTGGTAAAACAAATTAAGTATAACATTTTCCTTGGTGAATTGTACATTTTCTATCCAGGATACTACATTTAGTTTGGATTGTTTATCACGTTATTCGTAATTTAGAAAAGTAGTCTTATTTGTCATCCCAGTCTTCACAGTTCACACCCACACATAATTTTGTGTGTATTTCAATTCTCATACAAATGATTAAAACACACCTAAAAAAAGACACCTTGAAAACAGTTTAATTATTGTATCATTACCATACATATCCCATATCATTTATGAGTGCACACATGTATGTAACCAACCCTTGCTGAATATCTGCCGGTGTATGAATTGCTACATATCACATACAGGGGCTGCCTCTATTTTATTGCCTCCTTTGACAGTGAATTCTGGTGAATGTCACTGGAATTGAAAGGCTATACAATGCATCTGTTTGAAGATACATTCCAGTACAGAATAAATTGTGATGATGAGAACACGTGTGTGAACTATATGTGTTTTTTGTCAGTGATGCATGCATGTGAAATTGTTTGAATAAATGTTGGGCAAACCATGAGAGCCTCTTTTCATTTCTGCACATTTTAGGGCCTACAGTTCAGAAAAAAAAACAAATCCCTGTTTTGTTTCTTCTTGTTTGGGCCTCAATTAGGGGTGCAACTTGGGCGGGTTGAACCCGACCCAACCCGACTCATGGGCGGGTTCGGGTTGAGGTTTTTTACCGTTGGGTTCAATCTGACCCGAACCCGAACCAACCTGAACCTAATTCGGGTCGGGTTCGGGTTGATGTCTCGGATTGGTCGGGTTGAACCCGAACCCGAACACAATTCCCCAATCCATTCAATCAATTGAAAAAAAACATCACCCCAAGCAGTCAACAATCCCATCATCATCACCTTGGACAGCGTCAACGATCCCATCATCATCACCTTGGACAGCACGGACGCCGACCTAACCCTCACACAGACTCGGACTGTCTTGTTTTTCACCTCCACGTGTCCCATCAGAACTTGGCGTGAATCCGAATTAAAATAATTCGAATGCAGATCCATCCATTGCCGTCCCGATCGAACTCCGTGATCATCCTCCGGCACCTCGTGAGCGACGCCTCCTCGCCGAGCCTCTTCAGCACCATGTGAAGCTCCTCTGTCGAGATAGACCCGTCGCCGTTCATGTTGAACACCCCGAACGCCTCCCGGAGGTCCTCGAGCGCCGCCGCATCGTCAACATCCATGAACTCACCGAGGTCGATGAATCGGAGTCCACCTCTGCCATCATCTCCCGGAGCTCGGCGTCCGAGGCAGGGTGGTCGAGCCCGGAGAGGACGTCGGCGAGTTCCGAGGTGGAGATCTTGCCGTTGCCGTTCGAGTCAAACTTCTTGAACACCGTCTCGAGCTCCTCCGCCCGGGATAACTGGAACAAGTGGCCAAGAAAGAGAAAATGACTCGAGTTTGTTGAGAGGGGGCGCAACCCGACCCCGGCCCGAGTCTAACCCGAACCCGAGCCCGAGTTCGGGTTCAACCCGAACCCGACCCGAACCCGCAGGTTGAGGTCGGGTTCGGGCTCGGGTTGCACCCTTCGGGTTGAGGTCGGGTTCGGGCTCGGGCTCAGGTTGGGCTCTATGCAATGCGAGTTAAAGTTAAACCCGACCCGAACTCGACCCAACCCACCCGAGTTGCACCCCTATCCTCAATGTAGTAACACAAATTGTCAGTTTTTTTTTTTTTTTTGTGGGTAAAGGCGGGTTCGACCCCGCGATCTCCCCTTTGGGGAGAGTGTGTCTCGACCACCCTGCTAATGGGGTATGCTTGAAATCCACATGATGAAAATCTTGTAGAATCAAATGGTAGGGATTTTTTTAAGGGAAAAAAAATCAAATAACCCCCTTTATAATGCTTGAAATCCACATAATCCATTGATTTTTCCTAAAGTCCATAGAACACCCTGAAAATATCTATGTAAATCTAAATATTCACGCGAGATAAATTTTTATTGATAGATTATGATTATTATGTGAATATTCTATCTGGTTAACCCTAGTTGAAAACATAGTATACCAAAAAAACCTCTACACTGTATTAAAATATGAAGTTTTTTCTATAAATGACAATTTTACCCCTCCAGATAGAGTTTAATAATCTACCCGAAATGGTAAAAGCGTCATGTACAAATGGTTTTCTACATTTTTAATAAATTGTAATGTTTTTTTGATGTATTATGTTTTTAGTCAGGTTTAACAAAACAGAATATTCACGTAATATTACTCATATGTCAATGAAAGTTTAATGGAGGGGATTATTTAGATTTACATAAGTGTTTTCAGGGGGTTATATAGACTTTAGAAAAAACTGGGGGGTTATATGAATTTCAGGTAGGGTTATTTAGATTTTTCCCCTTTTTAAACCATATTTTGCATTTTATATAGGTTTCTGACATATACTTGTCACACAGTTTGTTTTGTGAACTAGATAAGGGAAAAATATACCATATCCGGATAGGTATACCTCAAGGAGGTAAAAGTTTATTATTATTTATCTATTCAAAATTATAATTACATTTGAATGATAATACTAGCACAAAAAACAAAAATTTATTCAAGAATATGCACCAAACACGGCGGGGGGGCGTGCATGGACGATTTGGAGGACCGAGAAAAAGACCTTATTCAACGGTGTAAGAGTGTACCAGGAAAACATGTGGGACATGTTTCGATGGCTCATCAGAGATTGGGGATGTTATATCACTAAAGCGAGGGACGTACAGTTTCGAGATGGGAATATCCAGATCATGGGGTGACAGTGTGGGCGCGAAAGTCCTTCGTCTTGTTAGTTAGATCGCCTTTTTAATCCATGACGATGATTTTTTTCCTTTGTATCTCTTTACTTTATCTATTATCTCCCCATTCAGAATTTATAATTCGAGTTCAGAAATAAAATCAAGTAGCAAATATCTACTTTTCTTTTTTTTTTTTAAAGAAAAAAAATAAGCACCAAACATGAAAATTTTCATACATTTTTTATAAAAAAAATGTAAATATAAAATCTGAAATAAGTGAGAGGAGAAAACTTTAAATACTTATTTAACTATTTCATGCATGAATAGATCATCCGCGAATCAAAAGAGGGGTCCTTGAGTTTCTATTCATTGAGTTCATTTTTGAGAAGAAAGTGCAAAATAAAGAATAGAAAAAAAAACACACTCCCTCATTTTAATTAAGGGCGTTGTTTTAGTTCGGATAGTTCGTATATTTTCATAACTATCTAACAAGGAATATATCACATTAGGTGAAGTATATACTTAGTTAATTTTTTTACATTTGTGAAAATGAGTCTATTCAATTCAAAATTAAACGGTTTATACTTTTCATTTGAACATATACCTCATTAGATATTTTCATAAAAAAATATATGCGGATTGTCCATATGTTGTATCTAACATTGTTTACTTTAAATTATACAGTCTATTTTGGACATATCAAAGAATAAAACCGGGATAAGTACAGGGAGGTTAGATATAGTAAGTTAGTTTTATAAATTAAAACTACCCATGATTTATCTTGCACAGGACAGGATAAGTGAGGAATCTTATTCTGGGTGACAAGTGGGTTCAGTCAATGGTTATTAGATTATTTAATATTATATTTTATTTTCAATTCAGTGAAAAGCAAGCTAATTTAAGTTATCTTGAAATTTCTACACAATTCATATGGAAATTCAATCAATTTTAAGGTAAAACATTTACTAGCCTTAGAATTAATTAAATTTGATTTTCTAATCAAAATAGATAACACTGATTTTGATTTGAATTCATCAAACTGAAATGGTGTTTCAGAACTTCATTGGTGCAATTTAATTCATAGTTTAAACCTACATGTATCAATATAACAATATTATTAATAAATTTCCTTGGTTGACCATCCAAAGTAGAGGATTACCACAACAACCACTTGTGATCACTTATCAATCCTATCGTGGACCACTTAGTCAAAAGGAAGAAAAAGGAGTCAAAAGAAGAGGTCATCCTCCATTTAATTTTTATAGAGATTAGTGAGAGGTGGTCAATCTCAATGAGATTCACCTCATTAAGTTTAAACTCTTATTCCAACTCATTTGTAATCTATCCTCAATGACCAACTTAATTATTTGGGTCATCTCTACTTAGTGAAATTATGTCCAAAATGCACTCCTCAGATGCATCAATTACAAAATAATATAAGATAAATACTACTGTTAAGGACAGTCCTATGTACTTTTTTACATTCTCCCCACTTTACTGCACTTCTCTAGTTTAGTGTATGATGGATAAAAAAATTTCATTTCTAATAAAAAAAAACATTTGCTTGTGTAAATATATATTTCACTTTTTATAATAACATATATTTTATTAAATGTGATAAAATTATAAACAATTAAAGATTGCAGACGGGTGGACATATCATTTTCAATAGCAAATACATGTTAGGGAACTGAGGGAATCCACTTAGCCCTGCAATTGATAACTACGTATGCTTGTTAGCCTATTAAAAAAATTAAAACACCATTCAAAGAGGTCCTCCATGGACTTTAATGCTAATGGATTTAACGATCAAAGAAACTAAAAACTGATCTGAATCAACCACAAATGTTTGAAAAAACTGTACAAACCAAAAAAAGCACCAACCCCCATCATAAAAAAAAATCAACAAACAAACCAACCATCCAATACATCCACCATGAGAAAACCAACTAAGGACCAAAACCTCAAACCAACACTGATGATCCATGCCTGCATGCAGGATCACCACCATCACTTTTTTTTTCTTCTAAGATTGGTCCAGACCTCCTTTACATAAAAGGGGTGCTAAATGACTTAATCAAAACTCAGTTCACAACCACCATCACCCATTATTAGAACCCTTCATGAGCGGCGCCTGCGACGACATCTTTCCAACCACCTCGGCCGGGCTCCTAACCTCCCTGAGCAACGCCACCACCTCCTTCATCGTGGGCCGCTCGGCGGGGGAAGGGTTGACGCAGAACATGGCGACGCCGAGTGCCTGGAGCGTCTCCTGGACCATCTGATCGGGGAGGCCGCGAAGTTTGGGGTCGAGGACGTTGAGCGCGGGCTCGAATGAACCCATCTTTTTCTTCGCCCATTCGACTATGTGAAGGCCGTCGCTTGAGTTATGCTCTATCGCGCTCCGCCCGGTTAGGATCTCCAGGAGAACCACTCCGTAGCTGTAGACGTCGCTCTTCTCTGTTATGTTCGATGTGTATCCGTACTCTGTAAAATTAATATCACCAATATAAGTATCATTACATGCAGTCATTACGAATCAAGTTACATGTCTCATTAACAATTTTTTACATTTTTCATACAATACGTCATGCAATTCCAAATATATATACATTTTTCTTTTATTAAAATATGTATATTCCATTGGATGAAATTTAATATTTTAAAAATAATTAAACATGTGTTGACTGCTCATAGGATTATCATGATGAATGTCTCTAACATTATTTTTATTGTAAATGCATGAATAAAAATAATTGTATGAACAATTGTATAAATAAGAATGACATTAAAAATGTTATTATTTACTTACTATTATTTTTTATGTTATTGTTATTGTTATTGTTATTTTTAATTGTAAAAATAACAATATATAAGTTATAGCAAAAAATAAGCACAACTTCATGTACAGTCCATTATGAAGTACACACACATTTTGAATTTTTTTAAAAAATAATATACTTTATTTAATGAGATATAAATTTTTACAAAAAAATGAATTATGTACAACAAACACCAAATTTCATGGATTCATTTATAAAAAGAAAAAGGTCAAAACTTACAACAAAGTAAAAATCTCGTTTAAGAGGGTATATAATTCGTTGGACAACTATGATAATATATAGGAATTCTCGTAAAACCGACCTTTGTAAAAGAGACTATGAAGGCATTATTAAAGTAACTTTAAGAATAACTGTGAAAAGAATAATAAGCATCTCAATAATAGTAAGAATATATTTTAATTATTCTTCATATTTTTATTCTTCGTTAGGAGATGTGAGACTACTCGCCTGGCGCAATGTATCCATAGGAGCCGGCAATCCTGGACATGGCATGGTGGAAATTCGTCGAGTCCATGAGCTTCGCGAGCCCAAAATCCGCGAGGTACGCCTCGTACCTCGAATCAAGCAAGATGTTATTACACTTCACATCTCTATGCAGTATCGCGGGCGCGCAGTCATGGTGCAAGTATGCGAGCCCCTGCGCGCACCCGAGTGCGATCTTATACCTCGTCTCCCAATCCAAACCCCTCCTCTTCTCCTGCAACATCTGCTGCAGATTCCCATTCGGCACATAATTGTATAACAGGAGTTTCACCGACCTGTTCGTGCAGTACCCCAACAGCTTCACTATGTTCCTGTTATCATGAATAAGAGTTTGACTGTGAGTTGTAATCGGATATAATCAAATCTTTGAAACGATTTTAGTTTTTATTTTTTTCTAAGTAGGGAGGTAAATATTTGCTATCCTATTTCATTATTGAAAATCGAATTATAAACTCTAAAAGGATAGAAAGTAGATAAAAAAAAAAAACCAAAGTTAGTTCACGCTTGCTTACTGTCTCCCAGTTAGAATTGAAATCTCACCCACTTATCCAAATTTAGTTGTTTTACTCTAAAAATAGATTTCTTGTAATATCTTTATTAAATGAATAAAAAAACAACATTATTTAGTTCGATTCATGAATAATTCAGTTTATCTATGAGTTATTTAATCCAATTAGTTATTTGTTAATTCAATAAAAAAAATTAACAAATATTTCACCCCAATCTGGATTAGATGTGTCTAGTTTTTGAAGGGATATCTAAACACCCAAGGCCTCTCAACAATCCAATAATGGACAGTTGGGAGGTTGAAGTAGAGAATTGGTGAAATATTGAGAGAACAGGATTCTTGTCATTTTCTCAACATTCTTATCTTATGTAATACCTCCAGGTAGTATCTTTTCTCAAAAGAAAAAAAAAGTTTTCTTGTCATTTTTTTATCTTTGACAAAAGTGGAGGCTATTTGAATATATATTTTCACTTCCGTTAAGTGTTAAGTGAACATAATATTTTGGAAAAATTCCTTACTATTGATGGAAATTTAATCGAAAGAGCTAATTATTATTATTATTATTTTCAAGTAAGTGTATGCATTTTTTTTTCTTATATTTATTTCAGATTTAAGATTTTCAATTACCTGTGCCGTATGTGCCCCAATATCCGAATCTCCGACTCAAACGCCGCATCAACCACCGCCTCCTCCTCGTTCCGCTTCGCCCTCCACAGCTTCTTCACCGCGATTGTCTCCCCGTTCGCCATCTCCGCCCTGTAAACGATCCCCGAACACCCTTTCCCGATCACATTCTCCTCGCGCAGACACCGAATCACATCCTCCACCGTGAAATTCACCTTTTGAAACGGCGTGAACGACCACGGGTACGAAAAGTCCTCTGCGCCACCACCGCCCGATGCGGCCATCATCGCCGCCTTCGCCGCGCTTCTTCGCCTCTTGAAGACCACCCACGACGCCGACACCGACATCGCGACGAGGCCTAGAACCACGCATAACAAAGCGACGGTCTTCGCGGACCGGAGCGCGGTCCGGCGGATGAGGTCGGACGCGCAAGTGACCCCGTCGAAGGACTCGCAGAGGTTGGCGTTGTCCGAATACAATGCGGGCGAGAGCGTGCGGAAGATTGGGGAGACGGGGATCGGGCCGGAGAAGTTGTTGTGGGAGATGTTGAGCGCGGTGAGGCTCGTGAGGCGGCCGAGGACGGCGATCGGTCCGCGGAGCGCGTTGCGCGAGAGGTCTAAGGATTGTAGTTGCGTGAGCGACGACATCGAATCGGGAAGCTCGCCATCGAACGCGTTCGAGCTTAGGTCTAGGCTTATGGTGAGGCTCGCGATCGATCCGATTTCGGGGATTATCGGGCCGGAGAGGTTGTTCGAGCTCAAATCGAGCAATGTGAGCTTTTGGAGGTACATTATGGATTTGGGCAGGGGACCTGATAAGCTGTTGTTGTTGAGGATCAGCTTGTTTAGGTAACTGAAGTTTCCGAAGCTCGGTGGGATCGATCCGGTGAAGGTGTTCGCGCTGAGGTCTAGCTGTTCGAGGTTCGTTAATTGGCCTAATTCTGGCGGGATTTCTCCGCCCAATTGGTTGTTGTGGACGTCGAGGAGTTCGAGCACGGATACATTGGCGATCTCGGGCGGGAGACCGCCAGAGAATTTGTTCGAGTACAAGTCCAAGAACACGAGGTTCTCGAGCTCTCCGATCTCTTTTGGTATCTCCCCCGAGAGTCGATTCTCTCCTACCCTCAATCGAACAAGTGACCGACAATTCGCGACGCTCTTCGGGAACCCGCCGGAGAGTGAATTCCCCAACAGTAAGAGCTTGCTTAGTTTCTCGAGCCCGAATAGCTCGTCGGGGATCGGTCCGGTGAGGTTGTTCTGCGAGAGGTCGAGCGCGTAGAGCTCCGAACAGTTACCGAAAGATGCGGGGATCGGTCCCGAGAGCGAATTCCCCCACAAATAGAGACTCTGCAGGTACTTGAGCTCGCCGAGCTGTGGCGGGATCGGACCCGAAAACAGGTTCTTGTCGAGCTGAAGCGCGGTCAGACTCGTGCAGTTGCTGAGCTGCGACGGGACCGGACCGGAGAGCGAATTGTCCGACAAGTGAAGCTGCTCCAATGCAGGTAGTCTCCCGAGCTCCGGCGGGACCGGACCGGACAATTTGTTCCCGGAAACATCAAGTACTACTAACGACGAACAGTTGGAGAGCTCTCCAGGGAGTCGACCCGACAATGAATTTCCCCAAAGGAGCAAACTTGTGAGCATCTGAAGCTTCCCAAGCTCAGCAGGGACCGACCCAGACAGTCTATTCATGTGAAGATACAAGTTCCGAAGCTCCGAACAAGAACCCAATTCAGGGGGGATCGGGCCGGAGACGTCTGTGTCGTAAAGGGCGAGCATTTGGAGATTGCGCAAGTTTCCGAAGGAGGAGGGGATGGGTCCGGTGAGGGCGGTGGCGGCGGCGCCGAAGGTGGTGAGGTTGGTGAGGAGCCCAAGTTGGCGGGGGATGTCGCCGGTCAAGAATGGGTTGCCGCCGATCCTGAACTGTTGGAGAGAAAACAGAGAGCCGAATTGGGAGGGGATGGAGCCGTTGAAGGAGTTGTCTTGCAAGCAGAGGACTTGGAGGGAGGAGAGGTTGGAGAGTTGGGGAGGGATTGGGCCTGTGAAGTGGTTGGAGTTGAGGAGGAGGAACTGGAGGTTTTGGAGGAGGCCGAGTTGGGGTGGGATGGGACCGGAGAGGGAGTTGGAGGAGATGTCGAGGAGTCGGAGGTCGGGGAGGAGGCCGAGGGAGGTGGGGAGTTGGCCGGAGATGTTGGAGGTGGAGAGGTTGAGGAGTTGGAGGGAGGGGAGGGAAGAGAAGAGGGTGGGGGGGAGGGAGGAGAGGTTGAGGAAGGTGTTTGGGAGGGAGAGGGAGATTACATGGAGTTGGGGGGAGCAGGTTATGCCTTGCCATGAACAGGGGGTTTGGTGGGTTGGGTCCCATGAAGGGAGGTTGGTGGTGGTGGAGGTGGTGGTGGGGGAGAGGAGGGAGAGGAGGGCCTTGCCTTCTTGGGTCAGTGATGAGGCTATCATTGTGAAGGTTGCCATGAGAGCTGTGAAGAGGAGGTGTTTGGGTGGCTTCATTTTTTTATTGAATGGAGGTTGGGTGGTTTTGGTTTGAGTTCAAGATTTGATCTTTGGGTGTACCTGCAACAGAGATTTGAAACAGAAAACACGGTTTCAGATTTTTTTTTAGAAAGAGAGAAAGGGATTGATTAAAATGCCTTACCTGCATTAGAAATGGAAACAGAGCTCCTCAAAATGTGACTTTGGAGGGGTTTTTAGTGCATGCACTTGAGAGAGTGAGAGAGGCAGAGATTGCTTGAGAAGAACACGACATACATTTAGTGCTTCATTTGAAGGAACAGATTTGGAGGTTCTTCTAATAGAGGAACAAATGGGTGGTTTTATGAGATGGGTGTACCTGCAACAGAGATGAAAAACAGAATTCTTGAATATGTGTGATCTTTTGAGAGGTCAATGTGAATGATCATGAAGACATGGGTTCAGCTTTTTCAGACTGGGAATGTCATACATGCATCAGAAACTGAAACGGTACTCCTCAAAATGAGACTCTGGACGATGAAAATGAGTGATTTTGAAAAGATGGTTTCATGTGTGAGAGACATATAGATAGCTTGAGAAGTACATAACATGCATATGGGGAGTGTGTGTGTGAGAGAGAGACCTGAAGAGGGGGCGGGGGAAGCTGCAGCACCTGCACCTACCTGTTTTTGGGGTTCATTTGGTGCAACTCATTTAGTTGAAAAGACTTTGTATTAAATGAAATTTATGCATATGATATATGTTTTTTTTTTCTAGAGATTATAAAGAGTGGATTTTGGAAGACATGAGAGACATATATTGTTGTTATTTTGTCTGGGGAAAATCTAAGTAGCAGCAGCAGCAGTTCATGCCACAGTTCCCATGCCACGTGATCCAAGCTCTTTTTCTTTTGTCTGCATCTGTGCTGTGTGTGTATATTATATACATATATATTTTTTGCATAGAAAAACAAAAGCCATGTTTGTGTTTTCTATGGTGGTTTCTGATTGGATTTGTGCCCTTTATCACCTGTGGATAATTTGAGCTTAGTTTCAAGGGCTGACGGTGTAAATTTGGATCAGTTTCATTTGAGTTACATTAATCCTATTTATATAAAATTCAAGTGATGCTATATATACTTTTGTTTATGGTATACATGCAATGAACAACAATGCCACGTTTTTTTTCTCTTTTTTTTTCTTCTTCTGGTAAATAAGATTTTTCTGTTTTTTTTGTTAAATCTTTTTTTTTAGCGTAAATGTGAAAATATTTATTTCAAATAAGATTTAAAATAAACAATATCTGAATAGTAGTGTAGAGAAAAAAAAAACATACAAAAAAATGAAAATGTGAAACGAGAGAGGGCATATTGTTAAATCTTCATGTATATATTCAGTGTTGAATGTCATAATTAATTATCAATTTCTAATGTGAGACAACACATACTAAAATTATCATAAAACTCATTATTATATATGTGATTTGACACATGTCAGTCATTCGTTGAAAATTGATAAGAACTGATGTGATCCATTTTTGAGTAAGACTCGATCGAATAATCTTTTTGAGTGAGAATGCCTCTATGTATCAAGAGATAACTCAAATTTTTCTCACATTATTACTGAAAAAAATTATTATACAAGTAAAAATAATTTACATCTAATTTTTATATGATAATA
Source organism: Acorus calamus (assembly GCA_030737845.1). Lineage (NCBI taxonomy): Eukaryota > Viridiplantae > Streptophyta > Magnoliopsida > Acorales > Acoraceae > Acorus > Acorus calamus. The sequence continues at coordinate 5,959,394 of CM060867.1, read as the reverse complement.
TATTATTAGAGTTTCATTGTTTTCCATTCTTGTCTAATTCATGCATAGTATGGTTAAAAACTATTTTGGTTGGTTTACTGTGTTCATTATTTTTAAGATCATAGAAAACACAATTTCACAACCTTATTCAATTATTTCAAATGACAAATCTACCCCTACATGGAAATCCTCTATAATGCACCACTTTATTAAACCAAACCCTAATTTATAGGGGCAAACAGGTCATTTTACTTGCCCCCACATGGTTTTGTAAGGCTTGCCTTGGGAAGGGGAGATTATAATTTGATGGTATGAGTTTGCAAAAAGCTTAGGGTAATGTGAAAGTAAAAGGGTTGGAGAGTGTGAGCAAAACTCCAGCTTGTGTTGTGTCTATTATATGTAACACAAAAGATAAGTATTTTAAAAAATTTTGGGGGAAGGGAAGGAGAGGATACAGAGGAATATTTAATGAATCTTTTGGAAGAGAAAGTTGGGCAAAGGGGAGAAATAAGTAATAAGAAATAACATAGGTTTGAGATTCAATTAGAATTAAAATTTTGGCACTGGTTGGGGAGATTGTATTACCAAGGAAGGGATAGTGGGGGTGTCTGGGGAAGCTCAATAAATAAATGATAATATAATATATTTGAGAGGGGTTAATAAAAAGAAATTTTAAGACACAATTTGCAAGCTAGGGTTTTCTTTTATTAGTTTTTATTTATTTTGGCTTGTAAATTCTCAAAAAATACCTTGTACAGGAGGAAAAAAAACCTTCCTTGGTAGGGGATTTTTATCCACGCATTGAATTGTCTGAGAACTTTGCACTGTGTAGCGCATGTGTGATGCATCAATTTGTGAATTATGGTTTTCACAAGGAGGTTTTTTTGGTACAATATGGAGAGAATTTGCTAGTCAAATTTTATTTGTACAAGGATAAATTATAGTTCTTCATATATGATAGTTGATAAATTATAATTGAAGTACAAAATGTTGACTGAACCACCTCTTGTTGATCAGAAAATTGGTAGACATAACTCTGTTTACAGTTTTATCTGCAAGCCGCACACAATTTATTTTTTAAAAAGTAATACATCTCATCTAATGTGTTATAAATTTTTATATTTAATATATATAATCCAATGACTTATATGAACTCGTTTATAGGAAATGTAAAAATATCTAATAAGATATATATCTTGTCTAATAAGATATATATGTGTATTTTGTTGGACAATGATCGAGGTATATATATAAAACCATAGGCAATAGTACGTGTAATGATGCTACATAGATGGAGATGCCTCATATTCATTGAGAATTTTAATCCTATCATAGTACAATATTAAACTATAAATAAAAGTATAAGAAAAGTTCTGAAATATAAAGAAGTATATGAAAAATTACTTTTTTTTTTTGTTTGTTTGTTTTTGTTTTGAAGGATAAAATAAATGGCAACCGTCCGACCAAATATTAAGACTGTGGAATTGGCTAGGATCAGATACTAGAGTTATAGGTTCCATTGGAACCATGCATGCCTTAAAGGATGAACCAACCATGAGCATAGGACATTATATTTTATAACATCATCATATTTAGATGGAGCTGAATCATATCAGCTACATGTTTAATTACTCAAGGCCGTATTTACACATAGTCATCATCCTTTCATTAACAAAGTATATGTTTTAATAGATGGCACATGTAATTATTTTGTATAAGGGAACATAAGGATTTGTTTTGACAAGAGTTGGTTTGTAAATTGAGAATAATTGATAATAGATATTCGTAATTTCTTTTAGTTTACGGTTTTTCAATTTTCCTATCTGATTAGTTGGTTTGATATAGGAATGTCAAAGAGATCGAATCATGTTGATATTGCATTATACCTTAATAAATAAAAACTTACATAGTTATTCTAATGAAGGGTTAGAATAGCATATCCATGTCAAATTAATGGACCTACATATAAAAATAAGGATGATAAGATAAAAATATACAAACAACCATATACTGTCCTAATAGTTATCTATCACAATACCAATCTATGCCAGATAAGGCTATCCTGGCACCCAAATAGATGATAAAAATAAAATCACTACATATGAGTTAAAAAAAAAATTACAATATATGGATATTGCTAGCTACTCGATTATTTTGGATCTCCCAAAACCCCCATTTGGAACAAATTTTCAGAAATAATTTATGCTTTAAATCGATTAAAACAAGGTTTTATAAAAGCTACTCAATTATATCAGTTTTTCTCATAAAATCTATTTTTTCAAAACACAATACAAAAAATCTTAAACCAAAACCTAAGCTTTAAATGTATCTGTTGCAACCGATCACCTAAAAATTGATTTTATAAAAAGAAAAAAAGTACTGTTACACTAATTTTTGTTTTACAATCCTATATATCTCATTAAATATTTTTTTACGCTTATTAAAAATAGGTTCATTTAATTTAAAATAGAGCGATATGCACTACATATCAAAAATATGTGTGGTCCGAGTTTTGATTGATAAAAATAATGGAGTCTAACACTTTTTAAAACAAACTTGTTAAACAAATCCGTTCCAAACAATGTCTAAAGGTAATCAATTAATCTACCAATTTTTTTTTAAATTTTTACAAATATATATCATGTCCTCGAGAGAACTAATTTGATCTATAAAGGTCCCCAACATGAAGAAGGGGGGAGACAAAATTGTTACCAACACGTGCATGGAATTATTCACAAGTCCTACTTGCACTTTGAATGGTCAACTGAAGTGCTTAAAAGCTAAGTATGCTCGTTATCAAATTTATGCTCTTCTTAAACCCAACTGTTGTGTGTCCATCTGACAAACCTGTTTTTTTATATATATATATATTATATTATACCATTGATGTTTTTATAAGCAAAGGAAAAAAAACCATTAAATGAGGACAATGAAGATTGGATTCTAATATCACCAACTAGTGAGGTAAGCTAGACACATTTGATCAAAGGAAAATGATATGTCAAGCACTCTGAGTAGCCCTGTCCGTAGTTATGGTTGTTTTTTTTCAATATACACTCATTCATTAAAATACATATTGTTATATAAAGTGTATAAATGGCTGCAGGATATGACTACAAATTAAACAAACTGAATGTATCATTATTTTTTATCAAACTATGGTAACTTAAATGGATGGAATATTAGAATTATATATTTTGTATGCTTTTATTCAATTATATTTTGTGACAAGATTTTTCAGATGGTTCTTTTGTTTACTGGCATCAATCATCCTTCGAATTTGAATGTATAAATCCTAATTTAATCAGTTAGTCCCCTCTTATTTCATACATAAGAATGTGAATAAAGGAATAACCGATGAAAAAATATCTGTTTAACATGGATAAACTATAATAATTATGTCATATAAGTGAAACAAACCTTCATAGCTATACTTTAAAAAATGCAGATAATTTATCCATTAAAATTTAAACAAAATATATGCCAGACAAAAAAATAACAGTCTAAGAAAAAAAAAGTCATCTAATTCACTTCTATTATTGTATTACTATATAAATCAGGATAAACTATCCATAAACCAATCGGAATGTGAGCTCATTTCAGCATTCAACAAATTGTATTTGAAATTGGTTTTTTAAAAGATTAAAAGAGAATAATAGATTTTTCAAACTAATTAAATATATGATTTTAGATGTTATGCAGCCCCCATTGCAGTAGTTTTTTTCTTTCAAGAAACCCATCAATAATTAGATTTTACAAAAAAAAAAAAAGCCGTTTGTAAACTTCTTGAATATATGAGTTTTGTGTCAACTTTAAAAACTTGTTTGGCAGTGAATAACTTGTTTATTATTATGAGCTAGAGTCAGACAAGAATAATTGACAATATGTTGAAAATATTGTACATTAATGGGTCCAAAGTTTGACAGAGTAGGACGTTTTAATACATAAGAAATGCAGTACACAAATTATAATAAATTTATATTAAAAAAAATTCAGTCTGAAGTTTTTTGAATTCCATGGTACGATTAGGCCTTTATAATAAAAAATAATTCGATTATAATCTCAGTTACCAATGCAAATGAAAACATTTCAAACCCTAATAAGGGTCAGTGTTAAATTAATTTTTAGTCTAAGAAGTTTGGGTGACTGACAGCTCGGCGTGCCTCTCTCATCATCATAACCCTATGTGACTATTATAAAAAAAAAAAATGAATAGGATGTGTCCTCCTCTAATTTCATGGAGCCCCAAACCCTAATATAACAAAGTTTGCAAGCTAAGCCCTCTCATTTTATCTTCAATTAGGGTTTCATTTTTGTCTTGTATTGGTTCTAACTCTGTTAATGTCTGTAATGGGGGTGTGAACAAGTATAGGTATCCCACTAGGACTCTTAAAAAATTGAGGTTATGAGATGAGAAAACTAATCACTTATGCATCCTCATGAGAGAAAAAAAGTTGTGTTCCTTAATGATCCTGAGATTCTGGAATTTGGGTTGGGCCTTAGTTGAACTTTTAAAATGGACGTATACATTTACCAATAAATAAATAAAATATAAATCTTGTCTAAATATGACTTGCAATATTGTGGTCTTCATTGATAAACTATAGTCATGTTTGTTACAATTTAAAATAACATTTTATAGATTGTAATTTATAACTTATAGATTACAACTTTTTTAATAAGTCGTAGATATGCTTGTTATAACTGTTTAAAAATAAGAAATAAACAATAGTGCACATTTGTTTACAGTCTTTTGGTGAACAATTGTCAAAAATACCTTTTAAAGTGTAGAAATGAAAATTTGATTTATGTTTAATAAAATAAGTTAATTTTTACTTATAAAATTAATTTTATAAATACTTAAAAGAAAATAAATTTAACATAAATAATAGTTCAAATTCACTATAATATTTTTCAAATATTAAATTCTAGAATTTTAATTAATTGAGTGACAAATGGAATTATAAAAAAAATGGATAATGTATTATTTGTAAGAGTAAAAAAAATTAAGAAGATGAACAATGATTTTTGGTGTAATAGAAAAAATAGATATACATATTATTAGCAAAAATGATTTAAGGCATAAGTGTTCAAAATAAAAAAATTTAGAGCATTTTATAAGCTATAATCTCAAAAACATCATTTTTCCAGCTTACATATTGTGAATTTTTAAAGCTGTTTCTAGCTTAAATAAATTTAAATAAATATAAGCATGCATATAATAACTGCTTATTTTATACTAAAAGTTATAATATCGAGCTTATAAATTTTAATAAACATGTAATATATATAGTTATGAAATTAAAATTAGACCAAATAAAATACAACATACATTTCCAATTTAAAATTAGAACATTATATACATTATGTCATGATTTTATATATATATATATAAAACGGGATAATTTTTAACCATTTAATATTTATCGTGACACTTATCCCCTCACAAAGTAAAAATTTAATGCCACAATTAATATTTTTCCTAAAAATGGAGAGAGAACTTTTTGGGGTGGGATTGTAGCTTAATGGGACTTATTTAACCGTCCACATCTATATTACTATATAAAAGTCTCTTAACCCAAAAATATGTCATTTGACCATTTTACCCCTAACAATCCATTCAATCCCATTACAATCCATTTACACCATTTTAATCACAAGAATTTGACCATTTTACCCTTAATAAATTCTATTCAATCCCATAAAAATCCATTCACATTATTTTAATCAAATTCATAATTTGTTTCAATACATATATTTCATCATATAATATATTTATTAACTTACCGTTAAAATTGAATATCATAATATTATTAGGATAAATGGATGCTCATGAAATGAAATGATATTTAAAATATAATTCACTATTATAAAATGAAAGGATATTCAAAATACAATTAACTTATAATTAAAATTATATATCATAATATTATTATGATAAGGGGATGTTAATAAAATTAAAGGATATTCAAATATAATTCTTATTCATATATTTATTAACATTCATTGCAACATAATATATTAACAAACATTTAATGCAACAAATGCACATTAATGCAAATGCACATAAATATTCTTGTTTTATATTAAAAGGGTAAAATCATACTTTTATCTCATCTTAATAGAATATCAAATTGTAGGAGGTGTAATTGCATATTTTGAACTAGAAGGGGTGTTTCTGCAGGTTTAGAACACTTCAGGGACCAAATGCATATTACCCTTATTTATTCTTTCATCTCGTCGAAAACCCAATCCTATCTCAAATAAAATTTCATTAACTTACTTTATCATCTCATAATTAGATGTTACGTGATAAATTATTTGACGATTTATTAAGTAATTCGTTAATTGCTTTTGGTACCGAAAATTTCATAATTATATTCCCTATTCATTGTTTTTTATGAAAACTCTTCACCAACCAATGCTTCAACTTCCCCAACCCTCATCAGTTACTCAAATTAATGTAACCCATACTTGTTCATCTTCTTCACGTCGTCCAATTGTTTCCTCTTCACCTCTTCCACAAAATCCTTCTTCTGCTCCAATTTCATCATCTCTTATGTCCTCCACCATATCGTGTCTGCGTTCGATCGAGCCATCCACTTTCCCTTACGATGGCAAAGATTTCAGGGAAGGTTACCTGAGCCTTAGAGTTTATTTGCAGTCCCAATGATTCACGGAGCACGAGGCAGTGACGACGAATTGCCATCTCCGTCTCCTACTCCCCTCAATGTCTCTCATCCTTATTCTCTTTCATTCTATCACGATTATTATTTCCTGGCTTTGCAATCTAGAGCTACACGAGAAGGCCAGGTTTTAGGGATAATGAGAAAAGGGTTCTCTGATTTTTATGATTTTTCAATCACTGCATATTTCCATTGGTTTTATGCAGGTTTGGAAGTTGTTATAATTTTTATATCAATTTTTGGGAACTATATTTTTAAGCTGAAATTTGTGGTTTTGCAATTTGGATGTGGAGTTTAAACTTCTGTAGTTGCTCTTTGTACTGATGGAGTTTTATTTTCTGTTTTCTGTTTGAAATTGGCAGTCTGGAGGATTGTGGAGAACCTTTTTTTTTTAATCAGGTATTTCTGTTGGTTTTTTTATATTCATTTCAATGGTCTACCATGTTACTCATAGCTTCATTTTGTATGTTCATGAGAAGGAGAAATACTTTCTTTATCGTATTATAAAGCAGAAATAATAGTATGATAGATTGTGAATGATCTTCAACTATTGATTATTTGGATCTGTTTAGAGTATTTACAATGATCATAGGTTTGCAATAATCCTTGGGATACGTGGAGTAACCTTATGGAAATTGTATCTACTAATGAATTTCGTAGTGCTTTGTTTGAATTTGATAAAATGCGTGTAATGGTGAATTTAGTGAATTGGTCATGCTATTATTTTTTTAATCATCTTTGTTGTTGTGATTGACAACAATGTTTATGAAATTGCAACAGTTACCAAGGCAAGTTAATGGGCTCTCTCATTATATTAGGAATTTCTGGATTTGCTTTGAGAATTCTTCTTTCTATGTGGGTCCTCTTATTTATAAAAATTTTTTTGTCAACTTGTAATCGATTACATGAAATTTTTTAAATCTAATTACACAATATCTCGAAACCAATGCTTGCTTCAAAACCTCAATGCATGATGGACTCAGACTGGAGTGATGCCTTCCAAAAAGCACACTTCCTTCGAATTGATTGTGACCAGCCATCTTGGTTTGCTATCTAAGGTTTGTGACGTTCTAGCAAATCTGAAACGCGATATTATGAATGCAAAGTTCTTAATGCAAAAACACTCTGGCTGCAAGCCTGTAGTTGTGGTTCATATCATTAAATCCCACCGTTAAAACCCTCATCTTCTCCGACATGTCAATCGACGCCCTTCCAGAAACGGTCGCATTCATTCGCACGAGGAGCTCCACCGGTAAAGCACGATCATCCCCGTCCCTATTTATGTGGATCCATCATCGATCTCTCCTTTCTGTAGAAAAAAAAATTGCCATTACGAAGGTGCGGTCAGTATATATCATGCACACTTTGATTCACAAATGTTAAATTTTTTCGTTTAATCCCCTTTTTTTGGTTTATTTTGGTTGTTCTTCAACTTATTTTTATGGGGTTCTCATCGTCATATATGAGAAAAAAATATAAGTTTTTTCACTCATTGTTTGTTATAGGTACAGTTAGACTTCATCTCTTCATTCCCTGTCATATTAATTTTTTTGTATGTATTTTATATGGGCTTCTCATTGTTATGTATGAGGAAAAAAAATTTGTTATTCAACTCTGTATTTTTTAAATAATGTTATGCTATGTTTTTTTGTTATAGGTTCATATATTTAGACTTCGCTTCGTTATTTCTTTCTTTGTTGTTGCTCAAGTGAAACAAGATACATCATGTTATGAATTTTTTTAACCTTCTTAATCAATGTTTGTAATTTTTCTTCTAATTCTTGCATCTTGTCTTTCATTCTTAGTTGTAACACAAAAGTTAAAAAAAAACTAATACAAAATATACTGTTTTGCACTTAACAGATTCTTCTTGGTTTCTCTATTGTGGTTGGACATAGGGCAGGTGTGCATCTTGTAGTAAGTACCTTGATTAAAATAATGTTTACTTACATCATTTTTTCATATTGTAACTATGGGTTATTTGAATATTCATTTTTGGTTGGATGAAGATTTAACTAGCCAATGGAGTATATGAGTGATTAAGAGAAATATTATTCCCTGAACAAACAACTTTGCATAATTTAAATTAAGAAAGCGCCGAAGGCATAGTTGATTTAATTATTTTATCGACCTGTAAATTATGTCATCAGTGTCTTTTGAAGCAATTACAATCCTTATGAAAAATTATATATATATATATATATATATATATATATATATATATATATATATATGATTTTAGGTTTAAAATATTTTAAAAAAATGTCTCACTATTGTGTTTGCCTTTTTCTCTTAGTTGTTGTGGTTAATCAAAATTGAAACTTTTTTGGCTTTACTTGAGGTTTCATAGCATTGCTTAACTGATAACTCCACATTTGGCTCTCTGATGTCCATAAGTTGGATTTATTTATCTGCAGCACAAATGAAGTTCACTTAGTAGTCAAGAATATATATGAAAGTTTTGAACACCCTCAGTTTTCTCAGACTACCTCGTCAGAGATTTCAACATGTGTAGAATTATCTGCATCATATTACATCTACGGATTAATTTTTTGGGTTCAAAATGGTGCCTATAATTAACATGAATTTATTGTTTTAAAACTTTAATTAAGAAAGAATTCGAGAAACTTTTTTATAATCATTTGTAGGTATGATAATCCAAAAACAATCTTATGTTATGAGCATTTGATTTTAATCTAAACTTGTAACATGAAGATCATATTTTCTACAAATCAGGGAAATGTTTTGTTATATAATAGTACGTTTTTAACATGCAGAGTTTTGATTTGAAAGTTATATTATATAAATTGGTCCATTTCTAAACTAGAATCTTATATGAAACAATAGCAGCGATTTTCTTGTTCATCCATCTCATAATATAAAGACCTACTTGTCAAATTTTATGAAAAGTGGTTTTAATAGTTTTTTTTGGGAGCTTGTTCATCTCATTAAAGACTTGATTAGATTAATTCAAATAATCTAATTTGAATAGCATTTGCAACAAAGGAATAATTTTTTTTGTCACTGATCCAAATTTATTTTTATTGATTTATCTTAACAAGCATTTAATGCAACTTAATATAACTAATATTTGTTATTCAAATCAACAAAATAATCTATGTGCATCGCATGCACATTAGCTAGTCATATTATATGGCCTTATTAATTTCATTACAACCATCTCAAACAAGTTTAATTCAAAGGGCACTGATGCACTCCATCATTCTGGAGTCATTCTTACCGCCCTCATCAAGTATATACAATATATAATCCCCTGTTTTGGGTGAAGCATAAATAGAGACCAGGGGGAATAAAGGAGTCAAGGAGAATAAGAAAAAAAATTGTTTTTTTTTTTTTTTTTTTTTTTTGATATCGGAGGGACTCCCCATAGTTGACCTTACGTCTTTCGAATAATCGCCAAGAAACATGTGGGTAAGTCAGCGCCAAGACTCGAACCCAGGACCTATCGATAACACCGCTAAACCCTGAACCGTTGTGCTATGGACACTGGGGACAAAAAAAAAATTTGTTTGTTTTGAAAGAATTAACTTTGAAGATACTTGGATAAGCTAAGAATAGCCCGATAACTATTCTAAGGGTGTTGGAATTGTTTATCAGAATTTACCTATGTTAATGAATAAAAATATTTTTTTGTATCATTTTTAAAAAAATATCTCACTAACACTCTCACACACATCTCAAAAATAAGTCATATCTATCATATCACACATATATATCTCATACTTATTTCTCAACAAAAACAACTTATGCAGGGGGTATAATTGTTATTTCAAAAGTCATGTTTTATCAATATCTTATCCATCAATTATTTTCCCTTTATACAAGGTAATCAAGCAACAAAAATGTGAATTTTACATTTTTCTAATATGAATAACAAAAATGCAACTGAATAAAAATTTACTTATTCTGCATAGATTGTTATCTATCCTGGTATGGCTATCAGAGGTCAATAATTTTGTTACACACCAAATGGAGGGTAATAGAGAATATATACTGATGTATGAAAATATGCATTCTATTTATACGAGTATAGAAGGTATGCATTTCATTAGACAACGGCAATTTCGAATGACTATGCTATCTATGCATTCAATTCATCCAATTGCTGCTATTCTTCATCACCTGACAAAAATGTTTCATTTGTTTTTTTAAAAAAATTATGCCAATTCATTGCTGATGTTAAAAACAAAACCCTATCGTGTTGTAAGTTGGATTTTTATACCACCAACTAGTGAGGTAGGCTAGGCACATTTGATTGAACTATATATGGTAAATTAAAGGAAAATGTTTTACTCGGTTCATTTAACAGTTCAAAACGCAATATGTTCATTTAAAAAAAAAACATTATGTACATCATCGAATGAGACATATTTTTATAGAAAGTGAAATATATACTCCAGTGAATAATATCATTTATAAAAAATATGAAAATTTTCATGAGGTATATACTTTGATACAGTGAGTGGAGAGGCTTAACGAGGTATATGTGACTGCATTTGAAATTGTAAAAAGAACTGAGTGTAACTGCACTATAAGTTAAATGGATCGCAAAATATTAAAATAATATATGTTGGATGCTTGTAAGTTATAATGATATTTCATGACATGCTTTTTCAAAGGATGCATTTATTTATCTGGCAGCTTGACATCAATCCTCTCTTTGAATCTGTTAATCCTAATGTTTTAGACCTGTATGTTTTGTGAATAAGAAGATGAACAAGAGAAGAATATGCCTCATCTTAAAACAAACATGTTTGTTCAACAGGGATAAACTATGGATATTTAATCTTTGACAAGTTATAGACAACTCTATAGCAGAGGAAGACATTTTATTCTTGATTAACCACTAAAAACTATAAAAATATTCTAATAATATTATTAGAAAAGGCAAAAAATTATCAAAATAGAGACACAAATAGCAACCAACCAAAAAAATTATTTTATGCCCTCGCATTTATCCATGAACTAAGCTGGATGAGGGTTTAAAACTGATTCGAGCATCCAACAAATAGTATTGACCTCGGACCTCTTGTAAATGCATTTCTCAGATATAAAAGGTCTCAAGTTTCTCAAATTTTTTTTTTTATCAAACTTCATCTTAGTAGGATAGTAGAGATACTCCCTTATTAATAAGGAGATCTCGATTCGAGTCTTGTTGTTTGTTGATATGAAAATATTTGACCAAAAAAAATATTTACCAATAAAAAAAGAAGTATTTGGAATTGGGGTTTCAAATGGTTAAAACAAGGGAAAATGTATATACCCCTCTAAAATTCGCTAATATCCATATCCCTCTTTCTTTCTGTTTTTGCTTCTGAAAATCCATATACGCTCTGCTTTTCAATAAGAAATTCCATGGTACGACTAGGCCTTTATGGCAACCAAAAAAAATAGTTATATTATAACCTCTGTTACCAATGCAAATGACATCTCTTCAGATCCTAATAAGGGTGAGTATTAAACTTAACACAAGTTTGGGTGGCTGACTAAGCTTGATGTGCCCTTTTTTTTCCAGTCATAACCCTAGAAGACCATTAATATAATGAATAGGCTTTTTTGTATTTAATTTCCTCTTGGAGACCCAAACCCTAATAAAACTGAGAATTGCAATCCAGGCCTGTCATTATCTTCAATTAGGGTTTAATTTTTGTCTTACATTTGCTATAACTCTGTTGATATCTATCATAAATAGGCTCATGGAGCCCCAAACCCTAATAAAACTGAGGATCGGGAGCAGCCTGTCATTATCTTCAGTTAGGGTTTCACATTTTTTTTGTTTTGTATCTTATTATTCTCTTGTTGACATTTTATATGTAATGATATTTAAAATTGATACCCAATGAGAAGATCATTGTCTCATAAAGGGGAGATGGTCAATATGTTTTGAGTACTGCTTCAAACACCTAAAAAGTAGATTAAGAAAAGTCAAAATATATGTGATTCGCGGATAGGAACAGGATGGGATAGATATTCTGATTTTTGTATGGTTATTTCATGGATAAACACAGGGTAGTATAGGTGGGGGGATTTTGTGAATAAAAATCAAAATAAAATTATTTTGTTCTATGATGTTTAATGAATTCGTTATCGCGTTATTATCACTAGGAGATGCACACACTATAAAAGTTGAATAAAATTAGAATTTTGTGATGCATCCGGATTATGTATTTATCATTTTTCCTTATTTTCTACTTTTCTTAAGTTTAATGCACCCTACAATTATATCAACTTTTTAGGACTAGTTTGATAAACTCTGCTCATATATTTCGTGTGCAAGAGAAACAAATGAAATTTTATCTGGGAAGGCCCAGAATGACTATAAGAATTAATGATTTCAAATGTCATTAACCTTAATATTTAGTTCTTATTTCAACATATGGAGAACATGAGGAGGAAAATCATTAGCCTTTTTAGTTCGTATGAACTATGATTTTTTGTATCCCGTCAACGGATCGCGGGTTGATCCGAACTCGACCCGATAAAAGGCGTAGATACTCGATCTGAATGATCCGACAATCAAAATAGGTCGGATATGGGTCCACCCCGACCCGATCCTATGGACCGATGGATCCAATCCAAATATTATGTGAGTTTTTTTTATTTATGATTCAACCCAGCATTCATGATTTAACCAAGCATTTATAACTAAATATTAAATAATCATTTAAAATTTTAAGCATTTAAAATATTTTTACAACCTTTTGACTTCACGTAAAAGCATAATAACTCAAACCGTATTCTAACCCCCCGTTTGGGGTGGAGAATAAAGGGTGGATAGGGGAGAATACAGTAGAATAAGCCCCAAACAGCTGTTTGTTTGACAAGAATAAACATTGATAGTTATGTCTGGATAAGCTAGGATAAGGCCTGATAACTATTCTAAGAAAATGGTGGAATTGCTTATCAGGGCTTATCTATGCCAATGGATAAAAATACCATTTTCTATCATTTTAAAATATTTATCTCACCTAACACTCTCTGCACACATTCAAAAAACTGTCACATCTATCATATCACACTCATATCTCTTATGCTTATTCCCAAACACAAATAATTTATGCAAGGGTATAATTGTCATTTAAAAAGTCATAAATTCTTATCCATATCTTATTTACCACTTATCCTTATTTTATTCAAGGTGAACCAAACAACAAAAAGATCAATTTTATGTTTCCCAATGAGAATAACAGAAAAGACAACCAAACAAAAATTTACTTATTCAGCATGGATTGTTATCTATCCCAGTATAGCTATCAAGGGCAAATAATCTTATGTCACACCCCAAATGGGCCCTAAATGTTCCATCATAAAACATTAAAAAAATCAAAATAGTGAAAAATTATTTATAATATATTAAACTCTATTTAAAAGAAAAAAAAATAAAGTCATTGTAGGCATTTAAGAAGTTCTTCGACCTCTCTTTGTCTGGTCTAGACTTGCTAAGGACCTGACAATCAAACAGGTTAAGCCTGGGTCCACCCCAACCAACCCGTTAATAGGCCTACTTTCTATGTGTATATATATCATTCATTTATTGTCAAGTATGTATTTTACTTTATGAAAATTGGTCATGTCACCGTATCCATATCATGCTATATCATTGTATCGGTGCTACTTAGGGTGTATTTGTACATGATGGAAAGTGAAGGAAAGTAAGGGAAAGTAAAAAATTTCTTTTTGACCACTCAAAAAGCTAGCATTTGTGCTAAACAAGGAAAAGAAAAAAATTTCCATCACTTTCCTCTCGTATTTTGTCTTATTAGAAAAAGTGGAAAAAACTTTTCCTTCCCCATACATAAAAAATTGAGAGAAAGTGATGGAAATTTTTTCCACCACTTGCACAAATACCTTGAAAGTTGGCCAAAGGAAATTTTTTTTACTTTCTACCATTTTCCCTTTGACCCAAATTCTTTACTTTCTTTCATTTTCTCTAATACACTCTTAATGACAAATTGACAACCTTAATAACTCATACATGTGTTAAACTTGTAGTTTTATTAGACTGCTTCAAATTGCTAAAGAACTTCTCTGATCTTTGATGACAAAAGGACAAGATAACTCACCCATACTAAGGATGGTGCATTTAGTTGCGCGATTGCAAAACTGATTTTCTACAAACGCTGGGTTTTAAAACTAATTATGCAAGAAGATATCCCCCTCCCCCCAACCTTTGAAATCTGCCTACAGGAAGTTGTCATAGTTTTTCTGTTTGATTACATGATTGCAAAACACAACATCCTATAAACACAAAAACTGTCCAATCATGTAACCAAACGCGCCCTAAGCTTCTTTTAGGTCTTGTTCAACGAGTACTTCAATATCATTATGCAATGAGGCTAATTAGAAATGATTCATAAATATTGAGAATCAAACCATATGTGAAAAAGCATTGTTTCTGCAACTTCTCAAGCACAAGAAAAATTACACGGTGAGTGGAAAAGGTGGAGAATGGCGCATTTACCAAAAAAAAAAATTGATCCGACTTTAGCAGTTGAACCGCATAATCTACCCAAACGCATATACAAACGAACCAAACAATTCTGTAAACCAAATCAACTATTTAGCAAGAAACCTAGGAACAAAGACAATGGTCAATCGTTTGTCACGTCATCAAACAATTGTTAAATATCACTTTGTACCGAACAAAAAAAAAAAAAAAGTATCCCATCATCAAACAACAGATTAATTTTAGAATCACACTTGTCCCCTGTTTAGTATGTGAATAACTTATCTTGGTAAAAATACCTTAGTCATTCTATCAATGGGTCCGTATAATTTATTAGAGTACATATTTTATTTTATTTTATAACAAATATATCTAATGAGATAAAATATACTATTTTTAAAATTATAAAAAAAAGATGCATCCTACATTTATGTTAGAAACAAGGTTGAGTCTACCATTTTCCAAAATAGTAAAAGGCCATCGTAACCTTTTGGGTCAATTGGCAATTAAGAAAATAAATATGTTCGAAATAATGTGTAGCTAAGATGTGAATTTTGACATGGATAAGTGGCAAGAGAAGAAAAATAAATATAATAAGAAATAAATATATTCATGGAAAGTTAGAAATTGCTCCAATAGAGGATAAGACGAGGAAAAATAGTTTAATATGATTTGAACATTTGCGACGAGACTACACAAAGTTATGATGAGCGATATGGTCATCATTGAAAGGGGTATCAAACTAGAACAAACATGAATCATGAATCATGAATTTTCATATAATGCATTAGCTCAAATAATCTAAATTATAGGGGATGGATCAATGCATTAATTGAGGGGATTGCAAGATAAAGAATTACAAAAGAATTGGTAACTTACTCGTTTGCTCAATGCGAATAAGCATATTCTCTGATAGCTATTGCAAAATTGCATCCCCATAACGACACCAAAATCAGAGTTTATTCAGTTCATTTTTCCACTTTGAATTTGAACCAGTTCCAGTTTGAGTACAACCTAGCTTCATCATCAAAAGGAAGCACCTCATCTGGAAGAGGTTCCAACTTATGGTTGCTGAGAACTGTTGGCAGCTTTTGCCTGTACTTTTTCGCCATCTCTTCCGACTCAGAAAATACTCTCTGTGCATGATTGATAAGTTGAATATCAAATTAAGAAGGCAAAAAAGAACATTCATATGATCTTTCATTTAATAATTGAAGGGAACCGACCTCTCTGTTTGACAGAAAGAGCCCATGCTCACTTTCAAGATCTGCAATGCTGCACATATAAAACAATTATTGAATATCATAGATGTGCATCAAAATGAGTGGTTGTGGTGCCTTTATGATTCAGATGGTATTCATTTCTGTAATAAGTGACCCGTTTTCCTGATTTTATGAATCGCAGTACTAGTCTACCTTTCTCACAAAAGATGGTATTCATTGACAAAATAAAAACATGCAGTACTTTGTAGTGTTAACGTAATTTGCACATGTTCTAATAAGAGATGCACAAAAAAAATCAATCCTTTAGAATTCCTTTGACAGTGGTATAAGAGAACATCGATTTTACATACTCCTACAAGGCTACAACAATACAACTAAATTCCAGATGCTAAGTATTGGAGATGCTAAAATGACATAGTGAAGATATATATTATTTTATTGTGCAAATAAAGACAAAATTCACTCTAGGACTGCCAGTGATTGTAGCGGTTCTGAAATGCAAATGATCACCTGAGAGAGATTTTGTCAGGAAACATTGACTTCACCACAAGAACTTTCACTTTCTCATCAACTTCCAATATTTCACTGACAGAGGAAACTCTAGCACGTGTTATATTTGAAATATGCATCAACCCACTGCAAGGAAAACATTTGACATTAGAATCAGCAACTGGAATCAAAGCCCAGAACTAACCTTAAAAGCCAATTATCAGTGAACAGAAATTACAATATAAATCACCAAACAACAAGTCTATGTGGAGTTAGTAGTAATTTTTAATGAATAAAAACATTTAACCTATTCTTTTTGTCATTGTCCATGTTTGCAGGGAAAAAATGTTCAGATTTAATAAGTACCAGTGGGGATCATCACACAGAGGAGACCAAAACAAGGCCTTGACATTGCTAATCTATGACAAGATCACCACATGTCCCATGGTTATAACAAGTCAAATGTAGCATGCCTGCCATTTCATTTGGCACATTTTTAATGGACTATTATTTCAAATGATCAATGATCAATGATACTTTCACACAGAATGAACAAGCAAACAATTGGGAGGCACAAGAGGGTTTTTATTAGCGAAAAAATGTTGGCTAATCCATATAGACTAATGTGATGAGCACCAGAACACTCGTAGCGGGATCTGATAATATTGATTTAATGAATACAATAATTATATATGTATTATTATATGTAAATGATACAGTGGATAATGTTTAAGTTTTCAGAGTTTCCTGATTTGTCCATTTCTAAAATGAATATGGGGCATCCCACAAAAACCATGTCTAATTTTCCACATCACAAAAGCTGAGTATACTAAAATATGCAGTGCAATGGCAAACAAAAATGAAATTTACAGACAAAACAATACCAAAGCCTGTGTTTTGTACTGAAGGATAAATTGCAGGACAACATCACAGAAAACCAGATCATAATTCATAACCTCCCAAAGAGATCCAAAAATACCAACAGAAAAAAAATCCCTCCAAATTTAGATAAACAGTGGTGACAACTGAAAAAAATGATAATTTTTTTTACTATTTAAAAGTAGTACCATTAAATTATGCCTAGTTATAACTCACCTTCTGTTAGTCTTGCCTAGCCTCACTTGTGCACCATATGAAAATATTTTGCGAACTGTTCCTTCTAGAAGTGTTCCTTCTTTAAGGTACACCTTTTCCTGCAATAGTATACAAATTCTTGAATGGAGAAACAACAAAACTAAAAGAAACATAAACTTGCAGAAATTAATAATGAAAGTGTCTACACTAGCAGAGAAAATATTGAGTACTTAAGAAATTGAAAAGAAATGAATTCATCGAAGTTTACATTTTTTGGTTTTTTTTTTTTTTTTAAAAAAAAACTTTGCCAATAACAATAACAAAACTATGGACTTCACGAAACCGATATTTGTCATCTTGCGCAAAACCTGTTTAGTCTAATGACTTGTCACATTTAATTGTTTTCTTGAGACTCTCCACCTATTTAGTGTGCTTCATATCAATGGACTAACATTAGTGGCTATTAAAAATGTGCTATACAACATATAATTAGTTAGATTTCATGGACTTGTGATTGTCTAATTGACTAGCAATGTTTATCATAAAGGGTTTTATGAACAAAAACAGCTAAACCATGCTCATATCTATTTCCCTAACTGATGCACATCATAGCCCAACTACCATTTGATACACACCTGTCTATTTCTTAGTTTTTTTAGCCTACTTTTTGGATCACTTTCCTTGGTGCCTTTGCAAGTATGAGTGGAGTTAGCATTTTCTTTCTCAACTTTAATCCTAGCTCTTAGGTTCATTTTTAAGAGCTGGATTCATCATGTTTTATGATATGTATAGAAAAGGGAAAATGTATAACATAAATATATTTCTTTTATATTTGAATTCAAATATTTAATGAAGAAATTACCTTACTATCCATGTCATAAATCTGAACAAAATAGGATCCATTAACAGTATCCCATTCTTATCCAAAAGACAGATATTTGAATAACAACCCAATTACCAGTATTCGAACTCAAAGCAGATTAGGATATTATCTGCTCTGCTCACATATAGGTACTAGTCATTTTCATATCACTCATTCAAAACCTCAATACTCATGAAAAATATGGATTATTTACTCTCCTCTTTGAAAGAGTTTAAATTCCTAATTCACATCGCAACATAACGCATTTTACTAAGACTCAACATGCTATAATAACAGGATTTGTATAAAATAGCATAAGAATGGATCTTTTCCAAGATACAATATAAAAAAGAGTGCTGATACACATAGCCCGTCATTGCAGCCCATTTTGCATCCCGTACGCTATGATAAAGCAGTATATACTACTTTATCATATGACCCTTTTTTTTTTCATTTTTCACCATGAAAAAAAATACACTAATGTATCTCAGTATATACATCATTTCATATAGTAGCATGCACTTCAAATGGTGAGTATATAATTTTATAAAAAAATGAAAAACGGGCTAGACTGCAAAGCAGGCCACAATGGGGGCTACATGTATCTTTTTTCTATAAAAAAGATAACTGACATAATCATAAAAATTTAATGGGAATCATCTCGTCAACTAACCCAAGCTTCTCTCTCACTAATTATCAGGTCATTTTTTATCTCATCAATTCTGCTTATCTGCACAAATAAGCGGCGACCAACCTGAAGACACAAAAAGGCATTCCAAGCACATGGCATTAACAGAATGGGGAAACAAAGAGAAAAGTTCAGCAAATAACTGAGTTGGGATGGCAGAGAACTGCAATCACAATATCAAAAGTACATAAAAAACTGTTGCAGGATAAAAGGCTGTACTTACATTCTCTTTCAAATCTGTGAAGTTATTTACTCTATTCATCAATTCAGCTTTGGGAAGAAATGCTCGCAAACCCTGTGAATGAAGTCCCCCATAAAAAAATGCGACCAATTTCCACTTTTCAGGAAGCAAACTATAGAGGAATGAATTAATACTCACCTCAATTCTTGTAAGAAGACCTCCAGTATTCCACTCCGTAATTCTGACCTCTATTGGTTCGTTTAGTTGTTTTATCTGCAGTTCAGAAAAACAAGAAAAGAGAACGAACCGACCAGAAATTAGCACACATACGGCAAAGAACAGCACAAACTTTGTTAGAATACTGTGTAGAAATAGACAGAAGCTAGAATAGATCTTGTTTTCATAGTTGCATAAAGTTGTTGTACTTTGGAAGATCAAGATAATAATCTGGAATGAGAAATCTACAAAAACCATTAGATCCAGTGACCAGACAGAAAAAGTAACCCCCTGTTTGGGTTGTGATTCCAGGATAGATTGGTATTATGGAATAAATAGCTATGCGGGCAGTTTTCGATTTGTTACATATTTCTTATTTCATCATCATTATTTTCGTCTTCTGTGTTTTTATGGTGTGTATATGGTCAGGACAAGCTAGTTGAATCTATTAAAAATTACTACCAAAGCTTATACTAGCTTATCCAAGCATATCTATCAAGTTTTATGGGTGTAAAACGAACAGTTTTTTCTTCCTGCCCTATCAGGGCTTTACTCCACACCCCGAAGGCCCGAACAAGGAGTAAAAGAAAAACCAGGCTGTCGGCAAAATTTGACCAAAAGGAGTAAAATTCAACTGAAATACACAAATCTGACAGATGCAAACCACAACAAAATAATATGATTAAACCGAATTATCTGCAAGCAAGATATACAACATCAAATTATCAAATAAAAGAACACAAAAAATGTGGAGTTTATGGCATCACATATTGTGCAAAAAAATTCTCCCAACTTTCACTTGATATTAACTATACATTATGAGAAATAGAAAATCTCCAACTTTGGCATGTAACTATCGACCTGTGATGCCAATACACAATTCTCCAACATTAACAAGAAATTATCAACACATGATGCTAAAAATAACAATGCTCAAGTATTAGCACATAATAAACAACACTCAAGCAAGAATAAGAACCTGCCTCACTCGGTGCCATGCGACCCTTTTAAACAATTTCCTCGTAGAAAGCAAAGGCCGTCCGCTAAGCGTCCTCCCGAGCACCTCCGCAAACACAAGCGTGCCCACCTCCAAAACAGGCCTGCCCGTCCCCGAAGACCGCAAAGGCCCAAACGCCTCCTCATCCTTCAAGACGCCCATCTTCCCATTCACCATGAACTCCTCCACATCCTTCCCCAAATCGCACGACAGGTAATCCAGCTCCCTCTCATACAGCGGTAACACCTCCTTTGTAAGCATTGTCCCCAACATATCCGCCCCCACATTCACATCAAGCTTGTTCTCATTCCCCGACACGACGACGCCCACCACAAAGTCTCCGGCTTTCGGGTCATAATACTCCACTCTCACCTCGCCATCCCCAACTTCCCCAACTGGATCAGACCCACTCCCTTCTCCGGTCTCCTCCGCGGAGTCCCTCGCCTTGAAGAACTTCAGAAACGGCGCCAAAGCCTCGTCTTTCTCAGCTTTCTTGGGCTCCGGCTCTTCGTCAGGAATTTGCACCGGGAAAGGCTTCTCGAGCAGTTCGAGCTCGGTTGATTCAGGAATTCCATCAAACATGTCGTCCTCTGTGACTGTCGCTTCGGACCCATCGTGGGCAGGGATTACAGAGACATTGGTCGGAGGAGCTGGTTCGGACCCATCACGGGAAGAGAAAGATAAGAGGTGGGTGTGTCCCGGAATCGGAGGGTTCCATGAAAGGATGGAGCTTTTTGGAGAGAAGCGTCTCTGGGAGTTGGAAGAGTAGGTTTTCTTTGGGAAGCAGAGCTTCTCGTTGAGGGTGAAGGGGAGGAGGGAAGGTGAAGAAGAGATGGGCATCTTTATCATGAACTTTGTGTCATCTATAAAAACCCTCTCTTTCTGTCCCTCAATCAAAGGTTTCTTCTTCTTTTTCCTTTTTTTTTTCTTCTCTGCTTGAGAAGGTGAAGATTTTTTATACTTACTTAAATAATTATCTGTTTGAAGAGATTGGGTTTTAGACTCCCCAATGGATGGAGGCAAAGTTCGTGGGCCGGTATTGGATTGGTTGCACACAGGTTTTCTTTTTTATTTTTTTCAGTCTAGAAGACAGTTATATATATCATAGAAATCTAGTATAAAATATATATCATTACATGTTGTATATATTTTATTAAATATTTTTTTATCCTTGTTAAAAAGGTTTTTTTTTTAATTTTTAAGTCTCCACAAACTATAGTATTTAGTGATCGATCCCTCACTTCTTCATATTTTGACTTTAGTCCCTAAATTTAGAGGATATGCTCTTTTTTAGTCTTACTAGGGATTAAAAAAGAGCATATCCTATAAATCTGATGACTAAAAATAAAATGCGAAGAAGTGATAGATCGATCACTAAATACTATGGTTTGTAGGGACTTAAAAATAAAAAATCCTATTAAAAATAGGTTCATTTAACTCGAAATGGAGCTATATGTGTTTTTTTTTTTATCAAAACATATACCTCATTAGATAATGTTCACTATTTTTTAGAAAATGAAAACACGTGAGGTTTGAGTTTTGGTTAGTAAATGTGATTGAGTCTAACATTTTTAATCAAAACTCAGACCTCACATTTTTTTTAATAGTAAACATCATTGAGGTATATGTTTTGATAAAAAGTGCATCTCGCTCCATCTCGAGTTTAATGAATCCATTTTAAATAAGTGTAAGAAAATAGTTAATGAGGTATATAGAACATCTAACGAGGTATATGGTTCACTGAATTTCTAACGTGGCATATAGGACTTTGTTTTGGACTGGAAAAAAAAAAACTAAATGTAACAACTCTCTTTGAAGACGGAGGAAAGCTCAATGTGATTTTGGATTGGAAAATGTTGAACTCAATCATTTTTATCGACTAAAACTCAGACTACGTATATTTTTATTCTTTTAAAATAGTAAACATCATTTAATGAGATATATGTTTTAAGTGAGATTTGCAGGGTAGTAAGTGACCTCATTTATTTAAAACCTTTGCCAGTTACCTCCATTCGAGGAAGCAATTTCTCATAGAAAAGGGTGAGGAACAGGGAGAAATATACATGCACAAATAGCATGATGCATGACATTTGACCTGATCATCTGGAGGACAATAGCTTCCATTCGTGAACATGCGACAGCAGCCAAATGCTTTGGGAGATAACCATACAAGAAAATCATCAAGCTGGCTTGGCAATATAGCTAGATTTCGGTGTCTGCGAAGCTCTTGCTATCTGTATTGTGAGATATTAAAAATCACACAGTTAGGCCAACCAAGTTGACAGAATTTTTATGACAATTCTGTAATCTCATTCCATGCTCTAATGCCTCACAGGGCATTTTGGTGTACAAATTTTCATTTACCTCATTCAAGTTAGAGTCAGGATCACATTGATTAATAGAGCATAGTTGGTTGATCATAATAAAGATGGATTCTCAATAGCAGCTCCAGGACTTGTAGCATAAATACAATAATAAAGAAATGACAGTGTGAAGAAAGCCCTTGGTCAATGTACGGCAAGCCTCAAGGCATGAGATGTGAAGTTAAATATTTGTCATTTTCAAAATATATGCAATCTTATAAGAAGGTAAATACAAAATTTCTATTGTAATGTGTGTATATATGTGCAATTCACATCCTATCAGAATATTGGTCACTAACGGTTCCTATCCACAGTATGAAACATAATGTTTCTCCTTCTTCTTCTTTTGACAAAAGGTGGGATCCCCACCAAATTTGATTATTTTAAACAGCCTAGAGAATGTAGAGAAAAAAATTAAGGAAATTTCCCTCCATTTGAGAGACAATTTCATGGTTCAATGATTGGGGATGGTCATGGTTTCGCATGATCCTGAAGTTCATTAGCTTACAGATTTATGATTGACATTGACATTACAGCATTGGCAAACCGTGCCTAATAATCTGGACCTTCATGGTCCTGAGCATCATATACATCATATTATATATTTCCAAAAAACATAAATTGATTTTTTTTTGTGTGGATCTTCAGTACTCGTGCTAATGCTTAATAAAGCAAAGAAGAGTCTTGACATCTTAATCAAACTAAGAATGTCAACCTTGCTTGTTTATTTGTAAAAGAAATTTAATTAAATAGCGATGCCTTGACACATTAATCAAACTCAGAATTTCAATTTTCCTCACATGCGAGGGCTGTAGAAACGATAGATACTAGTAAGGAACCTTCTATAAATGGATGAGACCATAAGGAAATTAAATACCCATCGTTGTAAAACAATACCTATAGTTGTAAACAACAAAATACAATGGTTGTCCTACTCTGAGAGACTGACACTCTGCAAGGTCATCGAAATAATCCTGCAAGGAAAGCTGTAAGATGATTCTATAGATGCAAAAACCAAAAATGAACAAATAATCTGAAACAAAGAGTGAACAGATGTGGAAAAGGTTTGATAAAAAAGCTGAAGGTATGAATAACGGGGAAGGACAACCTTTCGCTCCAAACCTGGTTGGATTCTTGTACATAAAACCTATCCCCCGTTTGGAACGAGAATAACCCCCGGATAACCCCGGATAACCTCGGATAAATATTTGGAGGTGTTTGTTTACTCCGGATAACCCCGGATAAATTATGCCAGAATAAACCTTGATAAAGTGGTATAGGAATTTCAATCAACCCCTAGAATAAAAGTTATCCTAGGTTATTCCACCTAAAGAATATGTGGGTCCACTGTCAAATCAACTGTCATCACCTCTTATAAATCACCTGTCAAATCAACTATCATTACTTTTTTACCTTTTATAAATCCTTATCCATACTTTATTCACATTTTACCCAAATAACAAAACATTTATTCTTACGTTTACCAATGAGAATAATTCAAAATACAACCAAACACAAAATCACTTTATCCTTATTTATACTCATTTATACTTGGATAAATCTATATCCTAGAATAAAAACTATCCCCGTTCCAAACGGGGGCTATGAGATACAAAACAAGACAAAATTATGGATAACTTAGGAGAGGGTAAATGTTCATATGCATCCCAAGAGTCCTCCGCTAGGTGGGGATGTCCAAAATAAAAAATGATTAGATTGGCTAGGGCTCAAAGTTAAGGCAGCAACCTTCAATCTTGGGCCTCCTTTTTATACAACCTAAATGTAATTCCAGGGTAGTGGATCCCAAAATCAGCTCAGTTTTTTTCCTCTGCCTTTTTTTTTTTTTGAAGTCATGTTCTCTGTTTACGAGATAGGATACCTCTGCTTTGTTTTTTTTTTTTTTTTTTTTTGACTGACCTCCAATTCTTCTTCTTAGGAGTCAGAAAAATGAGAATCATTCTATAGTCCAGTTCTTGTATTTCTAATGTGTGTTCCAGGTTCAAGGAAACAGGTGGTGGAGAAACAAAAGTGCTGTTGAGCGTACATGTTTTCATCTTGATGAATGAAGTAACCACAATAATCAAGGAAGAATTGTTCTACTTAAATTATAGTAGACTGTAACCAAATATTAAAAGCTGGAAAGCTAAGAAATATTTTTTTGTAACATTTTAATGATATCAAATAGCCAAAATGACTTACAATGCTTGCAAAAGCAAAAGCAACGAAGACAGCAACAACAGAGATTTTCACCACCCAATTTCCAAGTTTCGATCACACATGAAAACCAAAAAAAAAAAGCTCTCCATGCAGAATCAATGTAGTGGTGTCCACTTCACCGCATGGATATTCTCCTCAGCAGACTGAACCATTGCACGCAGCTTCTTTGCCATCAAGGGGCAATCACATAGCTTGTCCATTGCAGAGGATAGAAGATCACCCATGGCCTTTACTTTCTTTGAAACACTGCTGATAAAGGGAAAGTGGTTTTACAACATTAGAAACATGAGGAAATGGATAAAATAGAGAATAAACTGAACTAGACACAGTGCTAAAAATGAAAAGGATATCAATCATCGTCGCCGCTTCTCCTCTTCGATTTTTCCTTATTTTATGACGCTGGCTGTTAATGGTGGTCAAACCATGTTAACTACGCAGGATGATTACATTGTTGCTTTAAGGTATATTGAAATATGAAATTAAACGAGCGCAAAAAAAGAATATGGAGTCCCCAGTGTCCATAGCATAACGGTTCAGGGTTTAGCGGTGTTACCGATAGGTCCTGGATTCGAGTCTTAGCGCTGACTTACCCACCTGTTTGTTGGCGATTATTCGAAAGAATTTTCCGTGAGACTGGGGCAAACAGGCGGAGGTAGCTTTCTCAGCTCGACCGTAAGGTCAGCCACGGGGAGTCCCTCCGATATCAAAAAAAAAAAAAAAAGAATATGGGGTATGAATAAAGGAACGCAGTGACATACTCATTCTTTAGTTCGGCATCTGAATTAGCCTCTCCAATGGCATGCTGGCTTTCCCTTATTTTCCTCTCTAATAAAGGGTTAGACCCGAGGAAACTTGATTCATGAAGTCACATACATTACTATAACTCATTACAGAACCCCTAATTTTTTTTTTCTATTTCTATCGACAGAAAAGGTGGTCAATGATATATACGTAAATATATAGACATCATGTGTCTAATCCATTCTAGAACTAGATAGAAGATTTTTTAGTTCCCATCGACATGAGTATTGTCTAGAAAATTTAAAAACTTAAACACTGCATATGTCTAACTCATTGTAAAACCTATGGATTGATTTTTCTGTTTTCATTGACAGAAGTGTTGTCTAAAATATTTAAAAACTTTAGACATTACATATGTCTAACTCATTTCAGAATCTATGGATTGATTTTTTTATTTTGCGATTGCAGGAAGCTAATTCTGCAATTGTGTAACCAAACAGTTTTGCAATCGCAGTTTCCTGCAAACAGATTTCAGGTAAATAGTGCCCAAAAGTTACGATTTGAAAAGGCTGGGGGGAGACAGCTTCCTGCGGAATCAGTTTTAAACCCAGCGATTGCGAAAAATCAGTTTTGCAATCGCATTACCAAACGCGACCTACAATGTGTCTAACCCAATCCAAAAAATCAGTTTTGCAATCGCGTTACCAAACACTACCTTAGAGACATAGACATCCCTACGGGTGTTTTATACTATTTACATCGATGGGAAGAATGTCTAGGATTGATAAGGTTGTAGATGCTCCAGTATCTAACCCTATCCAAAAAAGGCAGGTAAAGATTATGTGTATTTTAGATTTGGGTAATGGGATTGTCCAAGCCAAATTGATAGGGTGGTGGCAGCTAGAAGATGGTGCCCTTAATTATCATATCTTAAAAGTATTTGAATGTCTTTAATTAGTTGAGGAGGTGGTACCTAAAATAGTTTAGGTTGTGGCAATATCTCTCCCAATTTAACAATGAAGTGCTAAAATTATTTTAAGTTTGATGTGCCATTTGATATGATGTTTTGTATACATACGTTAGTGCCTTTTGTAAACATTGAAGGGTGGGATTTTAAATTTCTTATTATACTATTTGATTAAAAATCTATACCTTTCATTAATTTTATAATAGCCCCACCAATTAATTGACATCGATCTGGTATTAGATTGTGATATAATGGACATGATGATGCCAAATGATGAAAAAGTTCAAACTTCCCTGGCTTTTTTTTTCCTCTAGAAGATTAATTTATTTGGATTTGATTATCTGACCTCTTTTATGAAAAGGGGATGCTACCTGACTTAACTAAAATCACAAAAGTTCAATAATATAACACAATCATAATTTTTTTGTTAACAAAATGATTAAAGAAAACATAATAAGTAACAAATTTGGGCCCATTTTAATATGCACTTGGAAAATTCTAGCTTTGAAAATGGAAGTTTTAAAACGTGGTTCCAAATCTAGCAATTTAAAAACTAACTAAACAACGTTTCTGAAAGTTGGATTTGAAATGAAGCTTTAAATAAATTTCATATCACATGCATGGTATCTAAATAGCACGACATATAACATACTAATAGTACCCAAAGTAGAACATTTATGGGTCTTTTTGCATATATACTATTGTAAAAAATATTATTTATTTTTATACTATCACAAATAGTTTTTTTTTATTTTTATACCGTTAAAATTTTTAAAAATTATGTATTTTGACCATCCTATTTAAGTTCTATCAAATTTTCGATTAACCCCGTTAAAATCATAGAGAAATGAATAAATTCCCTCTTTTTTTTGTTTTTATATTACCCCTTACAAATCACAATATTTATTTTTATAACATCAAAAAATTATATTTGTTTTAATACCATGAAAAAAAATAACGTTAAATTTTTCCATGAGAATGATTTAATGGAATACAAAAAAAAATCTTATTTTCAATATTATATATGCAATAAATCTATTATTTTTTGTGATGATCAAATAGCATCAATTTTGAATATTAAAGACTATTGTGCCTTTAGTAATGAATATATATTTGATATTTAAAATGTATTTTAAAAATAAATTTCTTTAATTATCATGTTTATTGAAATATTAAAATCCTATGTTTAACGATATAATACAAATATAGATTTTTTTATTTATAAATATTGTGGGAGAATTTATGTATGTATGTGTGTGTGATAGTATCTATGTATGTATAGTACGTAAAGAGTAAAATTATTGTGATATTTTGTATGCCTTGATGATATTAATAGACATGTTTAAAAATATGACAAAACCTAATCAGAGTGATAAATATGAAAAATTACAAAAATAATTTAATAGTATAAAAATAAATAGATTATATTTTTAATGGTATAAACATAAATAACAAGTTTTTGAAGAGTATATATGCAAAAAAACTTGTTATTCTTTCCATTATTTTAGTCATTTTATTTGTCTAATTAAAAGTTAACTCTAGTTAAATTTGATTTGTGTTATAAAAACTAACATCGTGACACATTTTTTATTGATAAAAATTGCAATGGTATAAAAATGCATTTTAATTTATAATGGTATAAAAATAAATAACACATTTTTTATGGTATACATGAAAAAAAAAACCTTTTTTATATATATTTTTGTAAGAATCAATAGACAACTATGAGTCTGATGACGTGGCAATAGACAACGAAGCAGGGAAGCTCTTTCGATCATTGCAAGATAGAACTTGCAAAAGGCTCAAGTAAATAAGTATTCTCCATTTTTTATTCTATTGGCAGAAAAAATTAAGAATTCATCTATTTTTTAGTGTTTTAAAAATCACACCGAACCGGCTGGTTCAATTGGTTGGACCATCGATCAACCCGAATTTCAGTTGTAACCAGTGTACAAAATTGTTTCAGGGTGCGTTTGGTTGCACGATTGCAAAACTGATTCTGCAGGAATCTGCGATTGCAAACCTGATTCTGCAGGAAGCTCACTTTCTCAGCTTTTTGAAATCGCAGCTTTTGAACACTATTTACCTGCAATCGCTGGGTTTAAAACTGCGATTACAAAACTGTTTGGTTGCACGATTGCAACCGCGGCTTCCTGCAATTGCAATCGCAGCGCAATCGCGCAACCAAACGCACCCTTAGTTTAGCGTCTCAAACGCCAATCCGTGGTGGCGTCAAACGGTGTTCCCGTTGTCGAATACGCCCCACCCCGGATCCAAATTGTGCCTTAGACTAAAAAAATAGGTGTTGTTACACCTAGATCAATTTCCAGCTCCAATTTTAGCCCTATATACGTCGATAAATTTCTATCGACGCATATACTCACATTATCAAGGTATATGCTTCTAAATTTTTTTTACATATACATCAATGCAATTCATTGGAGTATATGCTTTATTTTTTTATAAAAGCATGTACCTCATTAGATGAGGTATACTATTTTTTAAAAATTCAAAACACATGTAGACTAGAAATGAGGTTAGAAATAGGGCTGAATGTAACACTATCCTAAATTTTTTAATAAAAATGTATAAAAAATAATTTAAGTTAAAAAATATTTAAATTCAAGTAATTCATTAATAAGTCAATACATCAATAAATTTCGCATGATTAATTTATTTTTAAGACACTTGTTATATACAATCATTTTTATAGCCTCAAATGTAGTCTGTACAAAATAAGATCTCAATAATTATTTTTCTTAAATTATGTACGGATTGTCCGTAGGACTACATCTGGGTGCTGTATCTAACATTCCCCATTATTTTAATGTGTTGTTTTAACCATATTTAACAAAAAAAAAAATTTCCCACTCCATGGAATTCAGCTCTAAATTTTTTTTGTTGAACACACCAATCTAACCCAAATTCATCTAAACAATTAGACACACTAATCAATCAAATCTGGAACAAATATATCAAAAAATAAATAAATATTACTCAAACAAAAATTTAAAAATGAACTCAATATTTTCAAATCTCTTAATCGAATCCATAAAAATTGGATCAAGATATAAGTATTCAAAACAAACAGCAAAGCAGGGGGCTCAATTTTTTTTAAAGAAAATATTTGACTCAATCATTTTTATCAACCAAAACTCATACCACAAATGTTTTCATATTTTTAAAATAGTAAACATCATCTAATGAGATATATACTTTGATAAAAATTGTATATCAATCAATTTCAAGTTGGAATGAACTCATTTTTTTAGTAAGTATAAGAAAATATCTAATGAGGTACACCTAAAAAGGTATATGTTTCACTGTTTATAAAACTGTATTTTGGACTGTCAAAAAAATTGAGTGTAACAGTGACTTCTTTTTAAAGGAAAATGTTAGACTCAGTCATTTTACCAATCAAAACTCAGAGTCTCAGATCACACATGTTTTTTTATATTTTTAAAACAGTAAACATCAACTAAAGAGGTATAAACTTTAATAAAAAAGTGTATATCGATTCATTTCGAATAGAATGAACCCATTATTAGTAAGTAAAGAAAAAATTTAGCGAGGTGCACAAATTGTCTAACGAGGTATATATTTCACTGAATCTGTAATGAAGAATATAGGGCTATAATTTGAACTATGAAAAAAACTTAGTGTAACAACTCTTTTTTTAATGTTATTGGGCCAACTGTTTGGCCCATATTTTCAGATTTTCAAGATCTCTGAGCGGGCCAAGGCCACTTTTTTAGAATGCTTTCTACTCTTTGTTATTAATAGAACTAATACATTTATTATATCAAGATAATATCACGGTATGATTCTGGTTCACCTGACGGTTAAACTAGTGACTCTTAACTCAATCATTTTTTTTGGTTCAATGAACGGTTCGATTTTAATCTCCATTTGATACGTTACACAACTGCTACTTGTCAATATCTCCCAATAGACGCGAGGAGTGCACCCTCACCAAGTTAGATGAGATGTTATTTTTTGAAGATCAAAATATGTGCTGGCTGAGATGAATAAAGTGTAAATTGTTCATTTTTCCTAATAGAATGTGTATCACCTAGCTAGCAAAGTATATATGTTATTTGAGATTTCATATACTTATGTATGGCTGCATGATTGATTCAGTGTATCAGCATAGTATGACATTTTCAAGACAGGTGTTGAAATACTTCATCAATCCTGCAGTCTACACCTTTCCTTATGCCTTAATCTACTATACACTCAATTTAAAAATATAAAATATATGTATTTAATCTATTAAATCATAAAATTAATTTTTTTTATAAAGATAAATATATACTGTCAAAGAAATGCATGAACTCTTCCAAGCATTTTCCTTTCAAGGCTGGTCCCAACTCCCAATTTGTTCTTTCAATTTGTTCTTTTATCTTGTAACGTACTTTGTTTTTTTCTTTCATTTTAATATATTAAAGTGTTGGTTTATTATTTTTTTCAAAAAAAAAAATCTTTTTTTAAACATTTGTATTTAATTTTGTCATTTTCGAAGTCAACTTTATTTTTGGCCTTGTTTGATGTTTCTTATGAGTGGACAACCGATTCTTTGGGCAGACAGTAGTGACAGTGATAATTCATATATTTTTATAGATTTTTTTCATAAGATAATAAGTATATATCTATTTAAGTGAAGTGTATATTTTATTAAACTATTTTTATATTCGTTAAAAATAAGTATTTATTAAAATTAAATCCATCAAATTTATCAATTTCAAAAAAAAAAAAAAAAATTATCTAGAAAGAAAATCATTTACAAAATCCATATCAAACACTTAAAAATTATTTTCGGTCGAAATAAAAAACTTACCAATTGATTCATATATATATATACATATGTATATATATATATATGAATGAGCTGTAACGTAACTGTCTACAATTTATATTTATTTGGATGTTTGGGACGCATTTTCAGCTCAAGATATGAGATCTTTTGTGGTCGGGTACACGAAAACAATGGTTTTGGTGGCTTGTGATCTCTCTGGAGCAACGGTGACCGTCCATTTAGTGAGGCTTGAATGGTAGTTGTGCTGTCACCTTCGGTGAAGATAACTAACTGAAACAAGATAGAGAGCGAGCAACAGAGGCTCAGAACGAACTCTCTAGAACAAATCGAGGCGGAGGAAAGCGATTTACGGATAAAGTGGATCCACTCATCCACCATACATCTATAGTCACGTGTTGATTTCAAATGTTTGGTGTCTCATCCAATCATCAAATAAAAAAAAAACAGAGAAACATTTTTTTTAATCGGCTATTTTGAGATCCCTAAATTATAATTTTTTAGTGTACAAATAAATATGCAAGTTAGTCTACGGTCCATTTGGATAGATACATAAGTTATTCCAGAGTTTATATATATTTCAGTAATAGATAATTTTATTAATGGAATATGTGAATTTTTGTTTAGTTGTGTTTTTTGTTATTCTCATCGAAAAATGTAATAATAAATATTGAATTGTTTGATTAATGAAGAATAAAATTGATTAAGGTATAAAAAATTGATTTGACATGTGAGCCATATTGATGTATAAAAGGTGATAACATGTGATTTGACAAGTGAGTCATCTTATACCAGTGGAGGAATAACACAATTCCAATGGGGGGAGAGCTGGAATACAAATACCAGATTATTCACACCTAATTCTGTATAGCTATACCCACTCATTCTCTCTATTCAAACACCTTTTTTTTTTATTCTCATCTATTCCCTCCAATTCCTTCCTTATTCCTCTATCCAAACGCCCCCTATATGTTTTTCTGGTCATTCTATTCAAATACTATTTTATGTGCAATTTACGTAACATTAAATAAAAATAAATAACAACGTATAAGATTTAACAACGTACATATACAGGTACATAACAATGTAGGAGTTAATAACATTCACAAATTGTATAGCAATGTACAAAAAGATGTTTAAATAGTATAACATGGTATGTTGAAAAAAAGAGAGAAAATGACCTATAAAAAAATATAACCACTATTCATATATTAAAAACTTTAGAAACATAAAACAAATAAGGGGTTGAAAAGATTATTTGGAATTAAGTTTCCCAAGAGAAAAAAATAATAATAAAAACATTGTTTTCAAAGGTTTCTATGCAAGAAAATAATTAAAATTTGAACTGATTGGGTTGGTGATTGTTACTGGTGGGTTTCAATAATCACATGGGTGCCAGTGTGCCACAGTGTGTGCATTCATCATGAACATCTCTACCCACAACCACCTAAAAGACATGAGGAAAATATGTTGTTTCGAATATAATTTTTATTTGAATTTAATTCTAACCAAGACTCATGGATTATATATTCATTTTCTTAGGAGATTATAAATGAATAGTAAAATGAATAAGAAGAACAAAACTATTCAATGATCTAAAATTTGACTTAAAATTTGATAAAAATCAATGAGAAATTAACAACTCATTCATTGAAAAGTGATAATACACATGCCAAAAATTATAAATGACATATCATCTTCTCATTAGCTTAAAATGTACTCCAAAATTATATCAAAACTTTGGAAATAATTGTTCATGTTAATCGCATGCCATTCATTTCCTTATTAATTTGTTATTACTATATATAGATTCCATCACATACATTTACAAAGGTCTTGTAGATGCTAAATACAATCAATATCTAGATCTAAAATTTAAAGAGTAGATCATGTGAATATTAGAAATAGAGAGATCATAACGAAAACATAAATCTAATATAAATACATGAAAATATATATGTAAAGTGTTGTCCATATAGCTCAAAGTCTTCACCAGTATTTTCTAATTGGATCAAATGAAAAAAACAGAATTCAGAGACCACACCATGTATCACATCAAGTCAATCGTTGGTTGATGTTTGTGAAAAAAAAAGAAAAGAAATAAATCAAATTCCACATTAAATAATACCTCAAATTCTTATGCCAATTCTTTAAGCCCCCGTTTGAAACGGGGATAGACTTTATTTTAGGGTATACATCTATCCAAACATAAGTGAACATAAATAAGGATAAAGTGATTTTGTGTTTGGTTGTATTTTGAATTATTTTCGTTGGTAAACATAAGAATAAATGTTTTATTGTTTGAGAAAAAATGTAAATAAAGTATGAAGAATGATTTAAAAAGATAAAAAAATAATGATAGTTGATTTGACAGATGATTTATAAGAGGTGATGACAGTTGATTTGACAGTGATCACACATATTCTTTGAGTGGAATAACCTAGGATAACTTTAATTCTAGGAGTCGATTGTAATCTATATACCACTTTATACCAGTTTATTCTGACATACATTATCAAGGGTTATCCGATCGGGGCAAACAAACAACCAAAATTCTTATCCGAGGTTATCCAGGGACTTATACCCAAAACAAACGGGGGCTAAGTAAAATAAGTTTAAATTAAAATTAAAATATTTTATCTTGATTAATAAATGAAGATACGTGTACACATTAAATATTTAATATTTAGCTTGAGTACATAACATTAATGAAACATGCGAAACAGAAATTTAGACGGTGAAAGAAATCGTGTGAAACAATACCCTTTTCAAAATGATTGAGATGATTGGTTTTGAAAAGATTTTTTGTTGTGACAGGATTGGAGTTTTAAAAATATTTCAAAATGATTTTTAAAGTGTGTTCTGGAAAGAAAGAAATCCCTTGGTATTTTTTTAACTTGAAATTGTTGTAGGCAATCCAACTATTCATAGCAGCATGGGTTGTGAATCAGTTTTCAATAGCCAATATTTAACTCTTTTTTTCTTTGTAATCCACAAAATATTATCTTAACAATTTATATTAAAAAAATAAATAAAGACATAGGATTCTTCTTTGTCACCGTGAATGAATTATTTAACAATGAAGTGCTAAAACTATTTAAGTTTGATGTGCCACTTGATATGATGTTGTATACATACATTACTTTAATTTGGCGCCTTTTGTAAACATTGGAGGGTGGGATTTTAAATTTCTTATCATACTATTTGATTGAAAATCTATACCTTTCATTAATTTTATAACAGCCCCACCAATTAAATGACATCGATCTAGTTTAGTACTTAGATTGCGAATTTGTGATATAATCGACATTATGGTGACAAATGATGAAAATTTCAAACATCCCCCCCCCCCTTCGTTTTTTTTCTTTCTAGAAGATTGGTGTATTTGAATTTGATTCCCTGGTCTCCTTTATAGAGAGGGAGATGCTAGCTGATTTAATTAAAACTGCCATCCTAGTCAAATTCCATCAAACAATGACTAAAATACCCTTTTATATATATATATATATATATATATATATATATATATATATATATATATATATATATATATTACCCCTTACAAATCACTATATTTATTTTTATACCATAAAAAAGTATATTTATTTTAATACCATGAAAAAAAATGTTAAATTTTACCATGAGAATGATTTAATGGAATACAAAAAATAACCTGATTTTGAAGATTATATATGCAAAAAATTTATTATTTTTTGTGATTATCAAATAGCATCAATTTCGAATATTAAAAACTATTCTACCTTTAATAATGAATAAATCTTTGATATTTAAAATTTACTTATAAAATAAATTTATTTAATTATCATTTTTTTATTTAAATGTTAAAATCTATGTTTTACGATATAAAACAACAATAATGATTCACATGCCCCATTTTACAAGCTCCATATAGGTCCCATGAGATGGAAAAAGTGTTAATACATATTTTGTCATTTCTATCCTTTTCAATAAATACTCCTCATAATTAAGGAGTTGGTTACAATGGCTGATATGTCATGATTTTTTTAATTTGTTTGCAGGATCAAATCCCATGATTTTTTGTAATTATTAGTCTTCTCTCTTTTGCATGAAAAAAAAATACATGATCTATCTCTCTGTCAATCTACGGCTTCTTTTTCTTCTCCACCTAAAATAAAATTTATATTTGGGTAACATTCCTTGTTTTTCATTTGTTACAATTTTCTATTATTGAATTTGATGCTAAATGTTAAATTCCATAACTCTTTCACAACATTTTTTTTAAGAACAAATAGAACCAGATCAGAAGGTTATTTTGGAGGTTTTTCAAGCATTGATTTTTTTTTTGGAGAACTGAAAGTTTTTCAAGCATTAATTGTTTTTTGGATGACTGGAGGTTTTTTAGGCATTGATTTATTTTTCGGGGGACTTTCCAGCCTCCGATCAGATCGGAAATCCTAATTGAACGATTGAATGTCGTTTCTAATGTATGTCGATTCAGGACCAGGTGCAGCCTTTTATTTTTTGTTTGTTTTGTATTTGTTATAATTTTTTAATTGAATTTGGTGTTAGATATTAATTCTGACAGCCTTAAATTTAGGGCATTTGATCTTTAAATTGTTTAACAATTACATCTCGAAGTCAGTGACATTGTGGAATATAACTAATTTTTAATTGCTTTATATAAACGAAGTCAGTTACATTTATAAATTTAACTGACTTTTAATACAATTTATTGTTAAAATTAGTTACATTTTATAAATATAACTGAATTTTATTCCGAACTCTAACTTTATACTGTGATTTGTGTTTCATTTATGCATTATTTGAAAAAAATTACATCCATCACAAATATTTGGTTTGATGATTGGAATCGAAAAATTACAAATTAAAAACAATGTTTAAAAAAATGTTGATTATTACTTATCGCCATCGTTTTCTGGTTGAATGAGAGGCTCCGCAAACATAATTTGGTCTTTTTTGGTGTTTTTGATGAAATGAGTTTTTTGAATGATTTTGTTTTTCAATTACTTTTTAAGAAATCCTAGAGGATTTGAATTTCGGTTCTATTTTCATAAATATAATTAATGGTTTCTTTTTTTATTGGTTTTCAAAAAATAGGTTTCTTAAAATGAATTAAATATTTTTAAGAAATCCTAGAGGATTTGAATTTCGGTTCTATTTTCATAAATCTAATTAATGGTTTTTTTATTGGTTTTCAAAAAATAGGTTTCTTAAAATGAATTAAATATGCTAATATGTTTTTTGAAAAAGGTAAAGATGGATTTAATGAGGGAGAAATTCATGGGTTTTAAATGAAGGTAATATTGTATTTTGTTTTCTTAACATTTTTTAAAAGTCAAACAGGCAGCCAATGAGATAATGACACCTCATGCGACTTGTGAATGAGGCTTAAATAGTGGGGCTTATGTAGTAGGACTCATAAAACAAATATGGATTTTTTTTTTTATAAATATTGTGGGAGAATTTATGTATGTATGTGTGTGTGATAGTGTCTATGTATGTATGGTATGAAAAGAGTAAGACTATTGTGATATTTTGCATGCCTTAATGATATTAATAGACACATGTTTAAAAATATGACAAAACCGAATTAAGTAATTAGAGTGATAGATATGAAAAATTATAAACATAATTTAATTTAACCGAATTAAGTAATTAGAGTGATAGATATGAAAAATTATTAACATAATTTAATTTAATAGTACAAAAATAAATAGATTATTTTTAAAGGTATAAACAGAAATAACAAGTTTTTGAAGGATATATATGCAAAAACTTGTTATTCTTTTCATTATGAAAAAATTATAGTATGATTAGTTTGGTCTTTTTATTTGTCTAATTAAAAGTTAACTCTAGTTAAATTTGATTTTTGTTATAAAAGTTACATGGTAGCACATTTTTTATCGATAAAGATTGCAATGGTATAAAAATAAATATGCCTTTTGTAATGGTATAAAAATAAATAATGCATTTTTCAATGGTACACATGCAAAAAATCCCTTTTTATATATATTTTTGTGAGAATCAATTTAGACTACCTCATATAATGTAATAATGAGGTGTATACCTTTTGCAAATAATTAGATATATATAATTCAATGAATTATATACTCATTTATAGAATGCCAAAACAATTTTGCAACGAACCTTACCAGAGCTTGACATGTCGTGAATCCGCTTGAATGTGAGGAGTGCCTTTTGGAACACGGACACAGGTGGTGCACGGTTGTCGTCAGCTAGGGCAGTAAGGTGTTGTGTTAATTTCCGTAATGAGCGCAACCCTCATATTTAATTAGTTGCCACCATTGAGTTTGGAATCTTGAACATTCTATCGGTGATAAAAGCTTGTCAGTTATCCCAAAAAAATCTAAATCCAATCCGAATCCGTATAAAAAAGATCAGAAGATCCGGAGTGCGAATATGGATATATTCAAATCCAAATTTGTATATTGATATAAAAAAATCTGAATCCAATCCGAATCCGTATATTCGATATTTGAAGATCCGGAGTGCGGATATGGATATTAGTGTATCCGATCCGAAAAATATCTGTATCCGACATATATTATAAAAATATATATATTTGTAATATATATTGTTTATATTTGTTATCATGTATGATTAATCACGATCATTATATATTATATTACCATTAAAATTTTAATGTATAATACCTAAAAGAGATAATAAACTTTAAAATCTCTATTTAAAATATCATTTGATTATTTAATTTAATGTTAATATTTAAATATGTCAATTATTTAAAAATTATTTTTATCTGATCTGCATCTGAAAAAATCTAAATCCAAAAATTAGAATATGAAAATTAACGTATCTAATTCGTATCAGTTCGATTGATAAACATAATCGATGAAAAGCCAGAGGAAGGTGAGGATGACGTCACGTCATCGCGCCCCTCATGTCAGCGACACATTCTGCAATGGCCGGACAAAGGGATAGGTGGAAAATGAATTGAGTGTAACAATAATAATTTAGAAAAAGATAACAAAATATCATATCAATTAGATATTTATTATTGGCCAAATTTGTTAATTGTTTCACAAGAAATATAAAATGTTACTATCTTTACTCACATGATTTTCAAGGCATAACTACAATTAATAAAAAATTGATTAAAAATAAATGCTTACTTTCTTAATCCCCTCAGAGTATTTATATTTCATCCTATTTTTGAGGACCCATTTCGCTGTGTCAATATGATATGTGATTACAAAAGTATATACATCTTTTTTATATAAAAAAAATCAGTACTGCATGTGTCACTAATATATATCTTCTTTTACAAAGAAAACCCACCAACTTGAATTTGACACTATAAAATGAATTTCACATGGATTGTGACTCTCTCATTGACCAAACCAAATCTTATGCCTGTAAAAATAAAATCTCACCCATCTAAAAAAATCCCAAACTGTTCCACCGAAATATATTTATTTAAAGACACGAAATACATATCCTTATCTCAACAAAACAAATCCCAATTATCTCTCAACAGTAATCCCACCCACTTCAATCCCTCTCTATCCCACTATTCAACCTTCCTATTCAATCTTCTCATATTCAACCACTTATCCCAATTGTAAGGATCTAGTTTGGCCTAATATGAGGTTTTAGTTTTTCAAACCACTATCTTATATTTTTATGCTAAAAAATCTAACAATTAAGAAACTAACAAAACAACGGTTTTCAAAAGCTGAGCCTAGCGTTTTAACCATACATCCAAAAGTAGCTTTAATTGAATTCTAATTCTAATTTTTAAATCTAACATAATATCTTAATCATAATTCTGATATGAAAATTTCTATATCAAAATGAGAAGATTAGAACTAGCCTAATCTAGACCCTAGATCACTATATATAAATTCACTCACTCACACAAACACTCCCCCCCCCCCCCCCCAAAAAAAAGCCCCCAACCATGCTAGGCCTTCTCAAAGCCTACCCAGAAATCCTCCTCTCATTGGCATGCGCACTCCTCCTCCGCCGCTGCCTCGGCACGCGGCGCGACCTCCCAATCTGCTGGCCCGTGCTCGGCATGCTCCCGAACGTCCTCCGCAACCTCCGCCGCGTCCACGACTGGTCCGTGGAAATCCTCCGCGCGAGCGCGCTCACCTTCTCCTTCAAAGGCCCAATCTTCTCTGACATGGACTTCGTCGCCACTTGCGACCCCGCCAACGTCAACCACATCTTCACCTCCAGCTTCGCCAACTACCCGAAGGGACCGGAGTTCGGCGAGATCTTCGACGTCCTCGGCAACGGCATTTTCAACGCCGATGATGACTCCTGGGCCTCGCAGAGGCGGTCCGCGCACGAGCTCTTCGCGCACGCGGGGTTCCGCGCGTTTGTGGCCGAGATTAGCAAGCGCAAGGTCGAGCGCGCGCTCCTTCCCTTGCTCGCGCGCGCGGCCGAGCGCGCCGAGGCGGTCGACTTGCACGACGCGTTCCTGCGCCTGACCTTCGACACGACGTGCGCGTTCGTGCTCGGCGTCGACCCCGGGTGCCTGTCTATCGACGGGCGCCCCGTCGTGCCCTTCGCGAAGGCAATCGACGACGTGGAGGAGGTGATGCTTATGCGGCACGTTCTCCCGAAGTGGTTTTGGAAGCTGATGAGGTGGCTAAACGTCGCGCACGAGAACAAGCTCGCGCGCGCGCGCGAGACGGTCGACGAGTTCATCTTGCGGACGGTCGCGGAGAGGAGGCGCGCGGATGGCGTGAATGCGTCGCCTGACATGCTTTCGTCGTACATCGAGAAGGGGTGCGACGACGGGTTCCTGCGGGACTCGGTCTTGAATTTCATGATCGCGGGGCGGGACACGACGGGCGCGGGGCTGGCATGGTTCTTCTGGTTGGTGGCGAAGAACCCGGAGGTGGGGGCGAAGATATTCGAAGAATTGGAGGCGAGGTTCGGGGTTTCGGAGGGGGCGATGAAGGTGTTTGATGCGGAGAGCCTGCGCGGGTTGGTGTACCTTCACGCCTCGTTGTGCGAGGCGTTGAGGCTTTACCCGCCCGTTCCGTTCGAGCACAAGTGGGCGGTGAAGGGGGAGGTGTTGCCGAGCGGGGTACGGGTGGAGGCGGGGACGAAGATATTGTTTTCAACGTACGCGATGGGGCGGATGGAGGAGGTTTGGGGGAAGGACTGCGAGGAGTTTAGGCCGGAACGGTGGATAACGGGACGGGGAACGGTGAAGTACGAGCCAGCGTACAAGTTCTTGGCGTTCAATGCCGGGCCGAGGACTTGCTTAGGGAAAGACATGGCGTTTACGCAGATGAAGACCGTGGCGGCGGCGATGATCTACAACTTCGAAGTCGAGGCGGTGGCGGGGCACGTCGTCGAGCCCAAGATGTCGATTATACTTCACATGAAGAATGGGTTCCTTGCCAAGGTGAGGAGGAGGAGGGGGTGAGATTGTTTGAATGATGTATTGTTGAAGGTGTTTGGTTTTTAATTTAATTAGGTTGTGATGATGTTGTTACATGGTTTATGAATTGTGCTTGTTGGTTTTAAGGGGGTATTTGGATATGTTGAGCATCTGTTTGTTCTTAAGCTATGGATTCGTAACTTTGTTTCTTCTTGTTCTTTTTAACAAATTGTACATATCCAAGACTAGTACTATTTCTTAGGCTATGGACTCAACCAGAACCATGTATTTATAACCTTAGCCATAGTTTAAATTACGACATAATACTGTATGTTTGGTTAACCATATAATTGTGAAAGATGAAAAATGATATTCACATGTGATCCCCATGAATGGAATAGAATGAGTGTAATATCACAATTCTAGAGAAGATATTAAATATCAATACTAGTTTATTTTCATATATTCTGACATCATTGATTTATTCCTTACAATTTTTTTTGGACATATTCATCCATATTCCATTTATTAGACATCTATTCTTTTATTCAAATATGGGCTTTTGAAGTTTGTGTACCATCTATTTCATATGCTTATATCTTGCATTGAATTGAAGGGTTAAATATAATAATTAATTACTCTTTAATAATTAATAAAAATACAAAAAAAACTGATAAAAAGAAAATAGAAAGTATCACAAGTACTCTTAAAATCTTTATATAAATCACCTTAAACAACTGATAAATCCAATCCGTTGATTTATTGATTCCAAAATTCTAAGCTGATTTTTGTTTTCTTTACCAGATTTTGAGAATTAATGAGACTGGACTGAAAAAAAAAAGACTGTTCGATGATTTAACAGATTGAACCAACCCTATCTAGTGTAATCTTTCAAATGTTGATTGCAAGCTATGAGCTTCATCCCAGACCACATAACCCCACCACCACTCAATTTGAATATGAAAGCCTTATGTGAGATATCACAAGACACTTGCTGATGAATATAATACTCAAAAGTACTTAAAGGGCCATCCGTGTTGAGGTTTGATATGTGGTGCAGAGGAATAAGATAAGATTAGCATCACTGCAAATCCAATGTGAACTTTGAAATAAAAAAATAATAATACAATGCAGTGCATGCAGGCTTTTATAAAATAAAGATGATGCTGTTGATGCAACACTTGAATAAAACTGCCTTTTTCTTCAATCAGTAGGGTCTTTGTGAGATGACATTTGAACCTCTTTCATAAACACAAGCAAATGGAAGTCATGCAAGTGCAAGTAAATTGAACTTTAAAAGGAGAGGTTGCTATCATGTAGCTCATTCTGTCCTTCCCAAAAAAAAAAAAAACACAGATATGGGCCGGAAGTCTTGCAACTGTAACAATTCAGATTAAATTTTACATTTAGTCACATAGCACAGCCTTTTGCTTTGGAAGATAAATGACTTCAATATGAAAACAAGAAGATGTTCTTCTTAAGATCCATTTGAAACCAATCTTCAAACAGATATATATATATATTTTTTAAATTACATTTTAGAAAATCGGTTTAAATTAGTATTTTTGAGCTTCTGCTTTTGATTTCAACTTTTGAATTTAATGTTTTTACTCGTCGAAAGCTGCTTTTTCAAAATCAAATATTTAATCAATTGTGTTGAAGGCACCAACCTATCAAGATTGACCATGTCAAATATATATGGTATGTGTTAGACATGAACAACATGTGGTGGTGCTTATATTGTCCTCTAGTTCAAAATCATCTATCTCCCACTGCATTATTAGAATTGCTTTGTATTATTATGATAGGCAAGATCTTAAAACATGTAATTTTCCATCAAGTTTCAGAAATCTCACTGTACACAATAAAAGCTTTCATATATATCATAAAAACATTATAAAAAAATTGAATTCAAATGCCTCTATTTAGTGACGAAAGCCAGATTTTTGCTCAAAGAGGTGACTTTAGTTATAACTTATTTTTTTTCAATACAGAATAATACATGATGTTTTTCTAAACTAAAGATTAAACAAAAAAGAGGGCTAAAAACCTGGTATTATAAAAAAAAAAGACTAATTACACACTTAACATTCATAATATATGTGTGTGTGTGTGCGCGCGCGCGCGCGCGCGTGTGCATCATTTGTAGTTCCATTAGTATAGATAAAATAAATCTATGTCACACTCCAAATGGGGCGAGGGTTATATAGCTTACATGTTAAAATTTTTAGAAACTAAGAAGGTGATATTAACATATTACTCTCAAGAATATAAAAATTAAATGATTTATTCAACAAGACAACAACTAAGACTATATATTAAAATATTTTAACAAGTTAAAATACACCAATCTTTCACTAAAACAAGCCACTAACATTTAATTTTAAAGAAGGGAAAAATCGATATAACTACTTGTAAAATTAGCTAAATCAGTTTTAATCCCTGTAAAATTGAAACATCACCACATATGGTCAGAAAGTATGTAGGGTTAACGGATTTAATCCCTGAGTTAAACTGTTTCAATAAATACATTTAAATAAGTCCCTACAAATATGAAAAATCCAATTTATTTATTTTGATTACAAAAATGTCCCTGCATTTTCTTGAAAATTCTTATGCCATCCTATACTCATCAACCGTATAAAAAAATGAAAAAATTGATATAACTCTTTGGATACTTTTGAAAATAGAAAAAAATACATGTAAAATCAGTAAATCCCTTAAGATCAATTATAAATCTTGTTAGTGTATTATAATTATTTATCAAGTAAATTTTAAAAGTGTATTACAATAATTTATCATGTATGGTTAGAGTCAAACACAGATCTGATTAGTTTCGATTACAGTAAAACCTAAAATAAATATTGTATAATAAAATACAAATCTAAAGGGATTTATCGATTCTATAGGAACTTTTTTTTATTTTCATAAGTTTCTAGCAAGCTATAGGGTATTCTGATAATTTAAATGTGTAGTTGGGTTAACCATGTACTTGGTTAGTTAGAGTAACAGTAGAAACTGAAATGA
The DNA here is from genome assembly GCA_030737845.1 of Acorus calamus. Lineage (NCBI taxonomy): Eukaryota > Viridiplantae > Streptophyta > Magnoliopsida > Acorales > Acoraceae > Acorus > Acorus calamus. Next base: position 5,915,022 of record CM060867.1, on the reverse strand, counting down.
TATTTTTTTAATAACATATAGATTTATGACGATTTTTTAATTTTACAGAGACTAAAACCGATTTAGTTAATTTTTCAGAGAGTTATACTGATTTTTCCCTTAAAAGAAAAACAAAGAACCATAGGTGGTCATAGAAAATTGGGTGGAGGCAGCTGCCATCCTTGGGCCTATGCCCTAATTGCCTCTCTACTGGAATTGTGATCATTAATAATAATATAAAACCTAAATGGTAATTTACTAATATTTTGTTATAAATTTTAATATAATATCTATGTAATTAGAATATCATTTCTACAAAAGATAAAAAGTAAACATCCTTAAATAAAACATTAGATTTTTTTTTATGCATCAATCTTCCATCACTTACAGTAAAATTGATATTAAAAAGGATACATAGATTATATCGACCATTCAAAGATTGGTTTATATTATAACACTAATTAAGTTTCAAAAAATAAAAGTGGATTAATAAATTCATGTGCATTATAATACCCATATTGTAATGTTGTGTTAATTATAATTTACCAATCCAAACCTGGTTTGGCAATGGAGTAGGTATTAGGATACGACAATAAGTGGGTGGGATAAATTGATATCTGAGCAATCCTATGTTTACCATCACATAGTCTTATTATTACTTTGTTTGGGTTTAATCACTGCGACACTGTAGTGTTCCAATTTCCAAGAGTCTGTGGTTATTAACTATATCATTCAAACAGTTACATGTCACTGTATATCCAAAACAAAACAAAAAATCTGAATCATGTGTTCAGACTTCAGAATTTGCCCAGAATGTGTTACTGCAGGTCCCCTCTGATACCAATATCTTTGTGCATCACTTTTACCTAACATGGTTCAGAGAATATTATTAGAATAAGGTCTGGTCAGTTATGGGTATCAGAAATAATGATTTCTATATATTGATCATATTCTCTTCATGGAATGTCTGGAAAGATCTCGGAATTTGTGATTATTGCATTGTCAAACAACAGAGGCTTTAATGCAAGCTTTTACAGCGGGCTCGGATCCAGCCAGTGCTCGATTACGGTCAGTTTGGTCAGTATTGAACTGCACCACGTTTAAATCGAACTGCACCACGTTCAAATCGAACTGCATAACAAATTGTTGAATATATTTTTTTACTCTCTTATTGGATTCAATCAACTATTGGAGAAAATATGAATTCCTAAGTATCATCAGTATCCAATAAGAGAGTAAAAAATATACCCAACAATTTGTTGTGCAGTTCGATTTGAACGTGGTGCAGTTTGATTTGAACGTGGTGCAGTTCGGTACTGACCGAACTGACCGAAACGGGGTCTGGCAGAAACGGGGCCTGACCGAAACTGTGTTTTCAGGTCTTTGTTGTTGGTTGGGCCAGTTTGACTTGGTTGGTTTCAAGTTCAATAGTGGCATGCATCTGTTGTGATGGATGGCAACGGCTGAACTACCCCACTCATGATATGTTAGCTTTCTGTGTGGATCCTGACTTGTGAAGGTCGGTTCATATGAGCAACCTGTTTTTTTTTATTTATTATTTATTATTTTTGGAGGGTAAAAATAAACTTTGTATTGCTATATAACTATGACTTTACACAAAAGGATTTACATAAGGCTTTACAGAGGAGGTTGAGCTAGCAGCACAAATTACTAGCCAACCCTATCAGTAGTACACCCGCTTCCAGAAGTAAGACTTTCGACAGCAATACTATTTGGTTCTCAAGTACACGGATCCGTTTGTGTCCATTCTAAGAGCTCTGTTGAAATCAACATCCACCGTACTCAATGATATATGCTCTTCACCGTCCTGTTTGCGCCAGGCAGCTAACATATCTGCAGGTTTGTTTGCTTCTCGCCAGATGTGCGACGCTCTCCAGTTGGATAAGGGGGAAAGTAAGTGGGAGATGGTAGAGAGAGTGCGTGTTGCTGTCCACGGTGGGGAACCTCTACCGTTTACCCAGGAGATGGCTGTTGCAGAGTCCCCTTCTATCCATAAATTGGAACAACCATGTTGGAGGGCCAATCTAATTCCTTAAAAAATGCCTTTGAGCTTAAGGATATTTATGGAAGCCTTAGGAATTTGGGCTGCAACACCGGCCATAAAGAGGCCCTTGTGGTCACGAAGCAACGCTCCAATACCAGCCCTATCCGCTGTCAAGGAAGCATCTGAGTTTGACTTTAGCCAGCCACTGTCTGGTGGGCACCATGTGATGAGTGAGGTGGACACCACTTTCTGCACAATAGCTACTCCCCAATTAGTTGCCATCTTCACCATCATCGGTGTCAATTCCTCATAGAATGTCTTTTCTCGTAACAGCAGCTGTACGGACTCCATAATCAGCCTACACATTGCCATTTTATGCCTTGGTTTGTTCTTCGAAAGCCTGCTGTTTCGCACCTTCCAGATCCACTAGATGGTTGTAGTCAAAGCTGCTTGCATGATCACTTTTGGAGCACCAATGGGGAATTGGCTTTTCAGCCAAATAATGTGGTCTACTAGGTTGGACCTCCATGCCCTTTTCCCACCTAGCATTTTGATGATATATACCCATATGAAAGTTGAGAAAGAGCATGATAGGAAAAGGTGGCTTCCTGTCTCAGCTTCCCTATTGCAGAGTTTACAAACCGTTTCCCTTACCACTCCACGACGAAGGAGGATGTCTAGAGTAGGTGCTTTGTTGTGGCAAGCCAGCCATGTGAAACAGCAATGCTTGGAGGCTTGGTGCGGCTGCCAGAGCCTTGTGGGCCATTCAAGACTTGGGCCTTTGACTCGTACTGCCTCCCAAGCATCTGAAGTGGATAGGGCACCAGTGTAGCTGGGCGGCCAAATGAGGGTGTCTGACCCAACACCACCGACTTCCTCTTCAGTAATCCGGTCCCATACATGGTCAAGAGAGGTAGGCCAACGAAGGGGCTTATTCCACTTCCCATTTGTGAGCAGTTGAGAGAGCATGGCGGTGTGGGGAGGGCCTAGTATATAGGAAGTATCCCCCCACCATTCAGAGAGACACCGTCCCTGGATCCATGGGTCATCCCAAAGCTTTACCTGCTGGCCCGAGTATAGGAGGTACTTCACTCTAGGCATAATCCATTCCCGGGTCGCTAGAATCTCCTTCCAAGAGCGCGTATTCACACTGACCCGAAGTTTTCCTATAAAAACTTGGGTAAGTCGAGGGTGGAATTGAATACGTGTAAAGTAAACCCATTGTGCTATTCAACTCACCAAGACCTTGGTGGGTAAAATAAATGCATAATGAAATATAAATGTACAAAACTTTGAAGACATGACTCTAACATAAATGCATAATGAAAAGTAAATGCATAAACCCTTGAAGCAACTTGTTGCTTCTTGATTCTCAAATCAAAGATATTGATCCAGAGTCGAATAGCGTAGAAAAATGATTCATGCATATTGTAAATACTATGATTCTAAAATATATACTTCAATGAATTGAATAATATCATTTATGAAAAATGTGAAAAAATTTCAATGAGGTATATATACACCTTGTTAGAGTGAGTAAATGAAACTAACGAAATATATGATACTACATTTGAGACTGTAAAAAACACTGAATATAACAACATTAAATCAGGATATGAGACATCCACTAAGCTGTTCAACACATGTTCCCAAGGGATCGGATTTTTGCTCTCAGAAGAGCTATCATCCTCCTTATGACTCTTTGGAAGGCTATGATCATGTGGCCTATTCAAAGCTTAATCAAAACTCGAACATATAAAATGGGACATGTGACGAGTTATGATTATTGTTTAAAAAAATTGTCCTCCAATATATTGTGAGAAAATGTCAGAGACAATCATTCATGTTATTATTTTTACATTCTTTGAAGTTATATATTTATAAAAAAAGGAAATATATCTGTTCAGTTGAATCGAATGGATATTGTTTATAATTTTTAATTGAGTATATATTTGCCCAACCTATTATACACACAACTAGAAAATCATATATTCAATTAGGACTGTAGTAATGATTAATAATCAATAAAAGATGAAAAATGAAAAAAAAACAATCTCAAAGTATTTATATAACATATAGCTTACTCGAGAATAAAATAATAATGTGATATAAGAAAATTAGATGATTTTTTGTTTGTTACTTTCTCGATTTTGATAATTGTATTTTGTGTTTGTTTTATTAGGATATTTTGAAAGAATAAATAGGGTTAAATTATATTTATATCTTTATCATAGTTTATTCTAACTTATCATGATATAATATTTATATCTTTATCACAGTTTATTCATACTAAATAATCTTTTTTAAGATTAAACCTATTTTTTATCTATCCACCCTCTTAGTCTCGAAACAAACAATTACTAATAGTTTAAAAACGATTCAATTCAAACAATTGTTAGTCGCTTCTAAAAACCAATGGCTCAAACAATTGGTTGATGAAATTTTAAATTTCTAATTCATTTTTGTTTTTACCCGTTTTAAGGATTAACCGAACTAGATGTTAGATCGCTCTATGGTTTAACTAATCGAACTAGCCAATTCAATCTAATTTTTTAAATTTTCATTTTCATTTGTTTGTTTTGCTTCGGACAGTCTGTAGGATAGTTTTGTTAAGTAAATTAATTGTTTAAAAACAATTGATGGTTATGTTTACAAAATAATATAGGAACACAATATTAGAAACACAAAGAAGAAGAACAACTTTACTAAATTGACGATTTTGTTATTTTCCGATAAAGGCCGATGATAGAGTTGGACTCTATGTCCTTAAGACAATTATCGCCTCACACTGGTGCTTACGGTACCGGCAACTGTCTCCCAGGATACAACGGCGATCTCCTTACAGTAGCAACACTTCACACCGTAAGGACTGCGAACCAACTCTTGTTTTCTCACTCTCTCTTTGTACTGACTGTATGTATATATGTATGCACTCAAAATGATCTAGACTCGAATGCACCCTGTAAAATCTATTGCAGTGAATGAATGCTTTCTAAAAATGCAGGGAATGGGTGATATATAAAGGAAATTGGTTGAAGAGACTCTTGGATGAGTCTCTTCCTCTGTTCATTTTTTTCTGAAATAGAGTCTCAAGCACCCATTAATTCAAATAATCAACGGTCTGATCGTAACCATCGATCCGACGGCCCACATCGCATCTGCGGATCCATTCGATCGACGGTCCGGATTTAATCCGATCATCCCATATCCCATCTGTCGATCGACGGTCCGGATTTCATTTGATCAGAATGATCTCCATCCACCGATCAGACAAAAGGTCCAAAAAGAAAAGGCTCCACTCCTAGCGACGATGTATACGTGCGCCCTAAAACGCTCAATACGCCCTCACGCGCAACGCACGTGGTGGTGCTATGCACCATCCCGCTTGGAAAAGTCCACCATAGGGTGTCCACCAAAAGCAATACACTAGAGTACAATGAGTCCACCTTATAAATCCTCAATACTTTTTCTTTTTAACTGATATGAGACTATAGCTTTTTCTTTTTCATCCCCAATCACTAACCACTTTCATCATGTTTTAAGGAAAACTTTGGATCCAATTTTCTCATTCACCCAAAATGGGTTTTGAGAAAATAAATATACTATGTTCATCTACTCAACGAGAGGAACGTAATCCAATGAGTTTCCACTAAACATAATTAGTAGAATCCTAACTCATTTTAACCAAAACATGATCAAAACCCAAGGTTTTTCCAATAAGTTCCACGTACAATTCACACATGTTTTTATATAAAAATAGTAAGTGTTTTTTAACAAGTTATATATATGTTTTCGTACCCAGCAAAAAAAATATTATATATATTTTTATGAAAAATATAGATGAATAGCATAAATCTATTCCATTAAAAAAATATAATAAATTACTAACGAGGTATATATTTTCTTGTTGGATAGCTATGGATGTACATGGACTGTCTATGTGTAACCGTACTCTTTAAAATAAAATAAAAACAATACAATGCAATGCATGCATACCTTTTATAAAATATATAAAGATATGTTGTTATCATCTTTGTTGATGCGAACCCTCAACTGTCCTTTTCTTCAATTAGTAGTGTCCTGTGAAACTTTGAACCTCTTACATAATGACATGCAAAGACAAATCATGCACATCTTTTTATCATTATTTTTTTAAAAATGAATTGAACTTTAAAAGGAGGTTGCTATCATGCATGTATATCACTCTCTCAAAATGAGATTTCAATGCATGATTTGTACTTTTGAATAAACAAATATTGGATCGTATCTTCTCCTAAAAGAATGAATGAATCTACAACAGAGAAAACAAATACATGAAACAATTTATTTTTTCTAATTCAATAGTTGATATAGATGTGGGCCACAAATAGTAATGACATAGTACTCTTTTCCCATAGAACTACAAAATCTTTCCAAATAATAAATAAATAAATAACTTGCATAATTTTTAATGATAAAATCGGCCTCTCAATAATAAAATAGTCTCATAAAACTTCAAATGATGAAATTGATAATAAAAAAAAATTATTATAAATGATAATTTAAAAAAATTGATTTAATATCAAATTGAAAAAAAATACAATAATTATGAATGGTCTACAATACCCTTTTCTATTGCAACTGACTCGTCAAACTATCCAAATTTAGTGGTCATTCCTATACACATACAAAAAATTTTTTTTTACCTTTTCACATAATCCATCAAAACTGAATTTCTGATAAAGAATTAATTTGTATCTTAGTGTTTAGAAACACATTTGAAACGTAAGATTTTAAATAAAATGACTTAAATAAATGTAAAACGCATTTTCTGTGTTTTTTAAAAAACAATTTTTTAAACTAAAAACTGAAGATAACTTTTTAATTAAGTCTTTTTTTAAACACGTTTCGTAACACGTTTAAGCTTTCTACTTAATTGAAAAGCAGAATCACCACCAAACCCTATTACTAAACACCCGTTACCAGCTGATGATACATTATTTGTCTTTTCGCCTGGTTTAATAGACACAGTTGTTGAAGTTTAACCTTTCTGTTGTTCCTTGCAATCTTCTTTAGATTTCTTTACTTTGTTGACTCATGTGGTTTCTTGAGAACCTGCACATTCATCAGATATTGTATTGGATGCACGACTTGCAGTGGAAAACTTATATATCAGGGAAGATTATAATAAAGATGAAATTATATGTATCCTTTCCTATGATGGAAGCCTCCAACCTAACAAGATTGATCAGATCAAATCCATATGCTGTGGAAGTTGTGGTGCTTATAATGTCTTCTACTGCATGATTATAACTATGTATACTGTAATATACAAAAAAAATTACAATATAATTTTCCATCATGTTTTAAAAATCTAACTATACACATTAAGAGCTTTATCATTTTATAAAAACAATGAAATCTGTTATATTATGGAGTTTGATGATGTGCACATAGTATTGTTTGCGCTACGCAGAGTCAAACAAGAGTCTATGTTTTTTATTTTCAGTGTGGCCATTGTAAAAATTTCTCATTGATGGTGGATTAATCTCTAGTACTATGTTCCATGGACGTAGGCAAAATTTGCCGAAACACGTAATTTTTTGTGTTTTCCTTTGATTTGTTTAATTTTCTCTTAATCAATTGCATCCCAAAATCTAGAATTCGTAACAAAATCAAATGCCTCTATTGGAGTTTGATTACATAGACACCTTGATAATTGATAGTGACTAGTGTACAAATTAAAACTGAATGGTATTTTATCAATTTTCATTGTGAAATGTTGAGAATACCTTAATATTAAATTTTCGTTTTTAATCTTCAAGTGGTTTAACTAGTTCATCCTAGGGATGGATGGGTGATATGCCAATTTTTTTCATCCACTGTTGTAGATAAAGTAAATATCATTATATAAAGCATTAGAAAAGCAGATGCATCAATCTTTCATATTTTCTCTTTTATATATTACCACACATTTCACTTAAGAGTAAAATTGATACTGCAAAAAAAAATACCAAAGTCTATCCAAAGATAAAAAGTGGTTTTTATATATAATAACACTAACTTATTAAGTTTCAAAACATGAAATTGCATACAATACCAACAAAAAAATCTTAACCCACTGTCAAAGAGGACCCTGATACACACCATGTTAATTACAATTTACTATCCTAACCTGTTTTGGCAGGAGATAAAAGGAGGAATAAATGGTTGGAGAGCCAATTATCCCATGTGTTATAAAGAACTATATGGAGATAAAGTGTGTATGTATAGCTGTTTTGATTTTGAAATTAAAATAAAAAAAATTGTTTCTGTATGAAAGAATAACATTTATCCCCTCTTTTATACTGATTTAACATTGTGAATAAGGACATAATTGATAAAAAAAATTATTTCCTATAAAATTGGGACAACTTACCGCCAATATTTTATTCCCTTTCCAAACTAGGATTAGTTGTTTTCTATTCTAAATTGAGGTCTGGACAGTACAGTCCTATTCTAAAACTATGATTAATTGTTTGGGTTGATCAATGTGGTGTTTGGCTTAAATTGTATCACCCCAACTGTTGCATTGTCGATAAGTTATCCACAACAAAAATCTGTATTGTGTGTTCAGAATTTTCCCATTATGAGTGGCACTGCAGCAGGTCCCCTCTCATCCAATATCTTTGTGCATCACTTTTACTTGACATGGTTTGAGAAGTCAAGAATACTCTTGATGAAACAATTCATAATGGTTTCTATATATTGCCAAACTCCTCTACATGGAATGCATTCAATGATATGAAAATATGTACATTGTTTCAGTATCCAAATAGTGATATTCTTTGTGATGGATGGTGATGGCTGAACTACCCTACTCATGATCTAGTTGTTAGCATGTGCGTGGATCTTTAGAAAAAAATGTTGTTTTCAGTTCTCGAGTTGAAGACATGATCCACAATCGAAGGCTTGACCGGAGGTCCTCCAGTCTTTTTTGGTGAAAGAAATGATTCCTGATATAAACTCTGATTGGTTTGAAGTTCAATCAAATTAAAACCCGTACAGACAAGAATGAGACTACAAATTGAACTAGATCAAATTGAGCTGGATCCTACACCAATTGAACTAGATCCTACACCAATTTAAAAAAAAAGGTCCTACAACATATGTTGTTCATGGAAAACTTTCTTGCAATCACTTCTATGGTTACTACATGTTTTGATTTATTTTAAGGTATGCATTTATCTAATAAAGTACATACATGCATTTATAAAAAAGAAGAAATATGTATAGATATTTATTTTAAATAAATACATTCTTACATTTTCTCTAAGCAAGTGTATGCTATTCTAATTCAGTATGTATTGATTATGTATTGATTAGAGAAATAATACACTCCGTGAAGATTACAATAACGATTGAGTGTGTCTGAGTTATTTAAAGGAAATACTAATGTCTTTTACATCAACATCAACATCAACATCAACACAGCCTATTTCTTGCTGTGTGAGTGTTGATTATAATAGCTGACCTGAATTTAGGTGTCAAAAACTGAGCCTGGCATTCCAATCCCATACAAACACTGTAGGCCAAACATTCTGGTTTTAGAACTCAATCAACTGTGAAGAATCAAACATCCATTTCACCCAACCAACTTTGAGTCCTACTTGATGGAGAATTTTTTCATCTGATGCAATCACTAGAAATGAAGAATAGACCTTCCGATGCCTTGACCTTATCCTTCCAAAATCATCAGATCACAAAAATAGAATAACAAAATATATATACTCAATTATTTTTGTAAAAAATACAAATATATTAGGTATTCCGAATCAAGTGTATACTTTCCTTAATTCAGTATATATTAGGTTAGAAAAAAATATAAAAAATGTAAAAATATAAAAATATACAAAATATATATCTTTGTAAAAAAAATACAAAGTAAGTTGGAAGTAAAAAATGATGGCAAGAATTAATGACCATCAAACAAACTAATCCAGCGATGGGGTTTTGGGCGATATGGTGAATGCCCAACGATGTTATTTTCAGAGTGCACGGGCTTACCAAGAAAATATGTGGGATATGTTTTTTGCATAAGTGCAAGATTGGGGTAAATGCATCGCATACTTCTGTAATGGGCGTTTTTGCACCGCAGCATAATCGGTTTTAAGAGCATCTCTAATGAATGGATTAACTAACATGTTCGTGTCAAGTTGTTACATAACATATAAAAAAGTTGTTATAATAGAGATGCTAAAAGTGAGCTAAATATTGATCCCACCTGTCAGGTGTTATCTTTCAAGTTAACTGTGGCTAGTGTTTTAGCTAGTCAAATGTGAGCCCTATTTGATTGTTCACATTAAAGAATAAAAAAAATGCATTTGGGAGACTGAGTGGGTAGAGAGGTGGGGTCGACTATTATTTTGACTAGTTTATTTAGTTAGTTTATTGGAGCAACAACAACCAACTAAATAGGAATGTAGTAAATGAGGGTGTAGTTGAGGTATAAAGTGTTAATATTGCACTTTAACAACTTAGTTAACTAATATATCCATTGGAGATGCTCTAAAAGGTGTTGATCCCTTTTGAGGTAGATGCATTTTGTTATTTTTGTATTTTGTGTTATCTATTGTTTATCTTTTTAGAGTTTGTAATTCAATCATTTAAATATAAAAATCAGATAGCAAATATCTATCTTAGTGTTTTTTTTAATTAAAAAAAAAACCCACCAATCCAGCTGGGTTGGTCTTGGGTCATCTAAGAACATTTGGTCATTTAAGAATATATCTTATGCATAAAGAAGAAATTAAGATGGTTAAGAGTGTGACTGGGAGAGTACTCATTTCAATCACCCCCCATACCAGCAGACACATGGTCCATGGAGGTCCACGAATGAAGTGGTATTCAAGTGTACTATTTTCTATTTTGAGAATCTATAAGAGCAGATGAGACCGTATCAAGGATTGGTGTACGGCCACATGTGTTTAGCCTGGTGGTATAGGGACACCCCCTTTAATGGGGGACATGGAATCAATTCCCACATATAAAAGGAAGAGAAAAAAGAAAAGAAGAAAAGAAAACATACAACCCATTGGGCTGGGTACTGTGGGCTCTTGTCTATTCTGGGCTCTCATTGTCTTATGATGAGTCTTGGTGGATTAGAGAGAGTGGGTGACCACTGTTATACTCAGATTCATTTTCAGTCTCAATTATAGCTTTATATATGTATGCTCAAGTTAACAAGGCATATGCTTCAAAAGAATTTTTTTATATTTTCTATAAATGCATCCGTACAATTTATTGATGTATATATTTCATTTTTTTATAAAAGCACGTACCTCATTAGATGAGATATACTATTTTTAAAAAAATCGAAACATATGTAGACTGGAATTGAGGTTGGATGTAACATTATCCGGGTGACCACTTAGTTTTTTGTTTTGTTTTATTTTATTATTTGTCTTTGTTGTTCTCTTGCTTTCTCACTCATTCGAACATTGTCTCTTTTTTTTTTATTTGAAATAAATATGACCACAATTTACTCAAAATTGAAGTACGTATATAGTGTGGGTTACATAACTGTATGGAGAATGATAAGTATTGACATTGATAATAATGGTAAATCCCAGTCTTTTCAAATTAGTGACACTTATAGCCTGTTTAGTTGACAAGTGAGATTGAAATTCTGTGAATCATGGGATTTCAAATTCAGGTGAATTGAGATTGATAATCATATTAACGTGTTTGGTAAAGAACATGATTAAAAAAACAGGATTGAAATTCCCAATTTCAATCATATATTTGATAATGACTGAATTACAATATAAAAATGTATATATTTTGAAAAATACCATTTTTATAAAATCAAACATATATTAACTCATATTCAATTTTACATCATTTAATACATACACATCTTCTAAAATCCATGCGTTGATGAATAACTCGTGGAAAAAAAATGTCTTACCTGGAAAGTCTATTGTGTTTTTTTAATTATTGGTAACATAAGGTCTGCATTATATACTATAAAGTGAACTGAGTGTAATGTCTTTCAAAAGAGTGTTGTTACACAAAAAAAAATTTCAACTCCGATTCCAGTTCCATATGCGTCGATAGAAAATTAAAAGAGCATATACTCATATTAACGAGGTATATGCTTCAATATAAACATTTTACATTTTTTAAATGCATCCATGCAATCATTAGAGTAAATGCTTCATTTAAAAAAAATAAACATATACCACATTAGGTGAGATATACTATTTTAAAAAAAAATTGAAACACATGTAGACCGGTATTGAAGAAATGGGGTTGCATGTAACATTATCATTTCCAAAAAAGTATTTACAAGTCATGTTGGGATGTTTGTAGTGGGCTTTTTGATCCACCATTTGTGCCGGATCCATAGTGACCCCAATCTTTTTAAGAACGAATATGATAAGAGCATTGATACACGGAGTCTATTTTGCAACCCCATACGTTATGATAATGTAGTATATACTACACTATCATAGTGTATGAGGTTTTATCATGGTATATTATTCAATTTTTTCATTTTTTCAACCTGAAAAAAATGCACTAATGTATCTTAGTATATACTTCATTTCATATAATAGCATGCACTGCAAATGATGAGTGTACGATTAAAAAAAAAAACACAACTGCAATTGAGACTGCAATTGGGCGTTAATGCTTTTCCATATGATAACTGTTTCACAGGCTTTGGTCACAATCATGACCTCTTATTTTAAATACAGAGATTCCTCCACCTAATGAGTACAAGCCATTTCATTTTGAACGCCTATGGTTTGAATATTCAGATCTAAAGCAACTGGTCTATTATGCATGGCAACAGCAAACACATGCTTCACCACTGGGGAACATACAATACAAACTTCGAACATTGCAAAGAGAGTTGAAAAACTGGAATAAACAAGTAGTTGGAGATATTAATAAAAGGGTGAAACTGGCCTATAAAGAGGTGGGTGAATAATGAATTAGAGAAGCAAGATCAACAATCTGTGCAAGTTGGAAGTCTCAATCTTAAACTGAGAGCAGCCCAACACAAATTGCTAGCTTTGCAAAGTCAACAAGAAATGTATTGGGCACAACGAGCCCGGGTACAGTGGATTAGGGAAGGTGATAATAATAATTAGAGAAGACCCATATGCAGAGAGTGAGAAACAGAACTACAAGTCTCCATACAATGGACGGGCAAGTCCTAAATGAGATGATGGAAATCAAGGAACACCAAGAGATATGGAGGGCTGATTCATGGACTGATGTTTTTAGGCAGGAACGATGGATGAGAATCAAGAATGGCATGAGGAAAGTTGTGGCTTATTTCTACATTTGCTGGCAGATTAGGAAAGTCAGAAATAGCAGAGTATTTAGAGGGACTCAAATGAATGCCATGTGATGGCTAATCAAGCTGTTACAATGGCTTGGGAATGTATCTAGTGCCTGGCAAAAAAAATGGAGAGGTGGATACAGAGAGTACATTAAAAATGCAATCTCTATTGCAACAACCAGGCCAGGCCCTGGTGTAGGCGCTGGAGGCATATGCCTGGGGCCCCACCCTGGGAAGAACCCCTAAACCCAAATATCACAAATACTAGCCTGTTTTACGGGCATTGATGGCTTACTACAAATCTAGCTATTTTAACATATCCAAAACCCTAAACAGAAAGAAAAAATTGCAATCAATCACACCCATCTAATGGCTATAAATATTTATGCATAATTAAATTATTAAAATCTCTTTTTGGAAGGTGAATAGTCACCCTTGTTAATTACCCTAACATTTTTTTTTCTCCCCAATTGATCTCTCTCTCATAGTCTCTCTCAATCTCTCAAGTTTCAACAATTCCAAAGTCAAAGAAATCAAAATAAAAAGATTTTACAATAAATTGATGTCCACTATAAGGTAGACCCTTTTTTAATATGAGTTTTGTTTATTTTTTTTTTGTTCTTGGATATATGTTTTTTTATAATTATATTCACATGTTCTTACTAATTAGAGGTGAAATTAAAAAGTTAGGCATGAAAATTAGAAGAAAACAAATCACCCACTCAAGTTTTTTTTATAAAAGAGGGGACAAACAAAATAAATATAGTCCTTGAGGTGTAACTTATTTGTTTAAGATGGATTTTTAATATTTTCTAAGATGGATTAAGTCCCCAAATTTATTTTTAAGTCATTGTAAATTATGTTATTTAGTGATCGATCCTTCCCTTCTTCATATTGCATTTTAAATATAATAAATAAATAATATATAAAATACATAAAAACTAAAATAATAGTAGCTTAAATCTAAAAATAAATAAATCAATATTATAAATATGTTAGATTCTCATAAAATCACTAAATATCTAATTAAATAAAAATTTAGTACCATGCAAAATAAATTTTTCATTGACTGCATTCAAATTTTTTAATGACATCTAAATTTTTAAATTAAAAATTCTAAACACACTCAAAAAATCTAATTTAGAAAAACCCACTTAAATCAAAATTTAATAATGAAAAAATCTTCAAATTTGTTTATGTAATCATCTTCTTCTGCTTATATAATCAATCTTAATTAGATAATTAAGTCTATAAGTGAAAGTCATCTCAAATTGGGTGAGAATATGTAGTTTTGAATAACAATGAAATTGTCACTTAACACCTAACAATGTAAATGCTATTTTGTTTTAAATATTTCACAAACATTTTGTATACAAGTTTCAAACATCAAAATACTTACAAAATCATACAGATATTTTATCCAGGGGCTAATAAGAAAAAAAAAACATTTGAAGTTGGGGACTTAAAAAAAGTATAAAGAAGGGAGGGCTTCTTTAAATAATATAGTTTACAGTGAGACTTAGAAATAAAAATCACATTTCGCAAATGTATGGACATTTGGCACAAAGACTAATAACAAAAAAGACATTTGGCAAATGTATGGAAATTGGGGATTTAAAAAGAAATATAAAGAAGAGAGTGATTGATAATTAAATAATATAGTTTATAAGGACTTAAAAGTAAAAATTCATTTATAAAATTATATACCTCATTAGATTATCAGTTGCTCTCTTCTTCATATTTCATTTTAAATCTCTCACTTCAAATGTCTTTTTCTTATTAGTCCCTAGACAAAATGTATGCATGATTTTGTAAGTATTTTAATATTTGATACTTGTATACAAAATATTTGGTAAAATATCAAAAATAAAATCGCATTTGCCTTGTTAGATGTTCAATGACAATTTCAGTGTTATTCAACATTGTATATGTCCACTCAATCCGATATTGCATTGGAGGTTTTTTTTCATTTATGGGATGAGTAGTTTATGAATTTTAATTATTCATTAGCCCGAAATAGATAGATGTTTTGCGCATGGACTATAAATATAAAAAATTTGTTCGAAGTTGGGGATATAAAATGTAATATGAAGAAGGGAGGGATCGATTACTAAATCGCATACCTTACAAGGACTTTAAAAAAAAATTCTAAAGGGTAGTTTAGGAATCTTAACTATCCATCAGCCCAAAAAGAAAAATCATTTGACGGAGTGACTAATGATGAAATATGTGTTTGATGTTGAGGACTTAAAAAAAGAAATATAAAAAATGGAGAGATCAATCATTAAATGGCATCAAAGACTTAAAAATAATAAAAAAATGTGAAAATTTTGTAATAAGAGATATATACCTCGTTATAGTGAGTATGCGCAACTAACAAGTCATATAAGACTGTATTTAAGACTATAAAAATGACATGATATGATGGTGTAGCAGTGCTCATAAAAGTCAGGCCAAGTGTGTTTGGTTGCGCGATTGTGCGGCTTTTATGATTTGTAGGAAGCTGTTTTTACAATCGTGCAACCAAACGATTTTACTGTAGCAGTTTTTTGCACATAGATTTCAGATAAATAGTATCCAAAAACTGTTATTTAAAAGTTGGGGGAGGTGAGTTTCATGTAAAATGTGGGAAATGTTCCACACATGTCTTCAAGATTGGGGTCGCTGCACTGCAATGGCGGAGGAAATATCTTTTCGCAACGGTCAAATATGTATTGAGTGATAGTGGTAGCCTTAGTCGCACTCCCAAGGTTTAGAAGCCTTTTCTTCCTGGGAGTATGACGTTCCTGTGGGACTTGGACTACTCTTTCGGTTGTATTTTATTTTATCTCTTTAATCCCTCTCTTACGTCTCCCTATTCCGTTCAGAGTTTGTAATTCGATATTCAGAAATGAAATCGGGTAGTAAACATCAACCTATTATTCAGAAAAAAATGATAAATAGAATGATGAATATCAAATTGGCATGAAACAATACATCATAAATAGACAAATAACAACATAAAATAGAAATAAAAATAAGTTTTATCTGTACCATGGAGTACATTTTTACAATTTTAGGAAACATTAACTTTAGGGAGTTGCAGTCGTGTTACACTAACGAGTTGTATGTTTTCATTACATATATGTTAGATGTAATTTTTTTGGGCGTTGTTACACCCAGATCTATTGTCAACCTAATTCTAATCTTATATGTGTTGACAGAAAATTAACAATGTATATGCTCACGTTAATAAGACATATATTTCAAAATAAATTTTTTATATTTTCTATAAATGCATCCATGTAATTTATTTAAGTATATGTTTTATTTTTTATAAAAATATGTACCTCATTAGATAAGATATACTATTTTAAAAAAATTTAAAACACATGTAACCTGCAATTAAGGTTGAAAATGAGACTGGACGTAACATTATCCATAAAACAAACACATAATTTTACAATACATGCAAGCTTCATATTTTTTTAGAGAAAATAACTAATCTTTTTGAAGGGATAAAAAATGACAAACCGGATTCAGGTTGCACGATACGTTTGCTTTACTTCCTTCGATAGGTACCGCTTAGTTGCCGACAATCCTAAACCTCGAGCATCGCAGAAACAAGGTGGGGATGACCTGCAAAAGACCATCGAAAGCTCAAGGTAGCCAATGAAAAATTAAGGTTATGTTGTAGAAAATTATTTTTCACATTCCTCAATAGGAAGAGCTGATTCCCGATACCCTAAGATCGATGGTGGATCTCTCTTGGATGAATGGGAACAGGTCTTTTATTTAAGAGGGAATATTTGAGGGATTTGAAGAATCAATCCTTGATAGCCCCAAATAAAATATATAATATGAGATTTGATATAAGATTCTGACTTGATATATGTTGATCGTCGTATACGAACGGGTGGACGGGCTTATTCAGGTCATAGACCATGGACACGTGGAGCATTCTCATCGGGTTTAAAAAATGGCTTCTAGACTTTCGAATCCACATCATTGCATATTCAAATTCAAGATGGTTTATAATTTTTCAGTAATTATGAATTGCCATAACCAAACACCTCACACACACCACCTCCAAATTTTCTGGCGGGAAACCCCCACAAAATCTCCAAATTTTCCCGCCAAACAAAACAACCCACTCATTAAAAACTATTCTCCCCAAACAAACCCACCCCCTTCAAAGCCAAGACCCAAAAATGGAAGAACAACAACGACGACGACGACGACGAGAAGAAGAAGAAGAGGAACCCATGAAGCCTTCCTTCCCACTCAGCCGGGTCAAGAAGATCGTGAAACTCGACAGAGACATCGCCAAGGTCACCAACGAAGCCCTCCTCCTCGTCTCCCTCTCCGCCGACCTCTTCCTCGCCTCCCTCTCCTCCGCCGCCGCAGACGCCGCCGCCGAGAAGCGGAGGAGGGTCGTCAAGCTTGACCACCTCAGGACCGCCGTGCGCGGGAACCCCCCGATGAGGGGGTTCCTGCTTGATTGTCTCCTGGAGGAGGAGCCGCCGCCGCCGACGAAGAAGAAGGTGAAGATGGCGGAGGCATCGGAGGTGGCGGCGGCGCCGGCGGGGGCGAGGAGGATTGATGAGTTCTTCAGGAGGGGCGCGGGGGATGGCGGATCTGGTGGTGGTGGGGTTGATTGAGTTTTGATCCCTCTGTTCTTTTTTGTTTTTTTGGTATTAAATGAGAGATTTTGATCATTGTTCTTTGGGGAAATTAATTTGGGAAACCTCATCTAGATTTATTTTCATGTTCTAGATTTCATTGGCCCTTTCATTTGTATATTTTTAAGTCTATCGGGATATTTTTTATTTGGGATTTTTATTTTTAACTCCCCGCAAATCATCGTATTTAGCGATCGCTCCCTCCATTCTTCGTATTTGGGTTTTACTCTCCACATTCAAAGGATAATTCCTTTTTACTCCCTGCGAGGGACCTATCTGTAAATGATTTAATTTTCTTTTTAATCCCTGATAGGGAGTAAAAATGAATTATCCTTTGAATGGGGGGAGTAAAACCCAAATACGAAGAATAGAGGGGGCGATCGCTAAATACGATAGTTTGCAGGGAGTTAAAACTAAAAAACCCTTTTTATTTATATTATACATTGTTAATAGGTCTGTTTAAATTGTCTTCTTAGATGGTTAACATTTATGTGTACACTGTTATACTTTGTTGTTGAATTTTATATTAGTTTTTTTTATAGTGATGTTATACATTTATGTGACAAGGAAAAAAATTCAATTATTTCGAAAGAATTATTATGTTACTTCCGTCTGATTTTTTGTTGTTTATCCCATAAAATATCATTTTACATCGTTATGCAATGTGTATATTGTTAATTCTTACATTGTTCTCCATGTTCTACATCCCTTATACATTGTTATGTCATCCTTGTACAGTGTTTGTTTGATATCGTATAATGTTAATCATTGATTTTGTATTATTAATTAACATGCACATATGAATGGGGTTAGATAAGAAGAACCTTAAAACAAAATTTTGCATACAACAAAAGTCCTGGAAACTAAAAAATAGTGGTTGAAAAAAAATTCTTGGAATTACTTTTTCCAAAATAAATTTTTAATTTCAATCTAAAACACAACTTAAATAAAATTATGTGACATGTTTAGTACAAATAAACATTTGTTATTAAGACTTGACATCATGTTTATGAGTATGAGTACTTGATGAATAGGGGATCGTTGAGTCCATCTTGAATGTGCCAAACTGTCATCTAAACACGTTAACTCCAGCCCAACATTGAATCCCGACCAGTCCAATTCCAAAGGCTTGTTTAACAAAAAAAAATGTTAAACTCATACCATGTTTTTATTTAAAAAATAATAATAAACATCATCTAATTATTTACATGTTTTGATAAAAATTGTATCGTTTTTATTTTGAATTGAATGATTCTATTTTTAATAAATGTAAAAAAATCTAATAATGTATATATATAACTTGTATACATATGTTTCACTATATGCTTTACTAGATGTTTAACTAATGTGTATGTATAAAAGGGACTATTGTCTAGCATTTTCTCAAGGGGGCGGTTATTTGAATCCCATCAACTCTCTCACTCACCCCTTGTAATTTTTTTTGTTTTTTTAATCTTTGTGATCCTAACCCACCCCTGACCAGTGGAGCATCCACGAGGGTCGCTCGCGAAGGCATGATACGGAACGGCTATCATAGCAGTCGAGAGTGGACTGGAACGCGATGAGTCCGTATGAGGCGTCGAAGGTGGCATGTCCCTCCTCGATGAGGTGGCAGAGCTCTCGGGCCACTTGATCAACGACGAAGGGGGAGGTAGAGAGGAGGCGGCGGTGGACAGCGTAGCCACCAACGGGGGAGGAGGAGGAGGAGCGGAGGTTGTTGAAAATGGAGGTGGCAGAGCTCTCGGGCCACCTGATCAACGACGGAGGGGGAGGTAGAGAGGAGGCAGCGGTGAACGGCGTCGTCGTCGACGGGGGAGGAGGAGGAGGAGCCGAGGTTGTTGAAGATGGAGGTGACGGCAAGACATTGCAGGGAGGGTTAGAGGAGGTGGGTCATCTCGAGGAGCAGATCGAGGGGTGTTTGATTGGGTGGATTAAGATCACACACAAAAAAAAAAAATTAAGGGATAGATGGAGGAGTTGATGGGGTTAAAATAACCGCCCCAAATCCACCATCCCTGACCGTACGATGGCCGAGGCCCACACAACTTCAATCACCGCCTTCCGAACTCCTCTCCGCTCCACTATAAATATCCCCCAATTGTCAAAGACGAGCCAATTTTACGTTTCTCTCCTCTCTCTATCTTTAATAATGGCGGATCCGGCGACCGAAACCCTAGCCTTCCCCGCCCAAACCCTCGAAGCCCCTCCGCCTCCTCCCCCCACAGACCCCCTGGACTCCTCAGCTCCCCAGAACTTCCTCCCTCAAGAGCCCCGCGAAACCCTTCCAAAACCCGAAACCTCCAAACCGATCTCCTCCAACGGCACCTCCGTCGACGCGGCCGCCTCTGGCGGCGAAGAGGAGACCAGCACCCGCCGCCGCCGCCGCCGGAGCCGATGGGACACGTCCGACGGGGGAGGCGACGACTGCGAAAACGCAGGCAGTGGCGGGCGGAAGCGGAAGTCGAGGTGGGCGGACGAGGAGCCGAGGCCGTCGGTGGTCCTCCCGGACTTCATGAACGAGTTCATCGGGTCTGTGGACCTGGACCCCGAGGTCCAGGCGCTGAACATCCGCCTCTTGGAGATCACCCGCCTCCTTGCCTCCGGTGGGCCACTCGACGACCGTCCCGAGGGGGCTCGGTCGCCGTCCCCTGAACCCGTCTACGACAACATGGGCATCCGCATCAACACACGCGAGTACCGCGCGCGCGAGCGCCTCAACCGCGAGCGGCAAGAAATCATATCTCAGTTGATCAAGAAAAACCCCGCCTTTAAGCCCCCGGCGGACTATCGCCCGCCGAAGCTCAATAAGAAGCTGTACATCCCGATGAAAGAGTACCCGGGGTATAATTTCATTGGGCTTATCATTGGGCCGAGGGGGAACACGCAGAAGAGGATGGAGAAGGAGACGGGGGCGAAGATTGTGATCAGGGGGAAGGGGTCCATCAAGGAGGGACGGCTCCAGCAGAAGCGGGACTTGAAGCCCGACCCGTCGGAGAACGAGGACTTGCATGTGTTGGTCGAGGCGGAGACGCAGGAGGCTCTTGACGCCGCAGCAGGGATGGTGGAGAAGCTTTTACAGCCTGTTGATGAGGGTTTGAATGAGCATAAACGGCAGCAATTGAGGGAGCTTGCAGCGTTGAATGGGACGATTAGGGATGATGAGTTTTGCAGGTTGTGTGGTGAGGCGGGGCATCGGCAGTATGCGTGTCCGAATCGAATGTCGACGTTTAAGAGTGATGTTTTATGTAAACTATGTGGTGATGGCGGGCATCCAACGATCGATTGCCCGATGAAGGGAACAGGGAAGAAGATGGACGATGAGTACCAGAATTTTCTAGCTGAGTTGGGTGGGACTGCGCCCGAGTCCATGACCCGCTCTAGCCCGGCTCTTGCTCTTCCTTCCTCTGGTGGTAGTAATCCGCCTTGGGCGGGTGGGAGTGCTGGTGGGGCTGCGGGAGCTAATGGGGTTAAGACAACAAAGGAGTACGATGAGACAAATTTGTATATTGGGTACCTGCCACCGAATTTTGAAGATGATGGGCTAATCCGGCTTTTTGAGCCTTTTGGAGACATCGTGATGGCGAAGGTTATCAAGGATCGTGTTACGGGTGCGAGCAAGGGATATGGGTTTGTTAAGTACTCTGATGTCGCACAGGCCAACCAGGCCATTGCAACCATGCATGGGTACCATCTGGAAGGGAGGGTTATTGCGGTCCGTGTCGCGGGTAAGCCTCCCCAGCCAGTCATCCCGCCTGGTCCTCCCCCTCCTCAGCTTGTTCAGCCTGCTTATCCCCCTCCACCACCCTCAATGGATGGTGGAAGTGGTGGGTACCAATCTCAGCCATTTGTGCCTGGCGCCCCTCCGCCACCGCCCCCGGGAGGTTATATGGGTGCTCCAGTTCCATGGGGACCACCGGGCCCTCCTCCCTATGCTCCTTATGCCCCACCATATGGAATGCCTTATGGTATGCAGTATCAGATGGCTCCTCCAGGTGCACCTCCTGGTGCTACTCCACCGCAGGGCACACCGCCATCTTCTGGCGAGGCAACAACGACTTATCCTCCTCCACCTGTGCCTGGAGTTTATGGTGGTGCTTCTTTCACATCGCATCCTAGTTATCCTCCTTACCCATCTTATTATGCTCCAGGGCCTCCTGTGCCACCCCCACCTGCTTCAGGGAGTGTACCGCCATGGGCCCTTGGCCCACCAGTGCCACCTCCCCAGCCACCTGCACCATCAGCCCAGCCACCTGCACCATCTTCTTCATCAGAACCACCCGCGAACTATAATAGTGGAGACTCAGAATATGAGAAGTTCATGGCAGAGATGAAGTGAATGGGGAATTGGGGATACTACATCATCTTTGGGAGGTAAATGACTAAGTTATTTCACAGTGTTTTCTGATTATTATTTTTATTTATTGGTGAAGCTTGATTCACATATGGTATTTCCAACATTGTCTTCTTGTGATTTAGCAGTCAGGAGATTATCATATTGCGCATTTGAAGAAATACAATGATTTATTGTTATGTTGTTGTTGGTGGCCTTTTTTATTAACCTTTGTTAACCCTTTCTTTTGGTGATGATTGGTATTTTTCGCAGGCATGAAATTTCTTGGAGCAAATTATGAGCCTATTTATTACTGTTGGAAGTTTGGGACTCACCTCTTTAACCTTGCTCTATACTGTGATGATCATGCAGAGATATGTGGGCATTGTAGCAGTTTGGATATTGTTTTGTTATGGTAATGGGAGAGATTGTGCACCCTGATTGAACCTTGGATACCTCGTGCATGTTGTGATGCTAATGTCTCTCATTTTTTCTATTTTTACTGACGACTTTACACTATTTTTTAGTTTTGTTTGTGGCAAGTGGCAACTCATGAGGTTTGGTTGTTACCCTTTCTAATGGTTTGTCTTAGCTGTTGTTCTCTGTAATCCTTTTTTTGATCCAATTGCATGCCTAAGTGTCCATGTTTGCACTCCTCAACTCCACTGCAGGCATTATGTGTTAGTTACCTCAGATTGCCTTGTATATGTAGGCCCTTCGACTCAGGTATACTAAATGCAGGGATCCATATTACTTTCTTTATCTGGGTTTCTTCTATACATCCCCACATGCCTGATGTGCCATTCAAGTTCTTCATGTTGCAGGGAAGAGGATGTGATACCTGAACTAGATCTGGTATCTTTGGAAATGTTGATGTCAATTTCAGATGATCCTTAATGCTTTTGAATTTTGATGCTTACATGAATTTTCTTTTTTGAGTTTTAGTCTTGTTTTAATTAGTTGCATGGTTGATATTGACATCCCTGAAACACTCATGTATTTCTATGAATTTTCGACTCCGTTGTTTTTTAAAATTTGTTTCCAGTGTGTTTTTTTGCCAACTTTATATTTTAAATATTATTTTATCAAGGATTTGCATCTTACTCATCATAAAGTGTTTTCATTTATGGTTGAGAATTATGACTTGATTTGAACTCTTTATAGTACTTTTCCCATTTTGTTGTTGTGTTTCTTCCCTAAGATGCATCTTTATTGAGGCATTAATAGTTATGCTATTGTTAAGCCAACTTTTTTTTTTGAAGAATGGTACTTCTAGGATTTAATCCCTTGATCTCTTTCACAAAGACGGGAGGTGCTTGCCGACTTAACCAAAGCTCGGTTCGCAATTGTTAAGCCAACTTTAATGGCAAAATAATTATCAAATTTACTTTACAGTAATTTGTGGCAATATTCTTTCATTTATATTCATGTAAGTCTCTGTTTTTCTCTTAGGCCAACCCTTTTGCAACAGGTTCAAATTTTTTTTTGGGGACCAAGTATACCATAATGTAGGATATTATAATACATATAAAATTGATCCACTTATACTTTGAAAACTCAATAAGTTAGTCTTGTTATATAAACCACTTTTTTCTTTGGTTGGTCTTTTGTATCTTTGTTTTTTTAACTATCAATTTTATCCCTAAGCCCCTATTTGGGTAGAAGAATAGATGTGTAATACTATGGAATAGGGGTGAATAAGACAAAAAAAAATGGTTTGTCTACAAGGAATAAGTGGGTAAACTATGCTAGAATGGTTGAGAATAAGATGATATTGGTATTCCAGGTCCCCTGGAATTGTGTTATTCCATTTATTTTATTCCACTGGTATAAGGGGGCCCACATGTTAAATCACATGTAATCACCTATTATAAATCGGAGAGCCCACATGTCCTATCATTTTGTCATCTTTTATGAATCTTTATCTACATCTTATTCATATTTTATTCAAATCTTATCAATGGTCAAACAAACAGCAAACACTTCATTATTACATTTTCAAATGAGAATAATTAAAAACACAATTAAACAGAAAACAATTTATTCCATCGGTATTGTTATCTATGCTAAAATAGATAACAATGTCATTTTAGTTTTTATTATACCATAATTATACCAGTCATTTTATGTAGTGCCATAATTATACCGTAATTGAGGAGTGAGTGGGGGTGTTTTATGTAGTGCCGTATCCGGATGGTAGTGCTCTCCACTACTCTCTGGTTAGGATTTTATTTACCTTAACATTTGTTTGTAATAATTGACTTGTTACCGATTTTAATGAATTGTGGTAGTTAGTCTACCTTCCTCTCTTAAAAGAGAAAATTCTACCACTCACTATATCACTGCCAAAAGGGGGACTTAAAGTCTGGCCGGGCACCGTGATGATCTCTATGACACAGGAAATGGATTTTCTGTTCACTTGTGTTTTGATGTTTGAATCATTATACTCAATATGAGATCTACAATCAAAATTTTCTAACCTTTCGTTTATCCTTCAGCTAATTTATGACCGATTGTGGATCCAGTTGAGATGTTAGAACTTTTTAGGTAAGGATGAGGATGTTATGCATTTTTAGGTAAGAATTTGCAACCATGAGGTGATAATTTCATGGTTGAACACCTGTTACTGCACTTGTTAATACGCTTAATGTTACTTTCTGCTAAAGAATGCTTGATGTTACACACAGTGTGTTTGTCGTATCATCAAGTGTAATTTTTTCTTATTGGTAACTTACTGCCTATTGAAAAGGATATATAGCAAAGTTTGCTGATCCAAGGCAGTTTACTTTTGAACAGATGGGAAGCCTAATTTTTTTTCTCTGAAAAAGAAAAAAAAGTGCTGTCCTTAATGTGCATGCTGTTGGAGAAAGATGAAGTGAATAGCTGCTTCATTTTGTGCATTTCTGTTCTTGTCATTTTGAGTTTTAAATTATGCATCATCCATATGCTCTTCCCTCTTTTAGTACCGCAAGTTTCAAGGTGTTTTTTTTGGTAATCTGCATCCACCATACGTTGGTTGACATGTTCAGAAACAATATCCACTTTCCAAGTGAACCATTAACCTTCTTTATGAAGTTTGGGATGCTCACATGTTATTTATGGTCTATCTTACAACGGACAACAATTTCTGAATATGTATTGGCAGACACTTGCATTAAATGATTTTGATTTGCATACTTCACATTTATTTGAAATAATAGTTATCATGTTAGTTCATTCTCTTTAGTTTTGTGCTAGTTTCACATTTTTGTTTTTGTAACAGGTAATCATAAGGACATGTTGTGGAGTCCATTTGCCAGTTTCTTATTTTCTCAAACAAACATGTATGGTATGAGGGATTGATCAACACATTTATTTGTATTCCATAGCAGAGGAATAACTTGAGATACTTTTTAGGGATAAATGCATCCAAAAAATGACTGATTTATATCGACCCCTCAAAATTCCGAATATTCATATAACCCCCAGTCTTTTATTGGGGTTAAATAATTAGGCCCGAGTTTATTTTCCGTCAACTTTTGAGGAATATTCCCAGAATATTTCATTTACTTGATAGCACAGTAAAATTGTCTATCCATATAATCCCTTTGAGTTAAAAATGCAATCCCTGAAAATGACCAAAATGCCCTTGAACCAAAAACACCCGAATATCATCTTCTTGTTCCTCCCACCTGTCCATTTTTTATATCGTTGGGATCATCATCGTCTAATTCCTTTTCCCATCAATCAAAGAAACATGAAAAAAATTAATGAAACAACACACATATTACACCCTTAACCAATACTCAATCAAGTAATCACATCATCCACTGTAGTATAGTTTTGTATTGAAAGGAATAAAGAGATAGGCATGTAGAGTAGCATCACTTCACAGTGAATGATTTCTCTGAATTTTTGTTTCAGCGTCATTGGTCTTCTACATCAGCTCTAATGGAAACATTGTGCAGAGTTCCCAACAGAGTTTTGGTGCACAAAGATTCAACTTCAATGGGATTTGTGAACAATCTAGATTTCCAGAAGTAGGGGTGCAATTTGGGCGGGTTGAACCCGACCCAAGCCGACTGTGGGTGGGTTTGGGTTGAGGTTTTAATCTGTCAGGTTAACCGGACATGAACACTAGAAAACTTGAATTAATTCGGGTCGGGTTCTGGTTGGGGGGTCAGGTTAGGGGTTTCCATGTGGTTTATATATATACATATACGTAATACGTTGGTTTTACTGAAGTTTTAGTGTGTGTGGTTGGTTTATATATATATACACACATGTTGGTTTCATTGACGCTGCAGTGCTTGCTTGGTTTTTATATATAGTTGTTGGTTTTATTTTTTTATTTGGATGTTGTTGGTTTTAATGAAGTTTCAGTATAAATTAATAGTGGTCTAGTAGAAAAATAGTTGTTCAATTTGGTGAATTAGGGCGATGTGGATCAATTTTTCAGATTTTTAAAGGTCAAATTCGAACCCATGCCAGACCCAACCCGAACCCAACCCGAACTCAACCCGAACCCAACCCAAACCTGACCCGAACCCTACTTCTAAGACTTGGGCTTCTTCCTCTCAATGAGCGGCCTCCACTCCTTGGAATTCAAATTACCCACAGAAAATGTACAATGATATGAAATAAATATTTGAGACATGCAACATCATTTGAAGTGGATGTGTGAGCCATTAAATCGTTAAGCATCATATGTGTTAGATGTAGGATGTTTGAATTTTGCATGCGGACTTTTCCCCATTACATCATGCTTATGGATATCTTTGCCTTGGCATCTTAAGGTCTAACTGGGGTTATATGAATATATTTAAACTTCCATTGATAATGAAGGTTTTTTAAATTACAGTTTGGGTAGTCAGTAAATGCTGGCTGGTTGTGCCAAAGGATACTTTTATATGAGAATTGTATTGTTATTCCTGAATGTTCTATAAAAGCCTGTTTTATAGGTTTCATGTCTATATGCCTGTGAGGTAAAATAGCATTTTGACTAAAGCAATATGGTGTCCCAAATAGAACTCTGTTATGAAATACGAGAAGCTGGGATCCAACCATTGACAGCACAGAGAATATTCACTTACCTGTCTTTTTGTAAAGTATACTATCTTGTTGGGGTCTATTGAGAATGTTGGAACTCAGAAGTCTTAGGTAAGATATGGAGAAAGTCAGCCCAGGGTGTAGGATGATGAAATAGACAAAGTCGGTGGTAGGGTATGGATTTGGATTTGAGAAGTGGATGCTCAGATGTTCTTCCAATTGAAAGTGCACAATAGGATGGTGTTAGGATGATTAAATTTATTTAATGAGAAATAACAAGTAATGTTACTTTTATAACTTACTCCCCTGTTTAATGCATGCTATTTATTCATTTATTATTAGTATCTGGTAAGTCTTAAGTCCTGGTTGTAGTGAGGCCTCGAAGTCATTGGCATTGGATCCTAGATGTCTCAGTTGTGCAAGTGTGAACTGAGAGCGGGAGTTGGAAGTGGGAGGAGTTAGGCAGAACAGGAGTTTGAGAATGGTTGAGGGGGTTGAGGGACTTGGGGTGCCAAAATGCTGTTTTAGAATGTACAAAGTTTGTTCTCCGAAAAATGGTTTGTGTGAAGGTTGAGATGAGTTCATCTGCACTTTCTACATTTGAATCAATGAGCTTGATTACTATCATTTTTCTGCTGTATATATCATGAAAGGTTGACAAAATTGATTTAGTGTTATTTGGCTGTTGGTACACTAGCAATAATGATGCTAACCAATGTTTTTGAAATCCGAGCTGTGACACTTACCCAGTGAAAATGGGACCAGGTGGTGGAGAAAGGTTTGAAAATTTCATTCAATTTACAAGGTCTATAAATAATTGATCTATACTTTGTATTTTTTTTTTGGGTCAAGTGTTAGAACTTGAACCCGAGATTTGCAAGTTTTGAAACTGTGATGCCAACCCCTCTGAGATAATATCCAAAGAAAAATCGTCTGAGAATATGTGAGCATTTTTTTTTCATTGTTATAGAATATGGGATGAATATTAAAACTGCTTTTGCAAACATGAAAATTTTCAATGCCTTCTTAAAATGATCAAGACGCTGTTTGTACTATTTGTAAGAAAGATGGTTAGTGAAGGCAAAGGGTGTAGGGACGTAAAGTCAACGCTCTACGGGCTGTAATGTGCTTAGTTAGCCTCTGTTGCAGACTGGAGAGCATTGACATTTATGGCTTAATAGTAATTTGGAGTTAGTTTGTTTGCTGATTAGGTTGATATTAACAATCTCATTTAACTTCTGTTTCGAGTTTCCTTTGCCTAATCTTTATTGAGAGACCCATTCCTGTCCGTGACAATTGGAAACTCAAGTTTGCAACTTAGGATTGTGTGTTCACCTTGATTTTGAGATGCTCAAACCATGTTTGTCTTTGACGATTTTCATTGCAAGGCATGCCACTATCCATGACCAGAGTTCTGGTGAGCTTTCTTTTTTAACCCTGATTGATTTTGTTATGG
The DNA here is from genome assembly GCA_030737845.1 of Acorus calamus. Classification (NCBI taxonomy): domain Eukaryota; kingdom Viridiplantae; phylum Streptophyta; class Magnoliopsida; order Acorales; family Acoraceae; genus Acorus; species Acorus calamus. The sequence goes on along the minus strand of CM060867.1, from coordinate 5,886,252 downwards.
ATTGATTTCTGTTCATCCTTATGATCGGAACTAATGTTTGATTCAAGTTACTACAGGCCTTATCCTGGAGTGGTTGTTATCGGTACTACAGATCTATTCCTGAATGACTATCGTGGAATGATTGGTGATCGGTATTGGTAAACCTGGTCTTGGATTTTCAGTTCTATTTTTTTTATCATTCCTATGAAATATTGCTAGCATGGATTGAAGGTCAAATACCTTAGTAATGGATAACCTAATTTTGCCAGGCTATGTTGATCCCTTTTCCTCCTAGTTTTGTGACCATTTTTTTTTTTTGTTGTTGTGGGTGTTGATGCAACAGAATAGGGATCAGCATTGAATTATGAATTGAAAGTATATAACTGAATAGGGTGTCCATGTTTTGCCCTATATGGATCAGCAGCATATAAGTTTCTGTTAGCATCCTGGTTGTTTGTACACTTTGTTAGATGATTCTAGGTTATATCCAGTTCCTGATCTGCTCAGATGTTAACTGGTTATATTAAAAAAAACAGCTAAAACCGGTTTTTTTTTCCAGGGGCATGTGTTTAGTATAATGAAAAAAATATATACATTTGATTCGTTTGCACTTCACTTATTATGAAAGTATGTGCTTCATTAAATAAGTATACTTTTTTTTCAAATAAAAGCATTTCAGAGGGTTCGGTTTGTAGGAATGACCAAGTGTAACATTTTTTTAAGAGCTCTCTTTTACCTGAAAATCAAATATGATTTTGTAGAATCTACTTAAATGGTGATTATGAACTAGGTCTGTGCAATATTAATTGAATACTTTTTATTAAGAAAAGTTGATTATAGCCCCATTTCACACAAATAACAATGAGGACAATGTTATGTATAGTTTCATTTTCAGCTCTAATTTCAGTTTACATGTGTCTTGAATTTTTTAAAATATTATATATCTGTTGATTAATCAAATTTAAGAATTCAAAAGAACATTAACAAATCAACTTCAAACTAGACAACTTCAAACTAGAATTTGTAATTTTTTTATTTCAACTGGGAAGTTCTCCACGTATGGTGATGATGGTAAGTTACAAATTTTAGTTGTTTGAAGTTGAATGAATTGAAATTGCGTGTACAGTAAAAACACACAACCATTTGATCTTTTAAGGTGGTATAGCACATGGTATCAAGGGAAAAAGCAATCTATGAAAAAGAGCTAGCCAACCTGTGCTTTATTGGCATCATTCAATTTGGCCCTGTGGAACTGTGTTTGGTGCAGAGCTTCTGTTAAAAAGAGAAACAGATGTACATAGGTTTTCCAGGTTTTCATGGGCATGCTCCTCTCTGCATCAAAATCAATGAAGATGCCCCAACAAGAAAAGATGATCTAATAACCAAAACCCTTTGATCAAGTTTGGTGATCCAAAGTCGCGTGAATTATCCAAGCAAAATATAAATAAAAAATAAATTGATATAATAAAATAAGAGATTAGTATGGTCCGATAAAATTGTTTATTATTTTGAAGTCCTTGATGGTTTTAGAGTTATGTCCCTATTTCAGTTTTTCATTATTTTTATGTCCCTGGGGTTAGCTGCCATTATATGTCCCGTTTAAACTACCCAAAATACCTTTAGCTCTTTTTAGGTTCCAAGGTTAACACTTAACAGTGATTAACAATGTACATTGAGTATTTAACAGTGTATTGAGGAAGGCTAAGGGTATTTTGAGTAGTTTAAACGGAACATGTAATAGCAGTTAACCCTAGGAACCTAGAAATAATGAAAAACTGGAATAGGAACCTAAAACAAATTCTAAAATTTTTTAGAGACTTAAAAATAATAAAAGGGTAAACTCAGACACCCTTTATTGAGTTTCCTAAATATAAAGGATTTACCAAAGAAATAATATAAAAAAATCACATTACATTCATTTCATACTAAAAAATTACTCAGAAGAACATTCATGAGCTCAAGTGGACATTATGAAAAAAATTTCAAACACGCAAGGCTTCCATGCAAAAATCAATAATTTCTAAATGGTACCCCAGATTGAATATAAAGGAATCTATTTATGTGCATGTATTGCATTTCAAACTCTGCGAACGTAAATATGGTTTCTGAAACCTTTCAAATCCAAGGATACAAAAAATAAAGCAAATGCAGAACTGTAAACCACACATCCAACAATGTCAATTAATGTAATAGTATATCTATCAAAAAAGAGAATTTATAGTTCTCTCTCTATCTCTGACATCTACATGAACAGATTTGCATAGCTTGACATACCTGAAAATCCACTCAAACCAATAAAAGAAAGAAGTTCATGTATACTGTCTCTCTCTCTCTCTCTCTCTCTCTCTCTCACATACAAACGCAGTCTCTCTCTCTCTCTCTCACACATACAAACATAGTCCTCACGTGTGTTTAATTTTTTTTCAAAACATATATATCATCCAGTTAATTAAATGATGTCATTTATAAAAAATATAAAAAACAGATATATATATTTCGTTATGATGAATATACAGGACTAATACAATAGTAAGACTATATTTGAGATTATAAAAAAGACCGAGTGTAATAATGCTTGTATAGAATCCATTGAATTATATACACACATGTATATACATACATCTATGCATGCATATGAAATAGATAACACATGCATATATACATCTATATGTATGTATGTTATGTTTGTATGTATGGGTATCATTGACTCACATTTGTTTCTGTAAGGTATTCTTCTCTCTAGCTCATGTTAATGTTAAACAATTAATAGAACTAGGACATCCCACAGATAGTTTCACGAACAGCCCGCACATATTTTTAATTTTTTAAAAATAGTATACCCCGTCTAATGAAATATATGTTCTTATAAAAAATGCGTATCGTTCCATTTCATATTGAATAGGCCTATTTGTAACAAGGGTTTAAAACCCCCATGAGGTATTCACCCCACCCCTTTGTAAAACCCACCTCAAATATTTTTACAAATCACAAACCCACCCCTTTATATATACTTGGTTTTATAGCATGTGAACCCACCCCATTCATTTCTCTTCTTCTCTCTCTTCCTCTTCTTCTTTTCTCCCTTCTCAGATTTTTTTTACCCTAGGTTCTTTTAAAAACCTTTAGTTTGTTTCTTGGTTCATATGAATTATTTGAGGAAAAAAGTTTGTATTATGGTTGATATTAATTATTTGATAGATAATGGATTGTACAATGAGTTTAAACCTCTTTTGATCCGTTCGACAGAATAATTTTCGAACCACTGTAAAAGAGTTCGACAAATGATCATCAAATCAATGTAGAAGACTATGACAGATAGGTTGTCGAACCTATGTAAAAGAGTCCAACAGAGGATGTGCCAACCTGTAATGGTTTAGTGGACAGATCTGTTGAATAGGTCACAGAGAAGGTCATTGCAACCTATTCAATAGATGGTCTGTCGAACGACCTCATGGAAGTTTGACAGTATTTCTGTCGAACATGGAGGTTCCTGGCAACAGTAGGTGTGTCAAAGTGGGACAGTTTGAACACATTCCTCTATCCTTTATCAACACATTGTTCGCATTCAACAAATTAAATTATACATTGAACACATTCAAGAAGTTTAACACATTCAGAATATTTCATAACTATACCACTCATCTATCTTATCTCTACAAGATATACAAACCAATGCGATCCACCACCATCTTTAGAAAAAAATCAAATCTCTATCTTGTTTCTACAAGATTTTTATGACAATATAATTCACCATTACGTTTATAAAATCACCTATCTATCTTGTCTATACGAGAATACAAAAAAAATAAAACTAAAGCATCTTTCTTCGCATGTCTACAAGTTGGTGGTTGGAAAAGTTGCCGGTATGGATGTGAGGGACGCCGGAGAAGTTGTCAGGGAAGAAGGCCGCTGACTAGGAAGATAATGAACTGGGGGAGGGGGGGATGGCACTAGAGATTTTGGGTTTGATTTTGGTGGTGGGGTGTTACTTCAGATGGGATGTGTGGGGTGGGGAGTGAACGGGGTGGGTTAAGTTCTCATTTAAAAACACACAAAACGGTGTTTTGAGAAACTGTAGTCATATTCTATTACCGAAAGATAAGATAGAACATGTCTGAAAGGGGGATGAGAGAGAATAGAGAAAAGAAAAGAAAATTGTAAAAGCCAAAACAACTGATGTGATAATATTGGTCGAGCAGAAAAGACTTCTACCCAAACCCCCGAAGTGAAGCCACTACTCAGTAATGTGGAAAACCTGATCCGTAATCTGAATATTCGCCACTCCGCCGATCCACTTTCCCCAATCCTTTATACTACACAACGTCATCTCCCACAAATTCTCGAAATAGAAAGTCGCCCCCGTGAATATCACCGCATTCCTTGACCTCCAAATTGCCCACATGCCCGTCGGGATAACTGAGAGCCACACCATACCCACTTTGCTTCTGTCCTCTCTCGTCTTCATTTATCGTTATTATATAGGGTCAGGTGAATATCTAATAGTGTATATATCTCCACCAAACACAAAAAAATTAGCAAGATATATATCTTATCTAAGAATGTATATATCTCACTGGAAGGTTATAAAGATATATTAGACTGTCCTTGAAAATATCAAGCATCACTGCATGTATCAGCACCCATAGAGTGTGTGTGCATCCAAGCAAAAATCAGAAAGAGTAGATAGGCAGCCAAGCATGTCATTGATGTCTGCTGATGTGGTACCTTTTTTTGGTGTTGAAACTCTGCAACAGCAAAGTCATTGATGTCCCCTTGCACTTTATCACAATCCTCCCAGTGGTGGTTTGGTCTGTAATTAATTTGAAAATCTCATGCATTGAATGGAATGATCCCACCCATAACAGCATTTCTGTTCAAATCCTATCCCTCCTACGTTTGGTTCATGATAAAGTAATTATATAATCGGGTAAATATGAAGTAATTTTTTATTTGACTGCAGTTCTTCTCCATGTTTGGATTTATTTTAGTTTATTGACACAATTTTTGTGATTTATTTACGTTAAACAAATATTAAGTTTACGATCAAGTCTAATATTAATTTATTTATGTTCCTAAAGAATTAGGTCACATCATACTTTGAATTCAATTCTAAGTATTCGATCTTATTTTTGAACGGATAAGAAGAGAATTCTCGTAGTACTGTAGAATTGAACAGAAGGACGAAAAACAATATTTAATGGAAGGATAAATGCAAACTAAAATAAAATTAGAATAAAGATATATCCAATAAATTTTTAGCCACTTTTAGAATTCAAAGTGTATATCTTCATATCAAAAACATAAAATAATGTGTATTTTCATATGAATGTATATACACTAATATAAAGGTAGAGAGCAAATAAAAAAGATTAAAAGTGAAATAGAGTGCATCAAAGCTCATAAAATTATGCAGCTCTTAGTTTTACAATTTTGTAAGAACTAGTGATACTTTATTACTGTTTCCATGTAAGCTAAAATTGATATCATAAATGTTTCTTGAACATGGATATTTGGTACCAGAACCTTGTGATCCATTTCATAAGAAAGTGAAGCACACCAAACAATGAATATTTGTCTATCATTTTTGTATCAAATGTTCCCAAAATAGTGCCCTAATATATCATCAGAATATTGTGGGTGGTGATTGCCTTCAAATAAAGGTTCATTTTATTAGATTTTTCTAAATGAAGAGGAGGTCCACTGATCAGGGGTTGGACTTGCAGATTCCCAAACAATCAAAATATGAGACTCGTTAGTGAAAAGGACAAGCAATGAATTATTATTGGGTGGCCAAAATTAGGAGGCAAGTGAGAAAGAGCATGGGAGATATTGAATTTTGCTTTGTCTCTTCAAATAACTCATTAAAGACTGCTCACATCAGCTCCTCATATTTTCCTATTAATGATTAATCCCTCCCCCCAACAACCCTATCTCCCCCCACCCACCCAAGTCCCCACACACAAGAACCTCAGTTTGTAGGGATAAGACCTGATAAACTCATAGGGGTTGTTTGGCAAAAGAATGAGATTTTGAGGATAAAACGAAAAATACATCAATTTTTATCATAATTCACATTTCTCAAAGTAGAAAAAAATGAGAATCAATGTTGGCCTAACATCTAGGTGGAACAAAAAATACTCATTTTCATTTTCTGTCAACACTTTATATTTTTTACAATAAATATGATATGTTATTTTTTCTCCGTTTTTATTCTCACATTTATTAACTTATCCTACCATTTATTCTCTTGCCAAAATAAACAAGTAGTTCAAGGGCTGTCTAATTCCTTTGTAAGATAATTATATCTTGATAATTTATAATAAACTCCAATAATAATTTTAACAAAAATTAGAATGCTCTAACTGCATATGTCAATGAATTACAATATTCTTTCATGTCATTTACAAAATTATTTCACACGTCCCAAACATAAAAAATTAATATATTGTAAATTTTATTTTAAAAAGTTATTAAATATTTACCCATTTCTTATTCATCACCATTTATTTTTAATTTTTATATGAACCCAACACAAAAAAATTATTTATATTTTTCAATGAAAGTAAAAAAAAATTCAATTAAACAAAAAAAACCCATTTCTTTTACATTAAAATAATATTACAAAAATTCCCAAATTGTGATACAAGCACCAACATAAATATATATGTGGTGGAGTCATCAGCCAACATGTCAGCCCCCCTCCCTCTCACCATTGAGTCAATGTCATGAACAATTATCACATCATACTATGAATTCCAATCCAGTTTATTATTATTTAATTCAGAAATAGAGATTCATGTGAAGAAACAAAAAGTTAACAGATGTTGATTTGTGGAACCTGATTTTTCTCCTAGCAGTGCAACTGGATATTGGAGTGGGTAGAGTGAATTAATTATATGATGGACGTACATGACAATGTCTAGAGAGAAAAAATAACAAATATATAACAACATGAAATGATACCCAAAAAAAAAAAAAAAACAAACAAAACAAAAAAATAATAATGAAAAAGTCAAAATGTCAATCATTAAATTTTGCATGGCTCTTCTATTTCCTACTATAACAGCCATCACAAAAATGCAATAACACATGCATGCCCTTTGTCACCTTTCCTGCCAATTTATATATCCAGTCTTTCAAAAAACACAACAAAGGAAAATGTAAACACTGACAACAACAACAACAACAAACAATACGAAAAAAACTACAAACACTTATCACTATATTGTGAATATCACTACCCTTCCGTCTCCAATATTTATCAGAGATGATAAAAATCATAACACCCCAACACACATACTTATTCTTCTTTATACTTGTAATCAAATAAAATCCCAACTCCATTCATATAATCTCCATCATCATCATCACAAGTCAGTCTCTCATTGAAAATTGATCAAATCTTACTAGATCCCAAACCACTCACCACGCCTTGAGAGGATACCTGTGGATGCAGTCATTCCAAGGATTCTCACAATCCCCCTTCAAATCATCAATTGCCTTCCAAACAAGACTACAAACCTTAAACCCGGTTCCAAACGCAAGCATCCACATCCGGTCCCCCCGCCGGACCCTCCCCTTCGCCTCATAGTACGCGAGCTCGTAAAACACGAGGCTACTACTTGTGTTCCCGAACCGATGGAGCGTCATCCTCGCCGGCTCCGTCACCGACTCCTCGAGCTTCATCAGCCCGGCCACCGACTCGATCACCGCCTTCCCACCCGTGTGTATGCATATGTGCTCGAATGCGCTCGTGAAGTCCGGCACGTAATCCTTGCGCGCCTCCCCGCAGCGCGCGCGCGACGCCCACGCCTTCGCGGCGTGGCACGCGTACGCGAGGAGCTGGGCGAGCGGGAGCACGCGCGGCGCGAGAGCCCGCACGTGAGCGCGCAGCCCTTCCCCGGCGACCCTAATGAGGTCCTTCTTCAGCGCGACCCCGACCTCGCCCTCGGCGTCCTCTTCTTGGAAGGCGGCGCGGTAGGAGGGGTCGTCGCCGCCGTGGTGCGTGCGGAGCGCGCGCACGAGCTCCATCTTGGCGGATGCGCGCGCGGAGGGGTCGTTGGTGACGAGCGCGGCCGCGCAGCCGACGCGGAAGATGCAGTTGGTGACGAGCATGGACCGGTTGTCGCCAAAGTACCAGTTCAGGCTTATGCTCTCCGTGACAACGACGAGCGCGTACTTTATCGAGCGGTCCTTGCTGAGGATCTTCGCGGCGAGGTCGATGGAGGCGACCCCGGAGCTGCAGCCCATGCCGCTCAGGTTGAAGGACTTGATGTCCTGTCTCAGGTTGTACCTGATAGGTTTAGGAATTGAGAGAATGAAACCATAAGGCACTTACAATATCATATATGTTAACATCATGTATGTACAATATTTATCCATTAACGTGTTTGAAGACTTCTGAAATCAGTTTGAATGGGATTTTACTTTTTAAAAATAACGAAACACAAATGTGTAATTTCAAACAGCTCTATAAAAGAAATCTTAACTAAAAAGTTTTTTTCAGTTTCTATTAAAAAAAAAATTATTTTATACAAAATCATATTTTCAAACTCAGCCTTAAAAACTGAGAGAATGAATCAATCTTCTCGACTCAGGGTTTAACCCTGAAAAGTTATAATAATAATAAAAAAAGACTAAAATACCGTTAGACATGTACTGTATCAGCAACAGAAGCAGTACCTGTTGATGATGATGGAGGAGAGGGAGGGAGAGGGAGTGAACATGCCGCAAGTGACGACGAGGACGTCGATGCGAGAAGGATCGACACTAGACTTGGAGAAGAGGGAGTCTATGGAGGTGAACATGCCCTCCTCAGCTTCCATGACAGCAGAGCTATGCTTGGCTTCATAGTCAGTCTGAAAAATGAAGGGAGGAGCATATGTTTCATGACCAAGGCCGGACTTTAAGTAGATGCCGCGCATGAATTCCTCGGATTTGGTGGAGAAGCGGTGACTGCGACGGACGAAGTATTCGGCGACTTCGAGGCTGCACTTGCGGTCGTGGTGGGGCTTGAAGCAGGCGTAGTCGAGGAGGAGGACGGGGCGGGGACGGGTGGAGAAATAGAAGAGGAGGGTGATGAGGAGGCACCATGTGAGGGAGAGGAGGAGGAAGGGGTGGGAAGAGAGGAAGGTGGGGAGGGTGGTGGGCATGGAGATGAAGAGGGTGTGGAAGATTAGGGTTAGGGTTAGGAGGGTGAAGAGAAGGAGTTGGAGGAGGTGTATGGGTTGGAGTGGTTTCATGGTGTGTGTGTGTTTTTTGTTGGTGGTAGTGGTGGTGTGGGGAGAATGGGTGAAGTGAGTATATATAGAAGGGGTTGTGTGTGTCAGGTGGCATTGATGTTTATTGAGGTTTTGTTATCATTCATTAAATTGAGACCTACTAGGATGACTAAGGATGAATAAATGGGAAGACTTGGGAACGGTTGGGGAGGCAAGAGGGGAATTTTTTTGGAAGTGGTATTATTATTATTATTAGTTTTTGTGTGTGAGAGGGGGGTGGGGGGAGCATCTTTACCTTAATATGTCTCCTCGTATTTCGGTCTTCCTATCTCCTGCCCTTTTTATAGTTTGTAATAGGATATTCACTAATAAAATAGAGTAGCAAATCTCTATCTTCATTTTCAAAAAAAAAAAATTTCTTCATAAATCTTTTAGATACAAGTAATACTATTCAAATTTTGATTTTTTTATTCATAAGGAATATAAAAATATATACTTTAAAACTCTGAATATGAACACTAGCCAGGATGACCACACGCTGTATGCGGATGAAAAATGATAAAAAAATTTTGACAAGTCTCAATGTCTCTTTCAAAGATGATAGAAAATTAATGTAGGAATTATGAAATTTTAAATATTATGATTAATCACACAAGATGATTGAATTTAAATAGCATATAATACATTTATAAATAGTTATACAAACATAAAATTTTGAATATTTTTCAAAGCGTATTGATAACCGTATTTGTTTTTAAATAATCGAAGTTTGTAAAGTTGATTTTGTTGGTTTGGAGATAGGTGGTTTAGGGTTTAGAAGTTTCTGTTTTTCCCATGCATATGTGTGTGCATGAGTTGGGGGTTTTGCAGAGATGTGAATAGTGGTGGTGGTCCTTGTTGATGTACTAGTAGCTTCAAGACAGTGAGAGTACATACATGTCACCATCCTTCTTTTTCAATGCAATCAACATGAGGGTACCAGGATTTCTTTTTACAGATAAGCTCTCCTGTGACAATCAGCAAAAACATGGATTCCAGCTTATCAAAAGAACAGGGGGCATGTGGTTTTTACATAGTAAGAGGTTGATTAATAAGTTTTTTTTTATAGATAAATTATAGGCATATTTGTTTTTTTGAAAATAACAAAATAGACAATGTTTGAATACGAGAATACCAGACCTGGATTGCTTTTATACCTGATGTGTACTGGAACTGTGGAAGTGTGTAGCAAGTTCCAACGATCACTGAGAAATATATATGTTTGTGAAACACATATTTTGTGATGTGGTTGAATTTCAGATATTTTTTTGTTTAAAAAGTATGGTAGAATATTTCAATCAATTCACATGTTCTGCTATATACAGCGTTCCACTTGATTTATTTTTGGGAAAATCCAAATAACCCCCCTTAAACTACTTGAAATCCATATAACCCCCTGGCTTTTTTTAAATTCTATATCCCCTAGTTAAATTTTCATTGACAAATTAAGATTACTGAATGAGCATTCTGTCTGATTAACCCTAGTTGAAAACATAGTACATTAAAAACCTTATAATGTGTTAAAAATATAAAAAATCCTCTATGAATGTCGATTATACTACTCTAGATAGGGTTTCATAATTATAATATATCTGGAGGGTTTTTAATAAATTATAAAGGGTTTTGGTATACTGTCATGGTTAATAAAATGAAATATTCACATAATATTTTTTATCTAAAAAAGATTATTTGGATTTACATTGGTATTTAATAGGTTTATATGGATTTTTTCCTTTATTATTATACTGACATATTGTTGCGCGTGACATTGCATATGCACAAAAAAAAATTAGATTGAAAGCTATATATTGTCATCGAATCCCCATTCACACGTGTAAGAATGTAAAAAACTTCGGACAATTTTTTAGAAATCCAAATGCAATAGATAGACCCAAAAATATAAATTTAATTAGAAATTTCTTGTATCATAAATAAAATAAAATAAAGAATGTTTACAACGAGTTCAGAGTTTTCAAAAATTGAAATTTTTTTTGTGGGACTGGGACATATAAATGAAGGTAGCTCGGTCGAAAACTCAGCATAAAATAAATAAGAAAAAAATTCATATAACCCCGTGACTTTTCCTAAAGTTCATATGACTTTTCCTAAAGTTCATATACCTCCCTAAAAACACATATGTAAATCCAAATAACTCTGTGAGTTAAATTTTCATCGCCAAAGTATGAATATACAAAAAAAAAACTATAAAATGTGTTAAAAATGTCAAAAATCATATGTAAATAACGATTTTAACCCTCCGGATAGGGTTTTATAATCCATTTGAAAGGGCAAAATCATCATTTATAGAGGGTTTACCGTATTTTAAATGAATTATAGGAATTTTTTGATAAAATGTATTTTCAGTAAATGTTAACCAAATAAAAAATTTACATAATATTTATCATTTGTCAAACGAAATTTTAATTCAGATGGTTATTTGGATTTACAAAGTTGTTTTTGAGGGGATTATATGAATCTCAGGCGGTTTACGAGGTTTTATTTGGATTTTTATCAGTAAATAAAGAAAATAAAATAAAATAAAAACGATTTTGAATTCACACGTGGTCAACACTAACCCCCGGTCAAAAAACTCGCGTGGAATTATGACCCGCTTTGGAATTAATTGGTGTATCGCATGACGCATGTCACATTTCAACGACCCGATTCAAATCCGACGGCGATGCAACACTATGTGCCATGAATGGAAAAAATAAGTTAATCTGCGGACCTGATAATACAATGAAGGTAACAAATTATTATTACCACTGATGAATTTATTAAGTCCACCATCCTAAAATTTTCAAAAACTCATTTTGTTTTTGTTTTTTTTAAATGAAAATCATTAAGTAGTTGGAGTGTTATTGTATTTAGAAAGTTTTAAGTGTCTAGAGTTTCTAGAGTCTTCTAATTAATAAGTGTCTAAACTGTGTAGAATGTTCTTGTAATATCTTATGTGTAAAAAGAGAGTTCATTTAAGTGTGTAGAAATAATTCTAAATCGATCTAAATTCTAGAAGTCTTTGCAATTAGTGGGTGACATGTAAAACTTTTAGTGTCTTGTTGAGTCATTTTGTAATCAGATAAAAAATTGAGAGTTTAAGTGAAATACAAAGTTTCCATTTCCCACATATTCCCTGTTCTACCAAATTTCCTTCTACAAAACTATTTTCCACACAATTTGATAACCCCCCTTCCCAACACATAAAAGTAATTTATTTATACAAGCACAATCAATTAATATAACCCGTCAATAATAATTAATAATGGAATGGTTGATGATATGATTTGCAACTACAGAGTCATGGATTTGAGTTCCATATTATTTATCTAATAATAATAAGTAAATTGATGGATTTTATTTTGAGCTAATTAGAGATCATCACTTTAATTTCATAAGTAATTTCCTATTTGAACAAATTTGAACTATTGAAATTATATATATGTTTATAATTGTTAGATATTGCTTTTATGGTATACATGTATAACTCCCAATTAAAAAAGAAAAAAGAAAAAAGAAGTCACCTTCCTCGTAGAGATTTCTTTTGAGTAACCACTTATTGTCGTGCAAAATCAATTTGCTTATATGGCTTTTCATTAGTATAGTCACAAAGTAAAGTTTATGTGTGACAAATATTTGACAATGATTTTTTTTATTTTTATAATAAATGTACATTCTTATATTATAAATGATAGGCGAATGATAAAAGTATGAATATAATTACATTGTTTTATAATACTTAGTATGAAAAATATTCACAACTTTTATGTTTGGTTTAAAGATGATATGGGAGTCAGAGTTAGTTTTAAAATTAATTAAGAAAAAATGTGATAAACAATCCAAATTAAATGATACCTATATTATATTAATTAAACACATTCCCATAAACAGAAGAATGTTCAACCCATAGGGACAGGAGGTATCCTAGCTGATTTTTTTTCTTAAATATATATATATATATATTTTGGTAAGTAAGTTGTTGTATTCCTAAATATTCATATATATAAGTTCAGAATATATAGAGATGAAAAACTAAGTTTGGCATTTCAAATAAAAAAGATCGTCTATAAAACATATGCATGTGAGTGAGATTTTTCAACTGGAGTCAAAAATAGAAACTCTGAGGTCTGAGATAAACCATGCATTAACACACATTCAAACAAATATGTCCAATTAATTGTCTTGTCACAGACAGGTATTGATAGAGAATGCAGACTCACATCCGCACAAGGTTGTTCAACATTGGCCCGTTTGGGTGACGAATAAAAGGTGGAATACGGGGGATAAGGGGAAATAAAGATTAAAAAAATTATTTGGGTGGATGGTATAAATGGGTATAGCTAAGTAGAATTACGTGAGAATAAGCTATTATTTAAATTTCAAGTTTCCTCATGAAATTGTGTTATTTCTCTACTAGTATAATGGAACTCACCTATTAAATCACATATCATCACATCAAATTATCTGTCATCTCCTCTTATACATCAATTAGGCATGCACGTCAAATAAACTTTTTACATCTTATTTACATTTGATTCTTCATCAATCAAACACTCCAACCTTTATTATTAGGTTTCCCAACGAGAATAACTGAAAACACAAAACTAAACAGAAAATCACTTATTCTATTAATAAACCAACAATTTCTAGAATAGGTATAAACCCCAAAACAGCTTATGCTTTTATCCAAATGGGTTTAATGATCTTTTTTATCATGGTTTATTTGGGTAGACTATAATCAATATTTAGTTTATCTCTATTTTAATCATAATAAAAAAATTCGTATACGACAAATTAAATATTTAACAAGGATTTTGTTCAACATAATATGTGCTTACTTATCATACGCGATAAGCATGATAAAAGTACGAACATATATAGCTAGCTATTTTATAGATACATTCTAAACGTTGGTATAAATTACATACTAAAACTTTTTGAAGAAAAGTAATTAGGAGTTCCACCCATTATTTATTTTTAGGACCATGAAAGTTTTCAAGTTCTATTTTTAAGTCCTGAAGCGGTATAAAATTTATGAGTGTTTTTGCAACATGATAACTCATCTAAACTAAATGGGTCTTGCTATAAATGAAAACAGGAAGCTAGATGTCAGACATGACGGTATAAGATGACAAATTATCTAAACTTCACCAAAATTTCTATAAATCAATTCTATAGATATTTTATTTTATGATCTCCAAATAAATACATACGATCTGAGGTTAAAAGTAGAGATAAACCCCTTTTATTTGTGTGTAAAAAGCACTTTTTATTTTTTTTCTTTTTGTGGTCAATAGATCTTTCTTCTATCAGCCTTATATTTTTCTTGTAACTTGAATTTGACATGTTTGCATGATTTATAAAAGGGAAAAATCCATATAACCCCCTCTAAATTGCATGAAATCCATATATCCCCTCACTTTTCTTGAAATTCATGTAACCCCTTAAAAACATCTATGAAAATCCAAATAACCCCCTGAATTAAATTTTTGTTTGACAAATGAAGAATTTTCTGCGAATATTTTGTTTGGTTAACCCTAAATAAAAATATATTATATTAAAAACCCCCTACAATATGTTAAAAATGTAAAACATTCTTTTATAATTGATGATTTTACCCCTCCGTTTAGGGTTTTATATTCTATTCAGAAGGATAAAATCATCTTTTATAGAGTATTTTCCCCAATTTTAATATATTGTAGAGGTTTTTCGACATATTGTGTTTTCAACCAGAGTTATCCAAATAGAATATTCGTTCAATAATCCTAATTAATTTGTCAACAAAAATTTAACTCAAGTGGTTATTTGGATTTAATAAATATTTTCAAGGGGTTTTATGAATTTCGGGTAGTTTATTTGGATTTTTCCCTTTATAAAATTACGGCGTATGCGCCTACCATTTCACTAAAAAAAAAAACTTTTGTAAAATTCAAAAATAAAGGTTCCAAAATACATTCAATTGCTAATACACAATCTCAAGAAAGCATATCTCAAGAAAGCATATGTCAATGAGTCCAAAGTCTAATTGGTCATCATAAATTCAGGAGTTATAAAACCAGAGGAAAGAGAAACAAATGGAAGACATGCATCAGAAAGATTTGAACTTTTGAATTTGGAATTCACTGTGTTGCTCACTTAATGAGATGTTCTATCTTTACACAATCATGTTATTGGAGAAGTCATTTTTTTTTCAAAATTTTCACATTGCATCAGAATTTTCCGAAATATATGATGCTAAAATGACATGGACTCCTAGTAAGATATAGACAATAATGTCATCAGCAGCAGTTCATGTCGATACTTATCTAATAAGTTTTTGGAAAAAAATATTATATTGATTCTTTAGATCATATATTTTATTTTTTAATGATACTGTAGCTTGATTGGATTAAGTCAGAGTTGGAGCTCGACTCAAATCCAACACAACCAAATCAAACTGGCCTTAAAAAACCTGACGATTGGGTTGAGCTATGGTCAGGTATAAATTTGACTTTTAAAAAGTGTTTTATATCCTAAAATGATTCGAAATCTATAACAATCACAATAAAGAATAATATGTAAGGTGAACGAAAATCAGAGGGCGGCCTGGAGATAATGGCAAATGAAACTATGAAAATATGGTAATTTCTATAATAAAAATAAATTGGATGATTCAAATTTTGTCTCACACATTGAAATTTAAAACTAAAATTTACCTCACTCATTGAGTTGAACTTGGATCTGAGTGACACAACCCTCATTACAAACCAGACTCAAATTAGGTTGAGTTTTACTTGGGTTGAACCTGATTGTTAAAAGCCGCAACCTGAATCCACATAAAAATTGAATTGGTTTGGGTTGGGCTGAATTGGTTGAACTGTCCATGTTGAGCCTTACTCCCTTGTTTGGGTAGTGGAATAGGTGTATGATACGGTGGAATAGGGGTGAAAGAGAAAAAAACTTGTTTATTTGTAATGGATAACTGAGTATAATATGCCAGAATATATGAGAAGAAGTTCATATTGATATTTTAGGTCATTCTTAGAATTATGTTATTCTATTCAATCTATTTCACGGATATGAAGGGGATCATAATGTCAAATCACTTATCATCAACTCTTTAAATTAGAGAGGAGCCATATATAATAGCAGTTTTTTTAATTCCTTATTTATATCTTATCAATTTTTATTCATAACTTATACATGATTAGTTAAACAACAAAAATTTCTTCATAACATTTTTCAACACGAATAACTAAAAACGCAATCATACAAAAAATAATTTATTTTTTATTTATATTGGGATAATTATATATCTATCCCAAAATAGCGAATGCCGCCACTCAAACGGACTCTACATTTAGTGACCTAAAGATCATCTCCAATGGACATGTTAGTTAACTAAGATGTTAATTTGTCATGTTAACACTTTATCACTCAACTAGATACTTATTTACTACATTTTTATTTAGTTGGTTATTACTCCAATGGACTAGCTAAATAACTAGTTAAAATAATAGTGGGCTCACCTCTCCACCCACTCAAACCTCTCCACCCACACAAAATATTTTTTTTTTTATTATTTTAAATGATAGGGTCCACATTTGGATGGCTAAAGCACTAGCCAAATTTAACATTTCTCTTAACATATGACATGTGGAACCCAGATTTAGCATGCCCTTAACACTTCCATTGGAGCACCATTTTTACATGTTTTCTAAAAATCTGATACTAACTAATGAGTTAACATATCAATTAGAGATGATGCTCTAAATGACCAGTGTGTACCTAATGTTATTTGCATACATATATTCAGGTCTTTGGTCAACAATGGTGGGTCATGAATATTAAATAATAAAGTTGTATATGTAATCCAGCTCTAGGTATGAATGACTTTTCAGTCACAACTCCTAAATCTCAGACAGTTCCACCAACTTTGTATTTATTGCATGGACTTTACGTTCACTACGAAAGAGATTGATCATGCAAAAGCAATTGTCACATAGGCAAATATGTATTTTGCTTGGGATCAATTGAAAGTGATCAACTTTGCAACTTTAGCTTGACTTGGAAATATTTTAGCACACCGAAAAGAATACTTATTTTACAAGTGATCTATATGTGGATATTAGAGTCACACTTGGAATGTACATGACAAATTAATAAGGGCAACGTGACCATATATATTACCCACCAAATTATGTGAACATATTTGTGAACCAAGCTTTGGAAAGTATGTTAGCACCCTTTATATGTGAAGGATGACCAAGAATCAAAACTCATTCAATTTTTTTTAAAAATAATAAATCTTTATATATTTTTATAAAATTAACTAAATATATTTTTATGATGTATTGCATGAATCCATTAAATGAAAAATATTTAAAAATTTCTAACAACATGTATATCTCGGTTAGGGAGATATGTACCCCGTTGCTTGGCTATCGATCGTGGAACTGTCCCTCAAATTGAGTGTAGCAGACTAGCAGTGCTCCTCATCTGTTTTAATTTATCTGAAATTTGAATGCTTCTGAGTTATCCAAGCTATAGTAATTATTTTTTCTTTTTATTTTCCTTGCATTAATTGTTTAATTCCTTTTATTCTCCTCGAGTTATTTTATATATTATGAGAGTTGTATAGTATGAGACTTCTGAGGGGAAGCAGGGGAAACATGTGTTTGAAAATTTTCAAATATATTTGAATAGGTCATGAGGAATATTTTTTAGACTATTGTACTTTTAGTTCTATTTTTCATCCTAAAATACCTATATCTTTATTTGGAATGTACATAATACTTGTGTTTGAAAAATAAAAAACAATAAATAATAATATAAAAAAACGAGTAAGATTATTCTAAGTAAATAAAAAAAATACAAATTCTCAATAAATTATGAGTATATTAGATTAGATGAAGAAAAAATGAATAAAATTAAAAAATAAAATGAAATAATTCAAAAACACAATAAAAATCAGGGAAGGAAAATAGATTTTGGGCCTTCCGCAACAAGGGGCCCTAGGCGATCTTGATCTTCCACTGGGATGAATCCCCTTGTAATCAGTAACCAGGTCACAGGACACCAGGCTATGGGATTAGGGATTAGTAGGTCCATTATTGAGTCTTGCAACCTCAGGATACAGTAGCATATATGGGTCCAAAGTACCATGAAAATGCATCATTCAGTAGATACTCTCAAACTAACAATATCGCTCGAATAAATTAAAAAAAATGTTCATATACAATTTAAACCATTTTGAATAATATTATTGAAAATAACAGTTTATTAGGGATATTTTGTTAAAATGTGATTTTTTTAGAGGTATATATTAAAAAAAACTAAGAATTAAATTATTTCAAAAATTCTTTAAAAATTTATAAAGTTTCAAATATAACTCTGATTGGAGTGATTAATATCTCTTTGGAAAAAAAATTTCGATATATACTTATGAATGTGAAATAGATTTTCTTCGAAAATGCCTATTGAAATGATGAAAAGTGAGATCCAATGTTGAAACTCATATTTAACCTAAAATTGACTATTTATCATCTAAATTTCATGATTATCTAAATCTAATAAAAATAATAATAATAAAATATATATGATGATGTGACACGATTACTACCATTCATTCAATATATCATTAATACATATAGATACTAAAAAAATAGATTCGATGAATATCTCACATTATCTTTTAAAATATTAATTATATGTCTTTTTTTCATTTTTACCCTTAATATAAAATTAAAAGTTCATATATAATTAAAGATAAAATTGAAAATGAAAATGTACACACGAAGGAATATATAAACTTTCGATTAGTATATATAATAGATAGATAACACATTAACAGGGCATATGCATGCCTTGTTAGAAATAATGCATCTATACAGCTCATCATTAGAGTATATGCATTTTTTTATTATAAAAACATGTGTACTTTATTAAATGATGCATATAATGTTAAAAACAATTAAAATATATGTGAACTTAAAAAATGATTGTACGTAACATATTCCTTCAAATGAGGATAATATTATGTATGGCCCTATATGTAGTCCACTAAATATAGTATGATGTCTTAAAAAAGTTTTGCACTTTACATAACAAAGTATATAAATTTACAAAAAAATAAAACATATACTCCAATTAATTCTATATATTCATCTACGTCAAAATTACACATTTCATCTAAAGAGTATATACTTTGTTAACAAAATAGGATTGCACGTAGGATTACATGTAAAAATTGTGTGTAACAATGCTCTCCCCGTTTGGATGCCGGATAAGCCCCGGATAACCTCGGATAAAATTTTAAAACCGTTTGGAAAGCCCGGATAAACCCAGATAAAGTGTGCCAGAATAAACTGGTATAAAGTGGTATATGGATTCCAATCAATTAGAATAAAATTTATCCTAGGTTATTCCACTCAAAGAATAAGTGGGTCCACTGTTAAATCAACTGTCATCACCTCTTATAAATCACCTGTCAAATCAACTATCATTACTTTTTTATCTTTTATAAATCATTATTCATACTTTATTCACATTTTACTCAAACAACAAAACATTTATTCTTAAAATTTTCAACGAGAATAATTCAAAACACAACCAAACACAAAATCAATTTATCTTTATTTATACTCACTTATGCTCGGATAAATAAATACCCAAGAATAAATCTTATCCGACATCCAAACGGTTACATTCAAGTATTCAACTATATTTAAATGATCTCTCCCCCCAAATGCATTTCTATGATAAATGTGAGTTAGTTAAACTCGTATTTATTTTTGTTTATATTCTATTATATTATAACCATTTTTATTAACCACATTGGCTTTATATATAGATTTAAAAAACTAATATATGCAATATTTAAATATTTACTTTTTTATATATTCATATAGTTTTTCGATTCTAAGAAAATAACATATTTGATAATCATCTGAAAAAATATTTACCTATTTATAATATTAGTATTACCTTTACATAATAAGCTAGCCCATGTGTAAACAGTTTCATGTACGCAAGATAAACAGCTGAAAATAAAAACACATGTGTAAATGATAAACAACATGAAAATAGATAAGCATATACAAGCAGTATACAAAAATTCTTCTGCATGTGTAACATAAAATTTGTATGTGCATAAAAACTAATATGAACAATCATTGCATCCAAACGCATCCTTATAAAAACAAGGATATTGTTCATACATTTACATGCGATTGGGATCTCATCAAAACAGTAGGATTGAGTGTGTCAGCACTTTTATCTCCATTGTATTGGTAGTTCAGGTCCTGGGTCAACAAGGGTTGGTCTGAATAAAATATTGTTTACTTGTGACTTCTGGCATGACTTTCAGTTACAACTCCCACATCACTACAGTTCCACCAACTTTGAATTTATTGGTGGACTTTTTTTTTTCTTCCATTGGTAGGCTTTTCTTTTGTGTTCACATGTGCATGCTACGAGCACATGAACAGATACAACAACGGATATAGAATAAGGTGGGAGATAAATAATTCCCAAGAAAAAATTGTTTATTTGCAAGGATAAGTTGTGAGAATATATGGGATTAATCTATTATTGATATTATAGATCTCTATTAAAATTATGTTATTCTATATTCCATTTCATTGTTATGGGGCCCATATGTCAAATAACATTTCATCACATCTTATAAATCAAAGGTCCACGTATCCAATCATTTTTTTACATTTTATTTTTCTATTATTCACATTTTATTCATAACCAACCAAATAATAAAATTTCATTATTCTATTTTTCAATAAGAATAGTTAAAAACACAATAAAATAAAATGATTTATTTCACTGATATAACTCTCCATACTGGAATAATTATCTATCAAATAATAGTTTATACCATTATCTAAATAGAGGCTGAAAAATATAGATGGAAAGTGACAAATACAACCGTGTAGGGGTGTTGGAGAGTCACACAATACATGGCAAATTAAGGCAATGCTAACATATACGTATATATGGTTGAAATGAATAAGCCCTCCTCTCTTTATTCATCACCACCAAAAAAAATTACGCCATAAGACACAGGATATGTTCCACATATCCCGATCGCTATCTAAAACAATATATACCTAATTAAAATTTTCACATTTTCTATGAATAAATCTATACTATTAGTTGGATTATATATTTTATTTAAAAAAAATATATTTTTTATTAGATGAGATTCTAGAAAATAAGTGTGCACTACAATCAGAGCTGTGCCTTAATATTTTCTCCTGTTCTTTTAAAATTTTAAATATGAACTCCTTTCATGCACGTTTCACTTTTTGGATGCTTATGAACATACCATGTCAAATCTTTATAAAATCTACATACATACCAATCATAGCAAAAATCTTTACCAAATGAGAGCTCCTGACAGATTGACAAAGATATCCCTCTTTATTGATCAGTCTTATTCCTATTTATGGAATAAGATTGAACAATTAAAAACACTTACCCACCCAAAAAGAAAGCAGCTTAAAAAACAATGGGACATAATCTCGTGTTACGCGTGCGAATGGGACCGAGTGCTCGGGAGAGCATCGCGAGTGAAGATAACTACACATGGCACAGTTGTGGTTCTCGTCCTGAGCTCCTAGGCTCGGGACATTGTGGAAGCGGGGCGGCATTTGCGCCGACTGGAATAGATAGCTCGTCTATTCTATCAGGCACCGCATGTCCATTTTCCTCTTTTATCTTTCTTTCGCTTATGTCTTCACTCTCTTCTATCTCCTTCAGCCCAAGGCTATTCGATTAATACAAATCGTGGTAGCTTTGGTTTATCAATTTTAAATAAAAAACAATGACACAGAGCTGCTTGAAAAAAAATTCCAATGATACATGCTACAAAGATGGACCTTTCAGTTCATACAGTGAATCTATTTCATTCTAGGCATTTTCAAAAAAAAATTTCTGAATGTACACACAACCTTTCTAAGTAGGACTGCATCGAAGTAGATTAAAAACCTAGCGTCCCAGATTGTTATAAATACACTCAATCATTCCTGCATTCCAAAATTGGTATATAAATCTCTAATAGAGATATATTCTATTAGGAGAGTGTATATTCCACTCAAGAAATTGCGAGATATGCACTCAATTCATTGAAGTATATACTACATTGTTTTTTTTTATCATACTTCATTAGCCAAGATATACCTTCCAAAAAATCCAAAATATGTAGGACTGCAAAAGAGACTACAAGAACTATTAACATTCTCTCGTGTCAGATACATGATTGTCACAAGAATTATTTGAGTGAAACATTTTCCATGATGAATACCTAGTTGTGATGAGTCACTAACATTGCGAAAGTCTCCCCTCACTTCACAAGATATTGAATCTATATAAGCCTAAATTTGAGAACACAATGACAGAAAGAAAAATGTTAGACATGATCCATTTATAACCCCACATGAAGTTTACAAATATTTTGATTTTTTTTAATATTTTGAATCTCATCTAATAAGATATATACTTTTATGATATAAAAAAATTATATAATCCACCAAATTATATGGACACATGAAAGTAAAATTTTCTAATAAGATATATATTCTTCTTTTGATAGCGATCGAGGTATATGAGACTGTAGGCAGATTTATAATCGGGGACCATCTGTAACAACGCTATAACATAGATTACCTTGTTATGTTTCAATTTCTGGCATTGCCGAACCAATCACATCCTCCTCAAGGATCTTCAAAGCTTCTCCAACTCCATCCTTTAAGTTGCGAAGGGGATGAAAAAATGTATTAAAATCTTCAGTTCAATGGAAAGAAACAGCAGAAAGTCATTCATGAACATAAAAGGGAAAGATCATCATGATCCTATATAATGTTATCAAGGAATTGGAAGATTCATATTGTCAATTTAGCAAGATAATTTAACACTGATAAGTATAAGTGCATCCAAGAAGATGTCAAGACAGACAATTCCTATACCCCATTTGTCTCCTGAACAAAAAGGTGGATAAGAGAAAGAACAAGCTTAATCCTCGAAAAAAATGTTTGTTTTAGCATGGATTAATTGTAATAATTATGCCTTAAATTTTAAAAATAAATCCAGATAGTTATACCTAGGGAGACGGGTTTATTTTATACTTGCTTGTTCATCCAAAATTATATTGTACTCAAAGGACAAATACCGAAAAAATTATCCAAACAAAGAAAATAATACCAAATAAAAGAAAATTCATCTAATTCTCCTCTATTTTATATCCAGATAAAGTAAACTATTCATGAACCAAATGGAGTGATATAGTTTTTGTAGTCTACAGCTAAGTGGATAATTTTACTACTACTTGACAGAGAAATAATTAAGAATGGTCTGTTTTCTTGTCAAAAGCACTAATCTAATATAACAATAGTTGTGAAGCAAAGATAGTGTAATATATGCACAGCATCCTTTTTCGGTTAAATTGGTGACAGACAAATTTGATGGTTTATCATCTCCATCAACATCAATAGCCGAATTATCTTATTGTACTCGTATAGCATTGCTCAACAAGTTGATGGATATTGCAATCAAGCAAAATTGAATAATTACACAAACCTCTTGGATGATCGTCTTAGCTGTTTCGTATGCACAAGATTTCATGTCCGAGGATAAAGCAGATCTTATTGACTTCATCAAGGCTTGAGAAGCTTGTTCTATACTAGTAGCATCATTATCTTCTGGAACCAAATGATGTTTTTGCAGTGGTTCGGGTGCAAGTCCAAGCCAAAACATTCTTTCTGCCCAGTAGAATTGATCAAACATAAAGGGACATATTATCTGTCATCCACACAAGTAGGCATCATCAGTGATCATGCAGGCTAAAACCTTTTATATGCTAATTCCGTTAATCTTTGTATTCATGTGCTGTCATTCTTGCTTGTCAGCAAACTTGCCCATATGTGTGCAAAAGCGCTCTACAGTCAGCAGGATATTTCACTAAGTTAAGCAAACTCACCTTTATTAGTTCCTGATACATTTCTCATTGATTTTCAACAATGGAAATGACGTGTAAATAAACTCACTTTTTTTTTTTAACATGTGATGTATGTGCACATAGTTCAATAGACATTAAGCACATAGTAGATCTCTTGACTTTTCATGCCTGAACTTTGTATGTGCTCTATTTTGAATCTACCTTCATTCAGTCCCTAATGCCCACTTCAGATATCAGAATGACTTACATACCCACGTTGTCTTGTGTTGTACTCATATCTGCATTGGCTACTTTAATTTTATTTCTTTATAAAATCTGTATCAATTTTGATCAATTTTGTTCTATGCTCTTTCATGCTATACAATTCCCTGGATTCAACCCATATCCCATCGTATCTCTCAGCTATCTAAAATTTCTTTTAACCAGTCAGCAATATAAGTACACATCAGTCAACTTTCATAATAGAATTTATTTGATTGTCTCAGCAAAATTTGGCAGTTAATGTTGACATAGTAGAAGAAAAACATCATCTTCAAAATCCACACACATCCATGCTTAAACGGGATTAAACCAGTATCTAAAATGGATAAAATTGTGTTATATGGACTATCCAATTTTGTTTGCTGATGAAAGTGTGGGTAGGTAAATAGAAACAAAAACCTGAGGAACACCGGCACGTAGTGCTGCTGCAGTGGATCCACTGTGGAAACATAAAAAGACAAATGATACGTAAGCACATACTCAGTAAATATAGTTTGGGATATTTTCCAGAAAAATATCAATGTCTAAAAAGATTGGCATGAAAAATAAATTGCCTCACCTGCCTCCATGATGAATCACAACTGAACATCTCTGGAAGAGCCAGCTATATGGCAAGCTACTGATTTTTTTAAAACAACCAAGGAAGATGTAAGGATAGACAGCAATTTTTCAACTGAAAATGGACATACATATCATATTATGACTAAGAAGACAGACCCATAAAAGCAGAAAAGGTGACCATTGAAAAGGATTTTACAGTCTTTGCAGTTGGATTGTGATTGACTATAACTCGGTGATGTGCAGGCAATATGTTGAATGGCAGACTCTAAAGGTTCATAGCCACATGTGAGGAGGAGAAACTTGCAGCCTGTTCCCTCCAGAACAGCTTTCAATACCATAAGAAACGCCATAGGATTTCTAAGAAAACCCATGCTGCACAAAGAATTGTCCTCATATTAGCTTGTAAGCATAATAATAATTTTTAAAAAATTCAAATCTTTAAAAATAAGTTCTACTCTTTATTTGTTTGTCTTCATAACCTCCACAATCATACAATTTTTAGTAAGTTTAAGCATCTACTCTTTTTAGGCATTTTCAATTTAATGGAATAGTTTAAGTGTTTAGCTAATTATGTGTTTCAGGTGAATTTGTGGGTGATGAATTGCCTCAAAGATGAATGCAAACATTATACTCAACACATTCTTCAAAATCATCTAGATGTCTTTCCACGTCTAAAATAATTTAAGTTCCTCTTTGCTTGCATGAATTTAAATTGCATAACAAATGTCGTATATTTGCCTATCCTCCAGCCCTTCCCTGTCCAGTATCCACATAATTGATCTCTTATGACTGGTTTGGCAAGGGGGTGAGTAGTGGGATAGAGAATAATTATGGAGATAAGTGAGTGGGAGGACAACTTATCTCTGTTTGGTATAAAAAAAAATCGGGATAAATTGGGGACAGTTGTCCCAATTATAAAATAAAAATGGGGATATTTTGTTCCATTTTGGCATTGGGATAAGGAAATAATTGGGTTAAATCACATGTTATCCCATATGACATAAGAAAAAAAAAAGGATAAAGCATGTACAATTGTTCATATTTTGAGAGAAAAAGTGGGAACATTTTGTTATAGGTAAAATATGGAATAGACTTTATCCCTATTTTTTATGACTATCCTTCCCAAAAAAACAAAAGTAAAAAACTTCATAAAACCAAAACCAACAATATTAAATACCCCTTTAATAGAAAGGGTAGACTTGATATTATAAAAAAAAATTTTGAAGTTATCCCATATTTTACATCATGTAATCCAAATGCAAAGTTAAGGATAATAACACAAAAAAATAGAGATAACAAAACGCATTATCATATGTAAATATAGATAAAAATAATGGTCTTTTTATTCTCATAAATTAGGCTAACTTATTCTAAATATTTATCCATTTACCAAACTAAGCCTTAAAGGCTGGGATAACATTTATCCCCACTTTTTGTTACAATTTTGACAAATGTGAATATGAACAAAATTAATGGATTTTTCACCCCTTAAAATTAGGACAACCTATCTTCAAAACCTTAACCCCTTGATAAATTAGCTCTTAGGGGGGAATTTGGGACAGATTTGCAGAGAGTTGACATCAAAGTTTTGTTTCTTTTTTTCTTTTTTAGATTGGTGCACCCTGGGTTTGATCCCTTGACTTCCTCTACAAATAGGGGGTGCTAGCCGACTTTCCTAAAGCTCGGTTCGCCGGTTGGCATCAAGTTAATTAATTTAAACTATTATTTTCTTGTTGTGGTGAACTTTCAATTATTCAAGATGCGCCCCACTATTAATCCCACCTTAATGGGATAAGGTCTATTTGTTTCTTTTCTGTTATTCCATCTCAAAATCATTTACCATATATTTTTCTTGATGAATATCCCCCAAACGACATTAATTATGATGCTCTACTTCTATCAGGCTATATGAATCTTTCCTCTTTCACAACTATGATTTTTTTTTTCATTTTACACCAAATTTCTCAACTCCTTGAGACATTTATCAAAATTGACCATGAAGAGTTAAAAACTTAAAATTTCCTTGAAAATTTTAAACCATTTCCCTGGTCATGAACACAGAATTGCATTCTGTTCTCTAATTCAGATGCTGGATATTCAGATACCTATGTTTAGTTAAGCAATTTAGACTAAGAAAATACAGCACTACGACTCTATGGAGTTATAAATCTAAACATAAAATGGAACTACAGTGATAAGTAAAAACATGGACAATTTATCCCAGCATGTGATCTACTAGCTAAAAAACAAATAAAATGCAAATGCTGATGTACTTCTAACTAAAAAACATGTCAACCACACACAGGAATTGATCATGTAAATTAAATGGGAGGTGCATTTATTTAGTAGTGAAACTGGAATGTGCAATGAACAAGTGGTGATAAGCTTACCTTCCAACTGAACTCAGTCCAACAAATATTGGTGAACGGTGGTCAGAGTCCAACTCTAGGAACAATTGTAGATCATAGTGATCACCACATAATCTGTTATTATTAGTTGACATCTTGCACTCATCACATGAAAATTGCCATTCCATGGGTAGACACCAAAATCCACAGATATGAGTATTTGATGGCCAGTAACCTGCAATGCCAAAAGCAAAAAGATAAAGATTCTCTCACTCTCTGGATATCTAAATACCAAGGCAAACAAAATTTTATTTTTAAGCACAATCACAACCATTCATGTACAACAACTTCTGATTTTTTTCATGAATAATGGTAAAACAAATTACTAATATACAGCTTAAGCATTATAAAATAGTATGTCACCATGTTAATAGAAATACCACAGACATCATGCAAACTTAGTGTTTCAAGGAAATCAGAAGAGAAAAACAGCTCACTAATGTGAATCATTCTCTACATTATAATTTACTACAACTGGAATGGACGTCTTTCTTAAAGATTACACAAGTCTTTTTAAGAAATTATAGAAAAAAGGCCACCCACAAAATGTGTACTCTCTTTCATGTTATATTCTCATTTCATTAAGATAAAGACTACATTGAATTGTATTGAGATACAGCAATATATAAAATCAGTATATTATGTAAAAACTTAAAAACACTTCCTCATAGTTTTATCATGGTGGTTGGATAAACAAGCTTAAGTTAGAGCTGCATTTTTTTCTGATTCACAAAAGAACCACCTCCTAAGCTATGTAATGGCGACCTATAATGCACAATGTTGGGTACCTAACATGTGGATGCTATAACAATGGGGGGGGGGGGGGGGGGGGGGGGGGTGAACAGATTCTCTCTAACAACAAAAATAATAATACAAGGTCCATATACTACTGAATATAAATATTGAGTGGATCATCCTGCTTCTGATTGGAAAAGGTATTCGTTATTAGACTTTCTGATCTCTACTTATATTTAAATGAACTGTTAAATGAATAATGACAGCTGCAGATCTTCAATTCAATCAAGCACAGAGTCAAGAGGACAAAATCATACCCGGGCATTCTACGACTGCTTTGCTAAATCCATATCTGTCAAATGGTAAAATCGAGAGGGGAAAAACAATGATTGCAGAAGTATAACAATTTTGCTAAAGCACACAATACATTTTGAAGAATGACTAACTGTAAGCCTTCGGAAGAAATGAAAAGAGCCAAAAAACGGGGAAAAAACATTTTATGCAGATATCCAATCAAACTCGGTATATAACTTATATTTACATACTGAAAACATTTTTTAAAATTATTTTACACTAAATACAAATTAGCTTTAAGCCTTTAATTCACAGCTAATTATGAGTTTAAATGCATTATTCAATGTCATGTATTGCCGATAGTAAGTATAAAGAATCTTACAGAAGCAATGGTGATTTTGACCGCTGATACCATGTTGGCAAACCTGTGATTGGATCCTGCATTAATGCAACAGAAATTTGTTAATTCAACCCAGGGAACACCATCGCAATCCAGCAGATTACAAATGTATAGAGAATTTTGTTAATAGTAGTATTGGTTCTCAGATTGGTCAGGCTAAGTATACTACATAGAACACATGAGTGTGGCCATGCAAGAACCATATTCACCACTAATCTTGAATATCAATAGTTTCCAATGCATGTGGTTGGAAAATCGTATATGAAAAAGGTTGGCTTATATGCTTATGAAACCACCATTTTTTAGAAGGGCGCATCTATCCCCACCAAGGGTTTCCCTTAACCCACCATAAAAAAAATGGTGTTTGACTGTTCCCACCAATCCAGGTCGACCGAACTTGATCGCCATTTCAGGTTTTAAGCGACCGAATTTGATCATCATTTCAGGTTTTAAGCGACTGAATTTGGTCACCATTTCAGGTTTATGCGACCGAATTTGGTCGTCATTTCAGGTTTTGAGCGACCGATTTGGTCGAACAGGGTCCAGAACTATAACTACCTATTCTTTGTAAACAAATAATTTTTGGGTTTATCCATCATATTTTACGTTTATTCTTTTATCCACACAGCAGCTAAGAGACTGAAAAAAATGTAAATAGGTATACTTTCGATTAATTCAATTTTTATAGAAAAATATCTTATTAGATAAATATATATCATTTTTAAGCTTCATTTGAATTCATAGTGAAGTGGATTTTTTGTTTGAAAAGAAAAAAAAAAACTACCGGTTGATCCAAACAAATTTTATATTTGGCTTTTGAAAATTTATCCCCCACTTATGTAAAAAAAATGTTCTTATGTTCTACATTTAAGAATAATGATTGATTCTCTCTACATTAGAAATCAAACTTGGAGTGACATGAAGGATCCAATGAGGATACACGTCATGGATTAGGTTTCTAAGAAAAAAAAATTTAAACTTTATCACAAACCCTGTTCGACCAAGTTCGGTCACCCAAAACCTAAAATGGCGACCAAGTTCGGTCACCCAAAATCTTAAGTGACGACTAGGTTTGGTCGACCTGGCCGGATCGGTGGAAATATAAAAACACCATTTTTTTTCTTCTGATGGTGGGTTATGGAAATCCCTTGGTGGGCATAGACGCGCGCCCTTTTTAGAAATCTATCTTGTGATGAAAAACATGAAATGCAAAAGAAGTGAGTTTTGTTAAAATGCATTATGCTACGGATAGAAAACAGACTAACCGTGGAAGGGAGACGACTTATGTTCAAATAATCACTTCTCCAGGACGCCCAGTCCTCTCCAAAGAGCGGCCACATCCAATGAATTACATCTTTCCAGCACAGCTATTTGTATATGAAGAAGATGAGTATGCCTTTTGCAATCCTTCTAAAAATCTATGCTGAAATGACGTTGTAAAATGCATGACTAGTTTATCAGACGCATCAAATGAAAAGAATGGTTGGACAACATATTCCATTTTTACTACTTCTCAGCCAATTCACATGCCTAAACCTAATAAATGTTTATTATCGTTAAGAAAGAACCAGATGACCTTAACAGACATACAATCAGAAAGGTTAATAGAAAGATCCCACAATTAACAAAAGATAAAAAAAAGAGAGAGAGAAAAAAAAAGAATGCACACGCTCGCGCGCGATACATGTATCAAATATGTGAAAATTCAAACTTTGGCCAAGCCACTTTGGCATACCTTGTCAGCCGGAGCTTCCTGAAAATATTTGTACAAAAGAGGAAATTCTGCACTAAATTTCCGTTCAAATGATGAAGGTGCGCTGCACAAACCGTGAGGCATGTCAGGTTGAAAGTGCCATCTGAAAAACCCTACTAATATGATCTCCTTGGGACATTTCAACTGGTTGAAAGTGAAGTGGCATCAGAGTAGAGATGGTGTGGTGCCATAAAATATAATTAAAGCAAACCATCAGAAACTCAAAAGCAATATTGTTCTGCATTTACTCTGAATAACATACATGTATATTTCAGCATGGCCTGACAGAAATTCTTATACTGATATGCAGAGAGATTGAGTTTTAAAAAGTTCCACAAGTTGTTTTCATAAACAGGTGTATCTATAGATAAACAATAGACAACCCACTAGTAGGAGGAATGTGATAGTATATGCATGTCTATAGATGAGGATGACCATTTTCCATCATAAATTAGGAAGTCCTCTAGGTTTCAAGACTAAAAGTCTCAAATACAGTGCTACCCTATTTGAAAAAAAATGAAATGAAAATAAGAACTAGGTCAACCAATAAGGTAAATATTTCTCTAAAACAGGCCTAATAACCAGCCAAAACAGATTATTCAAGCATGAGACTTAACCACTGCAAAGAATGGATAAGGATAACCAACATATATGTTAAATAATCAAATCATTTTTTAAACATAAAATGAAAAAAATAATTCCAGTTTTGGTACCTATAAGGCACGACATATGGGGCAGCAATGACACAACGAACCTGAAACAATTCTGCAAGAGACCACCCTTCCTGTCTCAATATATAGAAAGCCAATTAGGATTTTTAGAACTACTATATTGATGAGCAACAAGAATAAATGTGAGTATCAATCAAGTTGTTTTAATTACTAGAGTACCAGTGCAAAAAAATTGATAAGGATAAAATCCTTGCCCGTGCTCATGCTATCCTCCAACACTCTTTCAACTGCTGACAAACATTCTTGTCTATGTTTTTCCTGAATAGCCTTTTTATGCAGGTTAAAAAGAGGGCCCTTAAAACCTGAGAAAGGTTGTCCCACAATATATAGAGAAAATCAACTCCTTTTGAAAGCTCATTTCATTTTTAATCCAAATTTTAATCATTCAATACGCACATATTCATCAATCTTACTTGAGGTGGTGTCATCCTGAGCAACAGAAAGTACGGGCGGAGTAGAGACACCAAGAAAAGAAACACATTCTGCTTCCAAGTGCAGTTTTAAGCACTAAAAACAAACAAACATATTAGAAAACTCTAAACTCTCATTGAAGCAAAAAAAAAAAAAAAACATTAGATGGAGAAAAAAAAAGTCAAGATTAAACCTCATGGGCATAATGCGTAATAAGAACAACATCGTATTGTCGTTGGTCACGTGAAAAAGCTGTAGCAAGACCCTGATAAACCAAAACAGTTATTAATCCTTTGAAGACACATCTTCAAATGGGCATTTCAAAACAATTCTTTTGTAAGAAAAATAAGATCTTTTCAATTTTGGGGGACAACTAAAATCTAAGCATAAGACATGATAAACAAAAACCATTATCAGTCCTTTGAAGCCACATGAATTGTTTAATGGGCATTCAACCAAAAAATATTTCTTTTGTTGGGAAAAGATGATCTTCAGTTTTGGTACATGCATACAATCTAAAATAAGTAAGTTTAATTTTTCCTTTCAATTGTCACAATAGTTCACGTGGGTCATTTTTTTTTCTTCTTTTTTCAATGTGAAAATCAAGTCTTTTGAAGCCTAAAACCAAAACCATTATCAGTACATTAGAGCAGCATGAACCATCAAAATGGGTATTTCAAAGCATTTCTTCTGTTAAAAAAAAGATGGTCACTTTAATATGGAAATTAATTTGTACAATCAGAGCATTCAATAATTTATCTTCTTCAACTGTGATAATATTCAATAAAAACAACAAATCATGAATTTAAAAAATCTAAAATTTCCTTCTTTATGCTATAATTTCATATGGATCACACTTGTTGTCCTTCTGTAGTGCCAGAAAAATCATTTTAGAACTTCAAATGCAATCAGAACAACCAACCAACACTGCAGAGAGAGAGAGAGAGAGAGAGAGTTACAGCGATGGGAAAAACGTCCCCTCTGGTCCCGAACGCCATGAACACCGCCTTATAAGGTCTTCCATTTTTGCTGCTGCTGCCGCTGCGGCTCGCGAGGTCGGTTTCCATGAAAAACTTCCAAGCACAAGAGTACGAATTTGTCCGACAAAAATCACAAATTAAAATGTTTAATAAAACCGGCGCTTTTTCATAACGGGGACCGTGCTATAAATATCGTTTTTTTGAGTGTCTAATTGGAAGTTTCCCACCTTTCTTGCAGTGATGTAAATTGTAAAACAGCCCCGGAACAATTGCAAAACTCGCACAACACAGTTTTTTTTACAGTCTAAAATATAATCTTATATACATTGTCAGAAATCTAGTTAAAACATATATATTGTTAAAAAAATTATACTTATTAAAAATGGGTTCATTCAACTCGAAATAGAACGATGTACATTTTTTTTATCAAAGCATATATCTCATTTGATGATATTTAATATTTTTTAAACAATGAAAACATGTGTGATTTGAGTTTTGAACTGTAAAAATGATTGAGTCTAACAATTTTCAAAATGTAATGTATGGCTTTTTCCAACTCCAATTCTAATTCACACATGTTTTAATTTCTTTTTTAAATATTATACATCATCTAATAAGATATATGTTTTTATAAAAAAAAATAAACTATATATTTCAATGAATTGCATGAATTCATTTTAAAAAATGTGAAAATTTCTAACGAGATATATACTCCGTTATGTGAGCATATGGCTTTATCAATGTATATAGGACTGTAATTAAGGTTGAAAAAATTGTGTGTAACAGAGCTCTTTCAAAAGAGTTCAACTTATTCAAATAGCATGTCAGGGCACGACACAAACAGACCGGCTCCCAAGTTAGCATGTCAGGGCACGACACAAACAAACCAGCTCCCAAGTTAGCATGACAGCCACTCGGGTTTCCTTACCCCTCTCTTATCTCCTCCCTTTCATCTCCATCTTTCTTCCCCTGCTCTACGTCTTACTCGTTGATCTCTTTTTCCTTTAACCTTCTTTATCTCATACCCAGACATTGTTTGGATCAGCGTTTGGACGGATTCTGCAATGAAAACGTCAAATATGGATCTAAATATTTTTTTAACAACCGCGGAGTTTTTGTATTTGGGGCGTTTTATCATTACATCTCGCATCCGAAAATTTCTCAAAATAACGCTTTTCAAAAATGGGGTAGATTTTTAAAAGCCAATGTATGGGCCTTGAAATAAATAAAGGAAACATTCAACACAAAGTTTTAGCGAAAGTTCAACTAAAAGATTATTTAGTACGTATTCTATTATAAGTCCAAACGGGACCCTAGTACTCGTCCGCTGCCTTTAGCCACCTTATCTCATCTTCCTTGATATCTAGAAGTTATGGATATCAAGAAAGAATTACATTATATAATTTTTTTTAATGAAGAAATGTGGGTGGCATTTTTCTTGGCCCAATCACGTTAGCCACATTTTCAATGCAAATCAATTCTAAGTCATCACATCTGGGTATCAAAACCAATTGTCAACTGACATATGCCATTTTCATGCCTGTAACCCCATTTCCATGTCTCCAACAAATATGTGCCTTCTTCCACATTGGAAGGTCCATCTGTACGTTAATCATGACTGAGCAAGATGGATTAGATTCCCTTGACTTCTGCAATCCAATAATGGATTCAATAAGAATCTCACTGTATCTTTCTGGATCCCATCGTATACTCCCAAATCCCACAGTGTTCTCTTGGATCTCACCGTATCCTCCTAGATCCCAGTGTATTCTCTTGGATCTCACCATATTCTCTCAAATCCGACCATATCCTCCAAAATCCCTCTATCCTTAATAAACCCTTTAACTACTAGAAAGACTGACTTTGCCGACATATGAACTTTTTGTAAATCATTCCTCCCTTGTTGATCAGATCACGAAGGACATTCACTAGATGATCACACCTACCCAATCGGAGCAGCAATTGGGAGAGCAAACCGCATAATCTAACCTAATCTAGATTCTGTTAAGGGAGTTTTGACCTTCATGGTGGTCAAATTCGTTAGGGTAGAGGACAACGTATCCCCAATAAGGTAGATTGTATTCATTTTTTTTGTGCATAGTTATGTTTTATGTGTAGTTGGGGGCGATTTAAGGGGGGTTACACGGCACTCATCCCCCCCCCCCCTTTTAATCTTATTTTATTAAATCGGTTGATATAAATTCTCCACTCACAATGACTCCCCTAAATGATGAAATGAATGACTGAGATGGTCCCCCTCATTCATATTTAAGTAAGATGACCAAAGCCAATGCCATTGAATGAGCAAAACATGTTCAGTAAGTAACCCAGACATTCCACGCATACTAAAATCAGAGATGACATCAGATTCAAACTCAATAATCGCAATAAACACCAGGCTGAAGAATGAATAGCAAATGAAATCACTATATTATCAGCAGCAGTTAACAATAACCTTGCTTATATATAATCACCAATGAAACATGGATAAAATAACTCAAAATAATGCCAACAATTATCATAAGGTGCATCACCCATGGATTGAGAACAAATACTCTGAAATCACAATTCAAACTGAATCACACCAATCTAAATGATAAGGATTCGCTACTCTGGCCCCCGAGCGTCTAGAGCGCAGGGATGACCATCACGACCCCCATCTCAACCCTCATCGTCCAAGATGTCCACAATATATATACCTCGTGTGGCTCTCCGCACGTCCATTGCAAAAATGATACCCAGCCCACCGAATTCCAAGCACGATATGGTTTATCTCCAAGCCCCCTTACAGGATCCGTACTTACTCATGTGCACTGGAGAGATAACCCTCAACCCACAATGTATGGTATATGGCCATCCAACTCCAAATACACAAAAGAAAAAAGCAACGATACGAAGCACACCACAAGGCTCCATGGTCGGACTGCACAACCATGTTGATCATATGAATATATCAAATAATTAGGATGTATAGAATAAGGTCGAAGAAGGCTCACAAAGCAATTATAGGCTCACAAGAATCAATAATGGACAATATCAAGAGGTGACAAAATAAGGAATAACATGGAATCTCGAAACAGAATAATAATAGTGATTAACAAGGAAACAAGTTCCAATAATGAAAATTTTCAAGAAATAAATAGGCCAATGATTTGAATATTTCAGGCCAATGATTTGAATATTTCAGAATCTTGAACAATCACATGATAACAATAATAAAGAAGCACATTTCCACAATAGGCATATCTCAAGAAGCACAACAATACACTATTCTGAATTCCAAAATAGCAACCAACAGTGACAACAACAATAGAGTGTGGAATGGAACAAAACAAGCAAATGTCGGGTCACTTACCTATCAATTCACAACCCAAGCTGAATCACCCTAATCTAGCTCCTAAACCACACAGATAGGAACCCGCTGTTCAAAATATAATCTCCATAAACTACCAAAACATCTCATCATTATTCAAGCAATTCCCAATCCCCCCAAGACAAACCTGGTATTCCCACTATAAACCCTAAAATGATTCAATAAAAACAAACCCTCTAATTTCTATTTATTCAGCTCCACAAACATATTCATATTTTAGTCCCAAATCACAAGTTTGATTTAAAACTACAATAGAACTACCCTAGAGAACGATGAAAAACGCAAGAATCTTTACCCAGTGCAACACGAAAATTGATTCACAAAGCTTTCCCCAAATTTCTCCTTCATTTCCCTTTTGACTCTCCATTGAAATGAGCCTCCAACACCTCTAAGGCCCCATTTGATTCGTGTCATTTTTTTAGATGGAATTATTTACCAGGAATTATTTTAGCAGGAATTATGATTCCATCAGACTGTTTGGTTCGCTAGTGGATTTCTCCAAATAATCATTTTCAAGTATTTAGTTCATACATGGAAAATGATAAGGAATTTGATTTAAACGTCTAAAATACCCTTACTATACACACACACACACACACACACATATACATACATATATTTTTATAAATATTTTGCAAATATACACACACATATACATATATATGTATGTATATATACATACTTTACCCATATCACAATAATAATAAAAAGAGTAAATTTTTTATTAATATTTAACAAATAAATGAAATAACCAATTATGAAACTAAACATATAATAACAGTAATTTTTCTAAATCAGCTGAATATTATGAACTCCCCTAAAAACTAAATAACCAATTTTATTAGTTACGGATTTGGAGGTATTGCTTT
The DNA here is from genome assembly GCA_030737845.1 of Acorus calamus. Taxonomy (NCBI): domain Eukaryota; kingdom Viridiplantae; phylum Streptophyta; class Magnoliopsida; order Acorales; family Acoraceae; genus Acorus; species Acorus calamus. The sequence continues at coordinate 5,849,293 of CM060867.1, read as the reverse complement.
AGGCCAAAGCACATATCACACGTCATAAATTATATCAATTACAATAATATCTAAACAATCTACAAATATAAAAATTAAATTTAAAAACCTAAATTAATATCTAATACACAATTAAACAGAATTTTTCATATCACATATAAAAATTATAACAGAATTTTTTTGTTAAAAAATCAAAATGACTATATAACCCATAATGTGGTTGGTGGGGGAAAAAAAGAAGAGGAGGCTATTTATTTTAGAAGGGATATATATAAGCTTGTCAATCAGATGGATATGGATCGAATAAGCCCATATCCTTATCCGTATCTGAATTGGATATCTGAAAAAATATCCGTATCACGGATATTGTAAGTAAGTATCCGTATCCGATCGAAAAATTCGGATTGGGATACGAATAATTATCCAAAATATCCAAAAATTCAAAATGAATGTATAATGATTATAATATCCAAAGATCAATTATCCAAAAATAAAAATCATATATCTAATATTTAAAATATGTAAAAAATATAATAATTACATAATATAAAACATAAATTATAAATATATACATAAAATATTACATGCCTTAGAGTAAAAATAAAAATAAAAACTCATACTAATCCTAAAAATATAAATATAAAATTAAATAAATAATAATAATAATAATAATAATATTTTCATATACGGATATTTTTTGGATCGGATACAGGCATATCCGTATCTGATTCAAATTTTTTTGGATATGAATATTTTTTTCGGATAAGGATATGGATTTTTCAAATATCGATATTTTTTGAATTTTTGGATCGGATACGGATATTTTAGGATAATTGACAGACTTAAATATACATAATAATTTCATTAATTTGTAAATAGTATAATAGTAATCTAATTTAAGATTTTTTGTGGAATTTGAGATTATCACCACAAAGGGTGGAAATCTCATTCCACCATATTTTCTCACATGGATGGATTCAGTAGGGCCCACAATTACCATTAAGATTACCACCAACCAAACACTGATTTTTATACACTTTCCTGGTAATCTCACATGGAATCAAATTCCATCCAAGAATGACAAGAAATAAATGAGGCCTAAATGAAAACCAGCCACCGACTCAACTTTGAAGTCGAAGAAAAACTACCTACAACTTCTATTTTTATGCCAAGAGCAAAAGATGCCTCCAACTGTGTTAAAAATAGCAACGATTAGAAGATATCACATTTTTTTCTTCTATGGGCAGAAATGGTAAAACAACCATAACATTTCCAATATAGTTGCAAATGACTCAAAACTAATTTAATATGAAAGGCAACTAAAAAATAAAGGCTTTATATGCTTATCTTGAATCCAAATATACATCGAAGGTGTTTAATAATAATTAAATCGAATGCACGACTTCAAGAATAGAGCAGACAATAAGCTCCATTTAGCATATATGTTATTCTGCAATCCAAATATATAAATATTAGCATAACCAACATAAGAGGGTCCAGATTGTTACAGATACATAGAAAAAAATTACATAAAACTTTAGTGTGGAAGCAATTATAAATGATTTTAGTCCATGAAGGAACGTGGAGCACAACTTTGAATTGTGTAAATTTTAATATTTTTTTTTGCACACATGACTAAGTCTGTATTTTTTGTTTTGTTTTATCCATGCAAGTTTAGTCTCCTCAATCATTTTATTTATTTTGTTCTTGGATTTATGGAATTATGAAGTTTTAGTAGACTAAATTATAGAGTATATATGTGACTTTGCTTTTCAAATTGAAGTGCCCCTCCTTAATAAATATTTCTTGTTTTGCCCCTGCGTGTAATGAAAATTTTGTAATCCGTGTGTGTATTGCGATAATATATCAAATTATATGTACATCTTTATAAATTTTAGGCAGCGTTAGAATTTTGAGAGACGATCTGTACTGCGAGAAAATAAAGTTATATCTTTTTTTTGTTGAACATAGATAAATTTTGTAGAACCTTATAAATCTTCTATCATCATGCAGCTATATATTCGTTTACTGTCTTCTTTATTCAAATTCAATTCATTGTGAACATTGATACACTCAGTCTGTTTTGTAACCCTGTCTCAACCATATATACAACTATAGCACAATGTGTGTTATGTTATCATTGTGTATATGCTCTATCATAGTTTGTGAGGGTTAAATTATTTTTTATTTTTTCAAAAAAAAAACTATAATATTTCAATATATACTTGTGGAGGATGAAATTTGGTCCTTCACTCCTGGGCCGGATCGATGTAGATCCGAGCTTTTGATGTAGGTCCGAGAAGACGTTGGTGTTTTATCCTCTTCGCGACGCAGCAAGCTTCTTCTTCTTTGGTATTCGAACATCTGAAACCACACCAGTGTGGTACCGGCTAACACCCCTCCGACGCTCAAATCAGTTACTCTTCCATGAGAAGAAGAAGACTATTGAATTCTTGAGCACAAGTAAGCGAGAGAGAGTGCATAGGGGAGGTGATGTCCCCCTTTTATACTAGAGAAGGGACATGCCGAGCTTGGCCTTGTGGAGTGAGTGTATCACAAGATGGAATCTCTACGTGGCTCTTGGATCTATGGACACGTTTCATCTAAGGATTGCCATAGACAACCGATTTTTTGACATCTAGTCTTTTTCCTATGTCAGGGAATATTCCATTGGTTAACCGTTATTTTACAGAGGTGGATGTATGGCTGACCTGTATTCCAATTCGGGTATCATGGTTTGGACAACTCATACTCCAAGTCGGACCTTTTGTACTCGGCCATCTTGACTTGATCGGGCAATACTATGTGTCTGTCCTTGGTCGACTAGAAATTAAACACCTGACCTAAACGAAAGTCCGACTTGACCTGGTTGGGCAATATCATTTGCCCGACCTAACGAGGAAGATGGGCCTGCTTAACTGACGAGATAATTTGGGCCTTTGGGATTTCCCTTCTGGATCATTTGTTAATCATAATGGATGTATTTATGCTTTATTCTCGTATTTATGCAATCTTATTCCTTATTCCGTTTTGTGACAATTTGATCTCCTACAATACTTTATTCGTATAATAGTATGTACTTCAATTGTGTATAATTTTTTAAGTAAGAAAAATTATGTGAACTGTGGATAGATGTTGATGTTGCACACGGGGCTACTTGTCTCATTCTCATTTATTATATCTGTATTTCAAAAACCTTATGTGTCACCTTTCTCTCTCCACTCTCAATAGGCCAGACCCGGATTCAAATCCTCTACTTGTTTTTCTTGTACTTGTATCTTGCTTGGCTATCACATCATCATGCATAACAACATGTAGTTGTAAATGCATCAAGTGAAATTGATTTTTTTCCATTCACGTGCATTTGCAACTGTCTTATTTTAAATGTGGTGATGTAACAACACCACAATAAAAAGTAAAACAAAATACAAGTATATAACAAGTATAATGTTATGTACAACCTATTTCTAGCCCTAATTCCAGTTTACACGTGTTTTGATTTTTTTAGAAATAGTATATCTCATCTAATGAGTTACATGATTTTATAAAAAAAATGAAGCATATACTCCAATAAATTGCGTGGATGCATTTATAAAGAATGTGAAAAAATTTCTATCGATGCATATACCTTGTTAATGTGAATATATGCTTCAATGGTTTTCTATTCATGTATATGGGACTAAAAAAAAACTGTGTAACAATACTCATATAAAATCAAATAGAGGATCCAATTCAAGCCCAGCCCATCAATGAAGCTAATGAAACTCTCTCAAGAACTAGTCATCACTCTCAAGTAGGGGTGGCCAAACGGCCCGTGAGCCTGGACTTGGCCCGAATCTTGAACCGCCCGGCCCGAGCCCGAAACTCTCATAGGGCCAGGCTTGGGCCTTGGGAAAAAACCCAAAGCCCAGCCCGAGAAAGCCCGGCCATGGGGCCTAAGGGTTTTTTTGAAACCCTACCCAATTGCTATTTTTTGAAACCTTCTCAACAATTATTTTTTGAAATTGATGGATTCCACCAACAGTTATAGTATTCATTCTCAATGTTGTGAGATTTTCAATATGTGAGTTTCTCAATAAATTTCAAACATACATCAAATTCGAAATTCAATTGTAAATTATTTTTAATCTTCAACAACTATAATGGGATTCTCAATGTGGTGAGGTTTTCAATTTGTGATGTTCCCAATTCCAATCAAACAACACATTCAAAATTTAAATTGTAAGTTGATTTTTCTTTTATCTCTAACAACTATTATGGGATTCCTAATGTGGTGAGGTTTCCAATGTGGAGTTCCCAATAAATTCCAATGAAATATCAAATTTAAAATTCAAATTGCAAATGGATTTTTCATTTTAATATTCTCCAACAACTATAATAGAATTCTCAATGTGGTGAGGTTTTCAATGTGTGGGGTTCCTAATAAATTTCAATCATAATAAAAAATATTGGACACTCCACCACATTGGGAGTCCCATTATAACAATTGGAGAATATTAAAATAAAAAATTCAATTACAATTTGAATTCCAAAATTCACTAAACACTACAAATATACCGATACCCTTTCAAGTTTCAATCACTCATCTATCAAACTCTCTCAAACTCTCTAAAGTTGCTCTACGAAGTTGAAGTTTTTGTGTTTTTTGCTGAATCATTTGATCAATCTCTCTGAAACTCTCTTCTTATTTCTTATATTATTTATTTCAATATTTATTAAATTACAATGGCTAATAGTTCTGCAGATTATATTTTTAGAGTTGATACTGAATCCCCTACTATAGATGAAGTTGGTACTTTTAAACCAAAACAAAAACCTTTAGCAGCTTGGGATACTGTCAACAAGATAAGTGTTTAGGATCCTACAAAATATACGGGATATTTCAAAATAGTTGTTAAATGTCATTTTTGTGGTAAGGAACAAACTGCTAATTCTAATAGTGACACTAGCCACTTAATTAGACATGATACTAAATGAACCCGTAAAATTGTTGGATTTAATAGACAATCACAATTAAGTAGAATTTCGACTGGACAATTATTAAATTATAGTTTTAATCAAGTTGTTGCTAGATGAGAAACTGTGAAATATATAATTAAGAATGAACAACCATTTTCAACGGTTGATCATCCTGATTTTGAAGAGTGGATCCATAAAACTTTTGGTCCTCAATTTCAACCAATTTATCGCAATACATTTAAGAGAGATATCGACAAATTGTACACTAGAGAGAAAACAAATTTACTTGTTACTCTTACTAATATTCCTGGAAGAATTTATTTGACTTTTGATTTATGGACTTCTAATCAAGCTCTTAGTTACGTTTCACTAACAGCTCATTTCACTGATGAGAATTGGATGTTGCAGAAAAGAATTATTCGCTTCTCTGTGCTTGATACCCCCCATACAGGACAAGCAATGGCAACAAGTATCATCAACCAACTTCAAAGTTTGGGTATTTATAACAAAAATTTTACAATTACTTTAAATAATGCTTCTTCTAATGATGTTTTAGCTAGAATTCTAAAAAATTATTGTCTTCATGTACAAAATCCAAATTATTACATGTTCATTGTTGTTGTCATATACTTAATCTTGTTGTGTAAGATGGTTTAGAAGAAATTAAACCATTTATGAAGTGTATAAAACAATGTTTCATTTATATTTTTTTCTTTTCCAAGTAAATATCAAGAATTTGTCAAGTATGTAAAACTGCAGGCGATATGAATAGAAAAATACCGATGGATGTTAGACATCGGTAGAATTCTACTTATTTGATGATTGAAGCAGCTCTTCCTTATAAAAATGTTATTATTACATTTTTGTTACAGAAAAATTATGATAATGAAATTATTAATGAAACTTGGGTATGCTTAGAAATAATTAGAGATTTATTCAAAGTTTTTTTATTATTATAATGATACTATTTTTTTTCTTCTGGGATTTATTATGCTACTACCAACCACGAACTACTTCCTTTGTTCCATATTAGTGATGTTTTTAACCAACATAGAAATGAAATTGCTTTTACTCCAATTTGTGAAACAATGGAATCAAAATTTTAAAATATTAGAAACAATTCCTACCGTTTTTGGATTAGCCACTATTATGGACCCTCGTTTTAAAATAAGTGGTTTAGAAATTTTAGTTGAATATATTTATCAATATTTAAATGGTCCTCATAGTGGTACGGATTATGAAAATATTACTCAAATTAAATCAATTTTACAGCTATGTTTGAAGATTACAGGTCTCAAAAGGAGAATACTCAAAGACAAAGCGGTGAAGCCGATGCGTCCTCATCACAACAACCAACAGACAAATTAGGGTCGGTGTGGAAACAATTCAAGAAGCGACTAAGCACTTTGAACCGGTTGCTGGTAGCAGTGGTGAAATGAACTACAATGCTACATTCAACAACCAAATGTTGAAGAAGACAGTGAAGGGACTTTCGATGTTTTGTCATGGTGGAAGGGGCAAGAAAATCGGTTTCTTATTCTTTCTGCTATGGCTCAAGACTTATTGATTGTTTCAACCTCACAAGTTATTTTAGAATCAGCATTTAGCTATAAAAATCGAGTACTGGATGATTATAGAAATAGTTTACATCCAAATGTAGTCGAGCAGTGCGTATGCCTATGAGATTGGTACAAAGCACAACGAAGAACTCAAACTATCTTAGAGGTCGAGAATGCTCTTGAAGACCAATTTTTTATGTTGTAAATATAGATTGAAATTTAGTTTAAATTTACTTGTGATGTCTTGAATGATGGTTTTGGGTAGAGTTGTGCAAATGATAGATAAAATGGGTAGGTGCCAACCTAGTTAAGATATATTCATTTTATTGTGATGCCAGGCATCACCCATAAGCTAATATTCAATCATTGTGATGTTTCATTCAAATAATTTTTCTATAAATTTATAATAACTATTCAATTAATATTCAAACATTTCTTATTATAAACTTGTAATGTGCAATTATTGTGAAGTTACATTAATATTCAATTCAAATAGTATTATTGTTCAGAGTTTTTTCAATTCAAATTTTTCTTTGTTGTATGTTTTGATTTAACTAAAAAAAACAAAAAAAAGTGTTGTTACACTTATAAGCCCCTTTTTGTTTTGGGAATAAGCCATCGGATAACCTCAGATAAATGTTTTGGTGTGTTTGGAAACCCCCAATAACCCCTGATAAAATATGTCAGAATAAACTGGTATAAAGTGGTATATGGATTCCAATCAACCCCTAGAATTAAAGTTATCCTAGGTTATTCCACCAAAAAAATATGTGGGCAACTGTCATCACCTCTTATAAATCACCTGTCAAAATCAACTATCATTATTTTTTTACTTTTTATAAATCTGTATCATATTTTATTCACATTTTACCTAAACAACAAAATATTTATTCTTACTTTTTTCAATGAAAATAATTCAAAACACAATCAAACACAAAATCATTTTATCTTTATTTATATTCACTTGTGCTCGGATAAATGTATACCATGTCATAAATCATATCCCCGTTCCAAACACAGTCCTATATATAACGTTAGAAATCCAGTTAAGTATATATCTAGTTAGATATTGTATATACCACATTAAATATTTTCTTACACTTATTAAAAATGGACTCATTCAACTCAAAATTAACGATATGCACTTTTTATTAAAGTATACATCATTAAATAATACTTACTATTTTAAAAAAATAAAAATACGTAAAATCTGAGTTTTACTAGTTGAATACGACTTACTCTAACATTTATATATATATATATATATAGGGAGCCGATTAGGTGCGGTTTACGGTCGGTGCGGTGCGCGATCACGGGAGCCGATTAGGCGCGGTTTACCGTTGGATGCGATGGACCCGCGATCAGACGACCCACGTCGTAAACCGCACCGACCGCATACCGCACGTAATCGCGACTATATATATATATATATATGAAAAAAAGAAAAAGATATACACACAGAATTTGGGGACCCAAATTGGTCCGGTGTTGATATATGGACCCAAATGAACCACGTAGAATTTGGGGTCTACTCCCCACAAAGTCTTTTGAAGTTTTCAAACTCCAAAACATAAATTCAAAAGCTTCTGCAAAGAAAAGGAGATATTTGAATGCAATTTTGTTCTGAAACCCACCATCTCGATTAGTTCAATCTCATCATTTCACTATGTTCCTTCAAAAGGTACCTTCAAGAAGAGGGTTTTTTTTTTTACAATCAAATCACAATCATAGTTGAATACACTGTGTGTTGATTCAAATAGTTTTTATGAATTTATATATAACATAATAAAAATTCCAGGCATGGAGAGCGGCGGCTTTCGGCGTTTATGGGTTCAACAACTTCACGAAATCGGGTTTCTTGTATGTCTTCATTTCACCAATTTTTCATTTTTTCAGATTTGGGTTTTCTTGATTGTTTATTTTCCCCATCATAGCTTGAATTGGGTTTGTTTAAGATTGACACATGACATGAATGGCATCTTTTTAGGTTTTATGGAAAATTAAACCTACAGACCTAGTTTGACAATGGAATAAGTGACATGATAGGGGAATAAGTGAGGATAAATGATCAAAGAACAACTTGGTCATTTTTGTTATAAAAAAGGGGGGTAAGTTGTGGATAATTGTCTCGATTTTGAATTTAAAATGATGATTTCTTTTTTTTTGTTCTGCCTAAAGATTAGAATGATGTTTATCCTCTCTTTTGTGTTTTGATTTTGACAAAGTGAATAAGAAGAAAATTGATAATTTTTTTATTTACTACAATTAGGATAATTTATCTTCAAAATCTTATTCCCTGGTTAGAATGTTTTTTTTTATTGCGTTTGTTTCAATGTTTTTTAAAATAGGGTCTTTTAGATGCACTTGCGGTTTCAAATAACGGGGTATAGACAAACCACTTTTTTTAGTATGATTACACCATAATTTAGAGGCCCTCAATAAAAAAAAAAACCGTGGATACGTAAAATATATTATTGTATATTTAAAATACGGCGTATTTTGAAGATACCCCCTCAAAATACTTCGAAACAAACATAGCCTTTATCATTTCATGGATGCAAGTTTCCTTTTTTTTTAAACCATATTCTGGGCCGTATTTTGAATACCCCCTCAAAATATGTTGAAACAAACACAGCCTTTATCATTTCTTGGATGCAAGTTTCCTTTTTTAAAAAAAAACTATATATAAGTGTTAGGTTTTTCTGGATGTGTTGGGAGAGTTTTCTTCCATTTTAGTGATATTTTTTATGGAAAAATGTTTTTTTGTTTTTTATTTTATTTTTTCTTGGTTCAAACTTCTCCTATCAATAGGTGAAGACTCGAACTCGTGGTCCCTTGATAAAGAGGATATCTCTACCAACCTATCAAGTGGTGGTTTCATTATTTTAGTGATGATTGGTATATGGTTATGTATCACCACAAGTAGGATGGTCGTGAGGGAATTGTTTCTAGCCCACGCATGATGATTCTCAATCTTTATGCTCGAGTGAATGGTTTTTATATTCAATAATTCTAACTATGCACATCATAAAGAAAAAAGATATAATGAGATGTGTATACCAACTTCATAGAAGAACTGGTTTTATAGTTACTGAATTTTTTTTTTTTCTGTTTGCAAATGTATGGATCAAAAATTGGAAATACGTGTTCTTTCCTGTGAATGAGTTTGGACTTTTATTAGTGAAATCCCATTCCTTTAAAACCTGTTTCTGGGAATCTGTTTCTCTATGATTCATAAAATGAGTGGGAAAAGTCAGTCTCAATGATGCTGGTGATCAATGGACATACCGGGTCAACATTGCTTGCTTCTGCAAATTGAAATTGTTCATTAGATTTTTTATGGCATCTTCTACCCTTTGATGATTGCAGGGACCATGCAAAGAAATTCAAAGAAGAAGACATGAACGTAACTATAGAGGGCAAAAATTGCATTGTTACTGGAGCTAATTCAGGCATTGGATATGTAACTGCTGAGGGTCTTGCTCAACGGTATGATTCTTCTGCAGCCAAATTATTTCTCTATGTACTCCAACCACCCTGTTGTTCTCAGAGACATGCCCAATGTATTTTACCTGACATACTAATGCGTATAATAGTCTGCTAAATAGCTGTTATCAACATACTTGATTTATTGATTTAGTCTTTTAATGTTTTTTAGTGGGGCTACTGTGTATTTGGTTTGTCGAAATAAGGAAAGGGGAGAAGCTGCACTCTCTAAAATTCAGTCACAACGAATAATCCAAATGTTTCTTGGAGGTATGCCACCTTAGAGCTTCATTTTCCTTCTTTAGATGTATTAAACTGCTGCATCGTATTTTTTTTTGTTCATATCTATCACGGGCATAACATTTGCTTTACTTGCTGCTAATTAAGCAATTAGCAAAATGCGTAAGAGTAAATAGGACGCCACAATGGATAGTTGTGCACATATTTTACAAAATTTCATTTTTGGGACTTTCATGTTAGATATTTTCTTTCTCAGAAATTATTTTGTGGTTACCTGATGTCCAAAGCATAATTTACATCAAACTGTTTGGAATATTTCAACTGATTAACCATTCTCCTTCAGATTTGTGACCTGTCATCAATCAGTGATATCAAATCATTTGCTTCAAGGTTTTCTTTGGAGAACAAGCCAGTACATGTCTTGGTACAGTTTTCTATTCATAATGCATTTTAGCTTGTATTAAAAATGCTACTTAACAAACTATCTTCCATTGTTTCTCAAGTCTAACCAGGTCTCTATATTTTCAATGAATATTCTTATTATCAGGCATGTTGAATGCATATATAACATATCCATTAAGAGATGTATTTATTCTTTATTTTTAAGCCAACATTTCCCTTTTCTAATATATTCTAAATCAAACATGTATGCTAAATGTAAATTATACACTTGTTATGCGCAATAAATCATATTTAGTTAAAATATATTTGTTGGCTTAAACTTTTGTAGTATGAAGTTGAAGTACAACCACTGATGCTTTTGCTTCTGGCACTAGGATGAATCTTATTAGACTGTTAACAAGTTTTGGTACAACTTAGTTCTAAGTGATGCTAGGATACAACTATTCTTTCTTATATCATATCAACCCTAGTACTTATATTTTAGGTTTGAATGGACAAGTGTAATTAAAACAATTATCCTCTATTTTTTTTATACGAATGAACAACCAACCAGTATTACTAATCTTCAAAGAACTAGATTTTTTACAATGGCCCGGATAGGACGACACAGTCCCATAGAATGGTAACCCACTACTAGTACTAGACAGACAGATCAACATAGGTGAAGCCCAACATACAGTGGGCTGAAGCCCACAAGACCCAGCACAGAAGGCTATAAATAAAGTTATCACCTACCTATGGTAGGTTGACAGGTCTCAAACGATTTGGGGGGATGTGCACAAAGTATATATAGTTGAATAATTGGTACTTTCACAAATTTAATGAATTAATATCGACATATCGTTAGACCTTTTTTCCCTTTTATATTTCCTTGTCACGAGTCCAATGAGCTTGTGATGGTCATCCTGAAATGCATGAAGGAATATATGCAGATTCAAAATTATATATCATGGTTCCCGGCAATTTCACATTATTTTTTTAACCTTAATTCACAATTAAAAGTAGAAATGAAAACCATATTCTTGACAATGAAGATCAGTCATCAGTCTTCTGCAGGGTGACAAATAAAGATACGACATTATAGTATGTTTACAAACCCTGCAAATCATACAATGCACTGAGTTTCCCTTCCCATACTCCCTTTACTAGCTAAAGTCATCACTTTGAACAGTCATGTTGTGAAATGTTCAAATAATAGTAAAATCATTCCATATTTGCTGACAAAAAGATCATGGCTTTAGGTCAACAATGCTGGCCTACTGGAGCAAAATCGTGTCACTACTTCTGAGGGGTGTGTTTCCTTTTAGTGAATTTGTAATTTCCATCTATCTTTTGATCATTATTTTCACCTTCTATAATTCAAATGGAATGCATACTAAAAGAAAGATTTTTTTTTTTGTCTATTTTTATCAGATTGGAATTGAACTTTGCTGTAAACGTAGCAGGAACATATACTGTAACAGAACTGATGTTGCCACTGTTGGAGAAAGCAGCACCTGATGCTCGAGTTATCACTGTTTCCTCGGGTGGGATGTATACATCTCCTTTGACTGAAGATTTGCAGGTATGCGTTTCTTATTAGTGATACCTAGAGATGAATAATTCCTAAAACCTGAAGATTTGGTTGACCATTCTTATGTTACTGGATCGTGTCTTGTCATAGTATGATGTTTTTTCCCATTTTATCAGAGTCACTTGAGTAAAATTTTATAAGGTCTGGAATTTTCTTTAGTGGCTTAATCAAGTGGAAGGTTGTGGTCATATCATCCATCACTGGAGTTCTTGATCCTTTAATCTTTCTGCAGTTCAGCGAATCCAAATTTGATGGAACACTCCAATATGCTCGCAACAAGCGACTACAGGTTAGTGAACTTCAAATTTATGATGAAGGAAACCTTTTGAGATGTTATTTGTAGGATCTAAACTTTTTTTGCTTATATAATGTCAGATATCATGTCATTCATGTAAATTCCTCAACAGATTAATATGGTAGAGTGGATTTTTTTGGATTCACAATGGCAATATTTAATACTGAGAACACTTATGAGAGAACAAGAAATCAAGATACACAAACAACAGAAGTATTGATAACAGGAAGCACATATTGCAACTAACTTTGGATAAAATGTTACCTTCTCAATTTGTTGGGTATCTTTTAGGATATGTGCACTTATTTTTCTTTTTCTTTTATGCCCTGATCCACTAGTTTCTCCAGTAATCATCTATTAGTGGATTTCAAATTCATGGTTTTATAAATTGCTATAAGGTTGGCGAGATAGATTGGAGCTCCTTCAAGCTTTTAAATTTTTCTAGCTTTTATTTTCTCATTGAGGTAGTAAACTTTATCAAAACAAATGAACAATTCCAGATGGAAGAATCTGTTTCACAAATAAGATACTTAGGAAGTTCATGAATGAGCGGCTTGACCAAATCTAAGTCTCAGTAAAGAAATGAATTACATCATATCTAAATGAAGTAATTAGTTTTGATTTAACAACCAAATTATGTCAAACAATGCATTTAACAACCAAATATGAGATAAAAAGGTACATATCTTTTGTTGCTCTCTACCTTTATTGTCATCTACAATTTCAGTGCAGTCCAATCTATGTGAATTCAATTCTTCTGTACATTACTATTATCCTTCAAATTTTCACAGGTAAGTTAAGAAAATCCATTCAGATTTTAAATGCATCCATTTACAGGCTCTCTTGCATCTGCTTTTCAGGTGGCACTGACTGAAAAATGGGCAGAAACGTACAAAGACAAAGGGATCGGATTCTACTCGATGCATCCGGGTTGGGCCGACACGCCGGGGGTATCGAAAAGCCTCCCCGGTTTTTCCAAATCGTGAGAGTTCTTCTCTTATCTTCGCACATTGTTTAAATATCGTCAGCCATTGCTTATATACTGAATTAAGCCTGTCAATGGATCGATACCCTAATATACATATTTTATCCAAAATCATTCGAATACAGTTAATTATATTCGAATTCGTATATTTTCTGGATTCAGAGCAGATATAGAATTTTTTAGATAATTTCATGTCTAAATATGGACACTAGTTTGGGTGATGAAGTGACATAGTCGAGAAATGAATAAATTAAAATTGAGACTTCATTTCCTCATCTCCTTCAAAGATCATGCAGATAGAATACATAGATATTTAAGTTTTTTAGATTCTGATTAATCATGCGAATTGAATTTCAACAGTATATAATATAAACATATATAATTTTGCAATATACGGTGGATATGGATATTTTTCACATAATCAACATGCATATACTAAACCATTGGGAATATCTCTCAGGTTATCAAGTAAGCTAAGGACAGACAAGGAAGGAGCAGACACTGTTATTTGGTTAGCTCTACAACCAAAGGAAAAGCTGGTTTCAGGTGCGTTTTATTTCGATCGAGCGGAGGCAACAAAGCATTTGCCATACGCAGGAACCGCGAACTCTCACTCTGTCATCGGATCTATAGTCGAGAATCTTCGTTCACTGTGTGGCTTTACTTCTTAATTTGTATTACAGCAAAGGAAACTTGAATTGTTAAATCTTGATGGAGTCTCACATCCTTTTGAGTTCTGTTGAATATATAATGTAATGTCATGGAGCAGCTAAACTGTACAGTCTGAACTTAATAAATGGACTTTGTTGTCCCCCTGTATTTAAGATTGCTTTTTATTTTTAGTTTTTTTAGGCCAATGCAGGCATCTTCATTTCAATTTTTTTAAAAGAACATATCTGAATTGAGGATGAGAGAAATAGAAGAGAAAAAAGCAAAATCAAACAAAAAAGAAAATAAATGCGGGATAAGAGGGGAAAGTGAATGAGAAATGGTAGGAAAGGTTTCTACCATTTCCCTGCCCCAACAACCACATCCTCAACCGCAATCAAAAACATGTTCTCCTCTAGTTGAATGCACGTTGCGCCCCTAATACAAGTACTCCAATCTTTAACGCTTTGTCTCATCATCTCCCAAAGGTTTTCTATCATTTCTTTGCCTCAATAACCTCATCCTCACGTCGCAATCAAAAACACGTTCTCCTCTACAAGTGCCTTAATCTGTAACGCTTTGTCTCATCATCTTCCAAAGGTTTTTGAAGTAGAAGCGTGCGCCATTGAAAACAACCTCAGAGTGTGATCTCCAAATCACCCATGCATAGGCCGAGCCCGAGATGATGGACAACATGATGATACAGGACTTGCTATGATCCCCTTTCTTTCTCATTCTCGTTGACACTCCTGCATCGATTGGCCACACAGCATTATTCCCGTGATATGCTAAAAAATGCTCCAAATGTGTAATGAAATTTGCTTTTTATTTATCATCTCTTCTGTAGGCTTATCTTTAATCTTTGAAGTTTTGATATCATTTTCCATGGATTTGTTTTACCGATAACTTGTCTAGAATGGTGGATCATGCTTTTTTTTTAATAGGGAAAATGATTAAAAACGTCTTCCAAAAATTAGAAATACGCAAATCAATCATTTTTTTAAAATTATATCTATAAAGTAATCAGTCATTTTTTTAAAATTTTGAAAACATAAAAGATTAATCTACTCTCATGCAATTAGATCCTTAATACATTCTATATCTCTTAACTTTGTTAAAATATTTCACCATCTTAATTTTTTTTATTGTAAATTATTGGTGATTATGTGGATTTTGTGAAATACGTATCAATATAGTTTGAGTTTTTGATAATAAACTCTATTAAATGTTGTTTTTATTAAAAAATGGATATGTACTAATGATATCATCAAAATATGTAAATAGCTAAAAATAAAAATGTGAATAAAGATTTAGAATATTAAAATATCATTGGGGCACAACATAGATTTAAATTACATATTATGATTATATACAATGAAAAATGATAAACAATATCACGTAAGATATATATAAGAAACACACAATATGATATATAATAACAAAACCTCTAAGAGAATTGATTTTCATCATGTATAGAGATATTGTTGTTTTGTAGAAAAAATAGGTTTTTAGTGTGGAATAAAGAGATATTAAATATTTAATTACATAAGTGCATATTAGTCTTTTGTGTTTTCAAAAATGTGAAATGAGACTTTTTAAGATATAATTTTAAAAAATGACTGATTTTGGTATTTTGAACTCTTAAATTTTTTTTTGGTCATTTTCCTTTTTTTTAAATATGTTTTCTGAGAACTATTTGGAAACGCGTTTGATTTTTTTTTTTCCTGTAAAAACAAAAACCTATCTAAATATCATCACCAACCGGTGGGTTTTAATACTTTTCAAGGAATATGAGGATGAAATCCAAAATCTTTAATTCTAAAAATTTAGGGATTTTTTTTTTTGTGGGGTTAAAAGTAATGTCTGATGTAAAGTTTAATCCATGTTTCATTCAAAATACATGCATACAAATGAAGTTGAAACAGATAACATAAAAAAACAAAACCAAACAACATTTGTGCACCAGCCGGGAATCGAACCCGGGTCTGTACCGTGGCAGGGTACTATTCTACCACTAGACCACTGGTGCAATTGCTGTCTATAATTCACAGAAATCCAACCTATTACTTGCATAGTCAAAGGAAAAAAATATCTTTCCCTTGCTAAAGCTATGATAACGGAAAAGTTATACACAATTTTTTTTCACAATCCAAAATGCAATCATATACATTGTTAGATGAAGTATATGCCTCATTAAATTTTTTCTTACACTTACTAAAAATGAATTCATTCAACTCAAAATGGAGTGATGTACATGTTTTTTTTTATTAAAACACATACATTATTAGATGATGTTTACTATTTAAAAAATAATTAAATATGAGTGATGTGAGTTTTGAACTTTAAAAATGACGGAATTTATCACTTTCCCAAAAAAAAAAGACTGTGGACAATATTTTAACATGGGAAAAGAGTGCTGCTTTATTTTAATCCACCTACACTAATTCAACTTCTTATATATCTCATTAGAAATTTTATATATATTGTACTCATATACTTAAACTTTTACAAAAGTACATATACTTTATTAAATAAAATATGCTATTGAAAAACAAGAAAAAACAAAAAGAGTGCGATCTGTATTCAGGGCTTACAACAAAGCTGTAACATTTCCCCAACGTACTATTGTGAGAAGTGATGTATATCTACCCAGACTGGAACATATTTTTAATTTTTAGAAAAATTAAAAAAATAATTTAACCGAACATACACTGCACTAATAGTGTGTTATAATACATTAAGCTCCCGTTTGGGAAACGGAATAAGCGAGCATAAGAATGATATAAAATGGATAAAAAAAAATGATTGTTTATTTGCAAGGTATAACTCGGTATTATTAAGTCAGTTTAAACAAGTATAAGAGAGTATAACAATTCTAAGTAACTCCTAGGATAAGCTATACTCACTTTATCTATTCTCATGGACCCACATGTCAAATCAACTTTTTACATCTTATCACATCAAATCACATATCAACACATCTTATACATCAAAGAACTCACATGTCAAATCAACTTTTTTACACTTTATTTATATTTTATTCTTTATCAACCAAACAACTCAACCTCTATTCTTACGTTTTCCAATGAGAATAAAAAAAACACAACCAAACAGAAAATCTCTTATTCATGTAGATTTGTTATCTATACCGACATAGTTATCTATTCATAATAACTCAATTCCGTTATCCAAACGGAGACTAATGGAATATATAGTCGACTGGGAACAACAGGACTACAAAACGGGACTATGCATCAACACTCTTTGATATGTAAAACCTTGGATGTGTACTTGCCAGAGCAGAAGATGAAAGAGATCAACTGGACTGATCAACATTCTATATTAAAATTCAACAAATGATGCCTGTTTTGGTAGCTTATCATATTCACAAACGGTTCAGAAAACAATTACAGGTATGTTGTATATATGTGTCCAAGAGGTGACATAATGTGTGTATACAACACAGAACAAGTATATCCCAACCGAATCAGATCTCCGATGTCTGTTCACCTGGAGGAGGGGTTGTTCCAGATCTCAGCAAAGCAGGCTTCCTCAACCAGTACTGCTGAAACCTCTGCCTCGCGTACTCCATGTAGTCGAAGTCGATCTCGTTCACGTGTTCCTGTGTTACAATTTCATAATTTTCATGTGATGTGAAAAAATATGAAGTTTTCGCATGAAATCCACTGAACATGCTTTTACTACATGAGGTGAAGAGGAAAAGTTTACCGAAATGATCCCCCAGAGGCCCCAAAGCAGGTGACTTGCAAGTGTGTACTTCTCAGTGTCTTGCACTAGTTCTTCGACTTCAGAGTCCTCAGGGTTTTCTCCTGTGAGATGGGGAAAAGCAAAAAACTCAGTATTGAAGACTATAATTTTGATATCATCAAAGGTCTATGAATGCAGCATTAGATTCACATTTAACGTAACCAACATATCCATTTTATCACATGCATCAGTAGCATGGATCTATATTCAAGTCTCCATTTTGAAAGTTGCTTTAACTCTCAATCTCGAATGGAAACTTACGATGACAATCATATAACTTTGTAGCTTGAGCAGTTATTAGGCTAACTTCCAAATGCCATTGTAGATGATGCAAATCATACATTTGAGAGAACTCTTCAATTGGGATAACTTTCTCAACTATCTCAGAAATCATTCCTCAGTTTCATGATTACCAATATAATATACTAAGAGTGGAGATCTGGGGCAGAAATTAACAATTCACGACATAGCTAAAATATAAATTGCAAAGGTTATTTACCTGCAGAGCTCAAATATATGTGAATGAATCTTTTGCGTTCTTCATGATCTGTTGAAACAAAAGAAAGTGCAATTTAATGGGATACACAAAATTAAACACGAATTTGGTTTCTCCTTGCATCTCTAAATTCACAAGCCATTATATCAAAACACAAGTACAATTGTGACTAATGATGACCAACCTGGATACTTATTATAGTCCAAGATATGAGGTGTTTCTGTATGATAATCAGCAGCGAACTCACAGAAATGATTAGCAAGGTCATAAGGAACAGGATTATAACTTGCATACTCGTAGTCCTGAAACCAAAAAAAGAAGAAGAGTAAAGACATAAGCAACAAATATATCTTGGATTTTCAAAGTCCCTTCAAACAAGAAAATGTAGCCATCCGAAATGTGCACTGCTCAAAGATAGAGCTATCCTTTACCAACATTGACAGGATCTATTCATTTACACCTACAGGTTCATAAGATTTTAAACTCCTAGTATCCTATTGCATTATCCAGTACAGACAGCAGCAGCTAATCACATTCTTATATCAAAATGACTAAAAATGATTTGTAGAAAACGAAAAAAAAAGTGCAGGGTTTCCTGCATGCAACAGTAGGAAGAACATACAGTCATCAAACTCTGCGTCAAAGGAGGCTGAAAGTAGAAAAACAACCACAAAAACAATGGGACTGAACAGTGATTGAAACTCACAATTATGGTTACCAATCTCGTCTCTTCATCAATCATTATGTTTCCATACTGAAGATCGTTGTGGCAGAATCCGATCCTCTGAGTTTTCACGGACAGTTCTGTTTGCAGAATTGCGATCTCCTCTTCAATGCTATCTAAACGAAACTCTTTAGCTTCTTCAGAGGAACACAAATTCTGGGCAGCCTTACACCAGTTTCTAGATACACAAAGCAAAAAATTTAGTTCAATTTAGATAAAATCTGTGGACAACAAAAAAGAACTCAATCTTTCAAACATATACCTCAATCTCTCCCATAGGAATACACTCTGTAAACCAGGCATGTCAAGATCATTGAATTCTCTCAGCTTTGCTGCGACAAGAGCAGATATTTCTGGGTCACGCATGTCAGAGGCTGAAAGTGTCTGAATTACAAAAAACAGAAGAGGGCAAGCATCAAGTACAGAAAATATGAGATAAAATACATGTTTCGCAGATTGAATTCTTGAACCATGAGTCCACAATTTCAATACACCACTCATAGACCAGACAAAGAATCAAGATTTCGAAATCCACTACCTTTATATAAAAAATTTTCATTCTTTTCTAAAGGGTTACAATTAAACCACATCGAATTCGTTCTAAACCAAGAAACACAAAACAGACAGAAATAGAATTATAAACAAATCAGAGACCACAATTCCAACCGCTGACCCCTTTCTTTCAATCAAAAATCAATTTTCATAAAAAAAAAGAGAGATCAAATTCTTGACAAAATAGAGACCATAATCCAATTCATAAGAAACCAAACACCCCACTCCCCCACCACCACCAAAAAATCAAGATTTTCCATCTAAAATCAAATCCCCCCGACAAATACAAATTCACCAACCTCATCGAATCCATTCAAAAAACAAGATTCGAAAACAAACTGAAACCGTCTATAAGTCACTCACCCTGGCGTGGATGAACTCCTCGACGCGCCCAGTCTGGAACCGCCCGAGGAGCTTGGGCCCCTGTCCGTGCCTCGACATGCACTCGAACGTCCTGATCTCCACCTCCCTGTCGAAGAACACCTCCACCCCCTCCCCGTAGATCCTGACCAGCACCTTCCGATCCCGTCCCCCATCGCCGCCGCCGTCCTCCGCCGGAGGCGCCGTCTTCCAGTTGACCTGGTAGACGGAGTTCGTCATCGCCCCCTTCAGCGGCACCACCTCCAGCGCCTTCTCGTCCTCCACGTCCCCCCACTTCGAGGCGATCTCGTGAAGGATCGCCCGCACCTCCTTCGGCATCCGCGCGTCTTCTGCGCCGCCGCCGTTCTCCGTCACCGCCGTCACCATTGTTGCCGCCGTCGAGGGACTGCCGAATCTACGGACGAGGTTGATTGAGGGGAAAAAAATCAAAGGTCCTCGAATTTTGGGATTTTGGAAACCCTAAAAAGGACGCGAAATCGGAAACCTCGAAAAGAACAGAGACCTTTTAGAGGGAGAGAGAGAGATCAGAGAAGCTCTGACTATTTTGAGGGCTTTTGTCTATTTATAGGGAGAATGAAACGGAGTATTTTTTTTTTGTTGCAGAAAGGTCAAAATCTCTTTATCTGCAAATGGAAAGTATTTATTTCCTAAAAAAAAAAGGGGGGGGGAAAGTGTTTATATTCAGCAAAATACTGCATTAAGTTACAATCACGAAAAATTCAAATAACATAAACTGCTAATTGATTTTTTTTAAAATCCATATAACACATGTGAAAACATTTATATAAATCTAAATAGTCCTTTTAGAATTAAATTTTAATTGATATATGATGAATATTTTACGAATATTTCATTTGGTTAACCATGATTGAAAACACTGTATATCATAAAATCATCCAAAAATGTAAAAAATCATTTATAAATGATAATTTACCTCTCTTAATATATTATAAAATCTTATTCGGATGAGTAAATTATCATTTATAAATAATTTTTTTACATTTTTAACACATTGTATTTGTTTTTTTATATGTTTTGTTTATAACTAGAGTTAATTAAATTGAATATTCCTTATCTGTTAATAAAAATTTAACTTATGAGGTTATTTGAATTTACATAGGTATTTTCAAAGGGTTATATGAGCTTCAAAAAAAAGTCACAGCGGTTATATGAATTTCGGAGGGTTTACAAGGGGTTACATATGGAATTTTCCCTTTAAAAAAATATTAGGAACCGTACCACAAACATTATTCATTTATTTTAATTAAAATAGTAAAATCGTCTAAAAATATATAAATTTTGGTGAAAAATAAATATCGTTCAATTTTAAATTAAATAAATTTATTTTTTTAACAAATATAAAAAAATTATTGAAGTATGTATCTCAAGAACTTTTTTTTTCTAACCTTTTATTACCTTTTATTTAATACATGCATCTGGTACGAGATTCTTTCTTTACTATTTGACCTCCGATAGAATGTATATAATTAGAAGACTATTAATAGCGTTAAAAATTTGCTGAATAGAGTTCTTGAATATAGTTTTGTCGTTTATTAATTTGCAAATAAACTGTTTTGTTAACTGATTATACACGACCTTAGACGATTTCATATACTGATCAATAATATAACATGAATGTAAGAGCATCGAGCGTGCTAATGAATTATATATTTTCTTAGAGATTTAAATCACATAATTTTAAATTTTATGTATATATGGTTTTTTTTAAAAATATGCTTAGTTATATTATACACTTTAACCATAAAAATCAAAATATACGGGGATTGATTAGATAAAGAGCATCTTCAAAAGCCTTTTCATTGTTTCTTTACATTGTGGGGGGAAAAGTTCTTTATGACACGTAGAGAGTCATTCTTCTTTTATCACTTCAAAAGCATTCTTATTCTTAATCTATCTTCATTCCAAATGATCAATTTACTCGATTCATATAAATAAATTACAAGATCTAAAATCTGACATGAAATGAAAATCATTTTAAAAACATAAATAAAATTATTAAAAAAACATAAATAATTTTTTTAAAACTCATTTTGTTTAAACAAATGAAAGAGAAAGGAAGCAATACAGTTGTTTTGTGAAGTAGAGAATAAATTTGACCTCCTACCCATTGAGAGTGAGTTATGGAAAAATGTAGTGAGGGAGAGTTGTAGGGAGACTTTTGGAGCTGGATTTTGATATTTGACTCTCTGTATGAAGAAAAAAAATAGTGTAGGGAGGTTTTGGAGATGTTCAGGGGTTTGGTCCTATTTTATTCTTCATTCAAAATCAACACATTGACCCCAACTATTAAAATCAAAATCAGCTATTCATCTAAGGCATTAGTTAATTTCAATTATTAAGAATATTTTATCGTGATTTAATTCAACATGGCACCAACTTATGATCTTGACCATATTGTTTTGTGGAATATTTTATAGACAGGTGTTAATGGTATTTAATTCGGTATCTCCCTTGGTGACTTTATTAAAAATTAAATTATCTTAAATATTTAGTTTATAATTTAAAAAAAATAAAAAATATTAAAAAAAATTAAGATTCTTAACATGAGACGGGAAGAGTTTATGATCGAATAATCAAACCTGTCGTCGTGATACAAATTTTTTCACCCAGCAGTACACGTTAGCGCCAAAGGTTAGTGCGAAACACTTTAATCGGACAATAGGGCATTTTGGAGATAGGCCCCCAGGTTTTGAGAGGTTTATAAAAAGAACCCTATATATGTTATAAACAAGTCCCTCATATTTATTACAAGGTCCCTAATAGAAAACGGCTAATTTGTCTTTTCCTGGGCTTTCTGCGAATCCACCCCCAGGTTCTACAAGTTTCACAACTAGGCCCTATTTATTTTATAAACAAATCCCTGATCCAAATTCTAAGATTTATAAGCAGATCCCTAATCTCAAAACATGACTTTTTGGACATCAAATATCATGAAACTTCATCCAAAGACTTTTGAGACCATTAAGATACCCATAAAATTATAAAATATAAATATTTCAGTCACATTAAAAAATACAAAAATTACAAATAGAATCAGATCTATTTAAATCCATAAAATTATTGATGGATGTCTTGCTTTTGAATTTAAAATTAGTTCTACTTTTTTTTTTTGGATGTAAATGTATCAATTTTTTTAATGTGAAAATAAGTATTTTTTTAGTTTTTTTTTCAGTGTTTTTTTATATTAGTAATATATGATGGATTTCATAGATGTAGATAATTTTTTTTGTCAAATCAGGTAAATTTTCATATCATATAATTATGATTTTGCTTTCATTTTTTCTACTTTTAATTCACCACAGAGTAATCTTTAATGTATAACAAATTTATTAGTTTATCATGCTTATTTGTTCATTGTTATCTTGTTTAATATTTTATTTTGGATTGTTAACAATGATCGTTTGTTCCATTCGTTTTTATTTATTAAAAAAATTTATATTTGTTCAATTCTTTTTTCTTTTTTTTTTTTACATCAGAGGGAGCCCCCGTGGCTGACCTTATGGTCGAGCTGGGAAGGCTACCTCCGCCTGTTTGCCCCAGTCCCACGGTCAATTCTTTTTCTTCGTGTTGTTTGATCAAATGATTGACTCTTTTACATATTATCTTGTTGGATGAAGGCTTAATTTTAATCCAATGTTCTTATAATGGCTCACAATTTTTTGATCCGACAATGTTCCTCATGTTCTTATCAAGTTACTGCTATTTTTTATGTTGAGAAGTTAATACTACTTATTCATGTTTGATCAGATATCAAGTTGCGCGTGCTCTTGACTAGTATATATAATTTGATCAGATATTATATTCAGATTGCATGACATCCATCCCTTTGTGTTCATATTATATCTACCATATTTCGCGTGGACGATTTTGTGAAAGAAGTATATTGTGATTGAATAACTAAATCCATTAATCATACATGTTTCTAGGAAATTGTGATGATTTTTCAATTTTACATGACTAAAACCATTGTTCTAAAAAACGGCACCTATGCGGCGATTTAGGCGGAGGCGGGTACTGCCTGCATCGCTCAGGCCCTAGGTGGCCTGGCCTAGTCGACCATTTAAGCGGGCCTAGTCGGCCCACAATACCCAGAACTCAATTAAAAAAGAAAAGTCAGAACCCCAAAAACCTACCTCTCCTCGCAACTCGCGTGGTGCCCCCTCTAGAAATCCCTCTTCCTACCTCTTTTTCTTCTTCAGTCTGTGCTTCTTCTTTTTCGTTTCCTTCTTCTTCTGCTTGTGGTTCTTCTTCAGGCAGTATATATTTCCGCCACAGAGGATCGATCACCGCCCCACTCAAACTCGTAATCAAGTCCCATCTGCGGCGACGATGGTGGTGTCACTGACTCCATTAAAAGGTTGCCCGTCCCTCTCTGTGAATGTTTGTTTTTTTAGACTTGTTAGGGTTTAATAAATACTTTTAATGGGGAGAGAAAATGAACCAAATGGGCTTGTATCGAATGATTGACGTGTTTAGAGACTCTCGAAGAAGAGGAGCTGAGTGTTTGTGGTGGAGATTTGGGAGATTGAATGGGATTTTTTTCATCATGTCATCGTTGCTTTTGGTCTGTTTGATCCATGTGTTCTTGGTTGTGGTAGGGTTCTAACTGTGATGTATAATCATGGCCATTGGATCATTATTTAGTTTTATCACCCACTAGAGCAGTGGCCATGGGTTTTATTACCCATTAGATATTTTGGTTTTAGGGTGATGGTTGTTGATATAATCAATTGATTTTGCATTCTCATCCACAGTTTAAATGATCCCTCAACATTTTATTGTTTTCATTTTATTTTTAATATTCAGCTATTATATACATATTAAATATGCATATATATGTATTATTTTATATTATTATAATAGTGACCGATTAATCCCCGATTAATCTCCGATTAGTCGATTAATCCCTAATCCCTCCCCGACCGTCCGACTAGCGCCTAGCGCTTTTTAGAACAATAACTAAAACAGATTTAGCTAACTTTTCAAGGAGTTATATCTATTTTTCACTTAAAGTTTTACTCAATAAAAAGAATAAAACATGTATTTGAAGATAATTGAGATATATTGTTATATGTTGGTGGTGAACTGGCATTCATTGTTTAATTGTCATGAATTAATATAATCGAACATTGATTTGAGCTATCAGAAATATGGCACCTGACATTACCAAATTACAATTTTTATACATAAAATTGTACGATGAGATGTTTAACGCAATCCGTAATAATAGTCCTACTTACACGAAAAATTACTCATGAGGTTTTCATTTCACTTGATAAGGTATAATTTTATTAAAAAAATTATTTAAGTATGTAAATTGTTCGCAGGATTGTTCTCGTGAATTGAGTACAATAGCGCTCTTGAAATTATTATTCATTTGATTTTCAAACCTTATAACAATGTCATGATTTTATAAAGTAGTGTTACACGTGATCCGCGAGGATCATCACGTAAATAGCCCATCCAATTAATAATGTTTTTCATTTCTTTTAGATTCATCCGATACATCATGAATGTCATTTGACGAAATTTGCTATTAAAAAAATTAAAGACTTTGTCCGTAACCTTATTTTTAAGGGAAAAATTCAAATAACTCTTTGCAGTAAACAATATGAAATCTATAGAACTCATAGTTTTTCTTCCTATAGTCCATAAAATCCTTAAAAAACACCTATATAAATTTAAATAACCCCTTAAATTATACTTTTATTGATAGATGATTAATATAATGCTAATATTATGTTTTATTACCCCTGACTGAAACATAATATACCAAAAACATTTTAAAATTTATTAGAAACGCGAAAACCTTTAATATATATTTGACGATTTTATTCATCCAGATAGATTATTAAACCCTATCTGAACGAGTAAAATCATCATTTATAAATAATTTTTCACATGTTTAACATACTATAAGAGATTTTTAGTATATTATGTTTTCAATCAGAGTTAACCAGATATAATATTTACGGAATAATCTATTGGACTTTTTAGAATTATATAGGTGATTTTAGAATTATATGAATTTCAGTTGGAAGTTATTTGAATTTTTTCCTAATTTATATATATATATATATATATATATATATATATATATATATATATATATAGGGAGCCGATTACGTGCGGTGTGCGGTCGGTGCGGTGCGCGATCACGGGCCGTCGATCACGGGTTCATCGCATCGGACGGTCGGGTGCGATTCACGTCGACCGTTGGATGCGATGGACCCGCGATCGGACGACCCACGTCGCGCACCGCACCGACCGCACATCCGCACCTAATCGTCGGCATATATATATATATATATATATATATATATATACACGCGACCGTGATAGCGTGCGGGTCGTGCGGTCGTGCGGATTCGACGTGAGTCGTCCGATCGCGGGTCCATCACATCTAACGGTCGAGATGAATCGCCCCCGACCGTCTGATGCGATGGACCCGTGATCGACGGCCCGTGGTCGACGCCGCACGATCGCACGACCCGCACCTAATCACTCCTATATATATATATATATATATATAAAACTCGGCCGGCCTTAATGTATGATCAGCCAAAAATAAGCTTTCCTTAAGAGAGAAGTTTGGGGTGTTCGTTATGGGACACGTAGTTTTGACACGTGGAGGGATATGAGTGGACAGACACGCGTTGTGTGTGGGACCGGTTGTTGCCGGTGAAGGTCTGGGCTTTTTCTTTATGGAAAAAATACAAACAACCCCATCTGAAATCCATATAACTTCTTGATTTTTCTAAAAATTTATATAACTACTTAATAAATCCAAATAACCCTCCTAAGTTAATTTTTCATCATATACCAAAAATCACATATGTAAATAACGATTTTATCCATTTAAATAAGATTTTATAATCTATTCAGATAAATGAAATCATCATTTATAGATAGTTTTTCATATTTTTAACAAATTATAAATTTTTTTGGTATACTATGTTTTCAGTCGAAGGCAGATGTATGAGTAGACTCTACTGGACTTCGCACGATGGATAATGATTTTCTTGTAGATTCTATGATAGTCTACATTGAAAAGAATTTATTGAAAATATTAATTTATATTCGATAATAGATGATTTCTATTATCTGAAGGATCGTCGGACACAATATCACTAATGTATTTTCTTTAAGAAAAAAAAATTGACCTTTTGTTTGATTTTAAAATTTTATTTATCTATCTCAAAGTTTAGTAGAAATAACTTGTGAATTCATTTAGCTTATATTAAATCCCCCACCCCCCTATCAAATCCTGGTTCCGCCCCTATTTTCAATCAAAGTTAACCAACATAGTGTTCATAGAGTATTCACTCATGTTTTAATTAAAGTTTAACTTAAGGGGTTCTTTGGATTTATATTCGAGGGGTTATGGATTTCAGGAAATGCGAGGGGCTTATATGAATTTCTGCCTGTTTACATTTATTTGGATTTTTCCCTCTTCTTTAACATCTTTTATAAAAGTCGACGGATATCTACCGTCCATAGTGTGGGAATCTTGATACAGTCCTATCGATGAGGTCCACCTCGGAAAGCGTGTCAGTGTATTTTTTTTAAAAAAACACTATTTATGATCCTTTGAAAGTCAATCATCAGTCGGTGTATGGTGGTCCCAGTGTTCCAGATCTGCCTCGAGATTCGAAATTCAGTTGCTAGTTATTAGCAAATGAATAGTTTTAGATGGATTACGTGGACATATCCATGTTAAAAAACACGTTTAAAAATAAAATTTTAAATGAATTAATTTAACGAGATTTGATTTTTGAAAAATGTATTTTTCATGTCATTTAAAATGCGTTTGGTAACACTTTTCAATTTTCTACTTAATTAAAAGTAAAATCATCTTACTTAAGTGTTATCAAATGAGTATGTTCTGATGAAAAATATACATATATATTTTAAATACAAATTGAATGAACTGATTTTTAATAAAGATAAAAAAATTAATGAGATAAATACTGGAGAGGGTAAAATTTGATTGATTAGACTTAGGTCTACTCCACTACTCATCTGACTGGCTGATGTTATTTGCTAGCATGAGGATCTCGAACATCGATGAAAAGGGTGGGGGTGAGTTATAGAAGGTCATCTGACACCCAAGTCAATATGTAATATTTCTAGGTTTCTTGTAAATTACATATCTCAAATGAGAGATCTACTTCCTTTTTATAGTACCATGGATCTCATCTCCAGGATCTTTGATGGAATAAGGGATTATGGATGATCGAGCGGATCGGCTTCGATCAATTGATCTTCAGTCTTTTTTTTGTAGGATTTGATTCTAGTGCATGTTTAGCTGTAAAAGTCAAAAGTAGCTTTTAGCTTCTAGGGTCACACCAATTCAATTATATCATCATTTAAAAGCTAAAAGCTAAAAGTTGTTACCAAACATATCAACTTAAATACATCATCATTACTAAATTTTATCTCTAAAACTGTGCCTCGAAATCTGTGTTTCATGAAGCAGCCATCATCATTACACTTTCAAATCATCATCATTACACCCTCAAAACATCATCATTCACTCTCAAAAGGTGCGCATAAAGCTGCAAAAGCTAAAATTGATTTTTAAACTGTGTTTCCAAATATACACCTAGTTTAACTTGAATGGATGTGGTCGTCGGATGCACGTGCACCGCAGGGGTGTAATGCGGTTGTTGGTTAATCCAATGGCGGGATGATTAGACACGTCGCGTTCTGTTATTGGACCCATAAAATGTTCTTACAAATACATCACCTAAAGAAATTATATATCTATGGACGATATATGCTTTTCTACAATTCTCTACTCTTTCAGCAATAAAAGATTTCATGATAGCAGTATTACAACAAACATGAGAATAATAAAGCTTCAAAAAGCTCATTGTGAGATTGTCAGACCTAACCAACCGAGCAGAAGAAGAAAATCCACAACCACCCAAAATAAATAAATCAGATGATAGAAAAAAAGGACAAAAAAAAGTCTACAATTAGGCCTATCAACGGATCGGGTCTAGACTCGGACTCGATCCGATTACACGTGTAATATACCTTACCCGATTTGGACCCGATCTGGCAGACCTGAACAAACAAACAGGTCGGGTCCGGGTCCACCCCGCCCGACCCATTGGACCCAAGACTCGATTATTTTATTAATATATGCTCATATATTATAAGACTATTAATATTAATTGATACATAATTTTATTTCTTATTTAACTTATGTTTGTGTTTATAAGCTCATAAATCATAATCATAATCATAACATTTTTTCATTGTGTTGATATTGCAACTTGCAAGAATTTGATTGTTTAATATGTAATATACTTAGTAATGTATTATCGTCGGTTTGTTTTGGACAATTAACTTACTAGCTTTTGAATTTGTATAATTAATTAGTTTGTTGCATGATTTATGTTTATTATTTTAGTTAATATATATGTTAGTGTTTATTATTTTGAATGTTGTTTAGGTTAATATTGTTTTGAATGTTTGTATAATTAGTTATGTTTATTGTTTAGGTTAATATGTTTTTTTTGTTAGTGGTTATTATTTTGGATATTGTTTAATAATTCATTTACTTCTTTTGAATTGTATAAAATTATGTTCAAACATAGTCTAATTAATAATAATGTTTTATTACAAAAAAATTTAAATAGAATGATAAGGCAAACAAATACATGAGCTCTTCCTCTTTTTTTTTTGTCAACCATCCGGATTGGGTCGGATCGGGTCCCGGTCCACATTTTTCCAGACCTACCGTGTCCTAAATTGGACCCGGACCCGTCGGGTCTTGCCACAGGTCGAGTCTGGGTCCACCCCGACCCGATTCGACCCGGACCTGACTCATTGACATGCCTATCTACAATCTATCAAAGGACAACGGATCCATTTCACAAATTCCTAATAAAGTTGGTATCGAGTCCCAATCAAGGCTCTTGGTGGCAGACACTTCTCTCATTTGGGAAATTGGAGTTCAAGTTGTGCTATTGCCACCAATTATAAATTGATGTGAGTGACAATCCAATGGATACATGCAATGTTTTGATAACTAAATCGTTCATTAAACCAGAAAAATAAACAGGTTTAAGGATAGGAATCGGAACGGGTTGGATCGGGTTTTAAAAACTAGTGCTCTTTCTAATAGGATGCATGCATGTGGCAGGAGTGCCCAATTGTAATTCTCAGCAGGGCACCATGTATCTGGGACTGAGACATATAATGGATCCTACTTGAATTAAAGTCACAAAGACCATCACAATCACATAGATATCTGGGGATCTGCTAAATCAACAATTAAATGTTTTCTTGCGGAATAATGTCAATTGACTGGCTCAGATTAACTTTATATCAATTTGAATGGCAACCTTTTCTTGCCCCCAAATCTTATTCCATTAATTTTTTTATATTAAAAAAAAGACGACGACGAAGACTTATCTTTTTCTTGTGTGTGTACTTTTTATTAAATTAACCTTAATTTTTCATTAATATTTAAAATAACATTTTTCAAAAATTATTTGCACTAGTCACCACTTACCTTCTTTTTTTTTATATTTGACATCGTTATCAGTCGCACCTTATAATTCTATTTTTTTTTCTTTATTTAATGATCATCATCTCTTAAGGAGAGAAACATTGTCAGCCTTAACATGTGCATATCATTTATTCTGTCATTGAATTTTTATTATCTCTTACACTTTAAAATATTCATTCTATATCTCATTCTCATCATTACCCCATTACCCAAGGATCATGTTTTTTTGTTTATTTGAAATTTTTGAGTCTTGAGTTCTTCTTTGTGGAACATGATTTAAAAAAAAATGCAATGTGTTCGGGCAAAAAAAACCAATAAGATAGATAAAATAAGTTTTTTTTTTTATAACAAAAAATGGAAGTGTAGAGGGAGGGGAGGGATGGGGTCATGGTAAGAAACATAGCTTTGGAAATGATTGAAGTTTAGGGGGCTTTATTTTCACTCCTTGAGATACTCAACCCGCCTCTTAAAAAAAATGAAAATTCAATTTTTTTTAAAGACATAAACCCACCCCGAACCCTTCTTCGAGCAGCCCTAGCGCGTCGTCTGTGATCTTGACGAGGTGAGCATATGAGGAAGGAGGAAGGGTGTATCGTGACATGATTCTCGATCCGCTGGAAGAACGATTTGTTGTTGACGGCAGCTGCGACTGTGGGAGGGGTGGAGGAGTCATTATTGGAGGCGGTGGCGTCGAAGCGGAGGTGGTGGGAGGAGGTTCCGTCTTTCATGACCGTGGTGGCGAAGGACTGGAGGGGGAGGAGAGTCTGCGGCGCGGCGGCGGTGGTGGAGGAGGAGGGTTTGGGGAGGGACCTATTGAAGGTCTTCTGGTGTGCTCTCTGTCCACCTATACGATTGTCGCAAGATTCATCAATGCCACCTCTGTCAGCGCCCCCGACGAGAGGACCTGAAGCTGTACATGTCAAAAGGAATGGTGAAACCCTAGTTTGGAGTGAGAGGACTGAAAGGGGGAGAGAATGAGAGGGATGACAGATAGAGTGAGATGGGGATAGAGATGGGTTCCACATAAAAAAAAATGAAAATTTCAATTTTTTTAGGGGTGGGTAGAGTAACTGTAGGGGTGGGAGTAAAGGCCCCCTTAAATTTAATGACTGAGAAAATTAAAAAAAAAGTGTAGAATATGCCATTATATCATAAATATGTTATTTATTTTTATATCATCACAAATAACATATTTATTTTTATACTATTAGAATTTTTCTTAATGAAAAAATATGTCATCTTTTATCCTTTTTAACCAAAATGAAATTTAGCCATAGCTAATTCTTAAATCAGAAATAAAAATGATAGAAATAACATGGACATAATATTTGTCAAAATGTAAATAATTAAACATAATAACTTAATTAATCTCATGCCATTTCCAAATCAACTATGAGTCATTCA
This sequence comes from Acorus calamus, assembly GCA_030737845.1. Taxonomy (NCBI): domain Eukaryota; kingdom Viridiplantae; phylum Streptophyta; class Magnoliopsida; order Acorales; family Acoraceae; genus Acorus; species Acorus calamus. Next base: position 5,817,296 of record CM060867.1, on the reverse strand, counting down.
ATCTTATCCCTTCATTCCTTTTCTTTCAACCAAGATCTAAGTTTTTTTTTTTAAATTTGTCATTTTGTAATATATATGATTAAGTATTTTAAAATAATTTTATTTCATTTCTATCAAAGTAAATATTACTAATACTATGTCTTAGATAATAAATTGTTCGTAAATCTAATTTTTATGTTTGGATTTTAGATGAAATTTATCATTTTCATGTTAAAATTAATATTTTTCATTTTTATAAATATTGTATTTAGGAAAATATGCAATATGAAAAATAAGGGTAATTTGATTATTTATCCAAGACTTTCATGGTTTTAATAAAAATTTGGATGGACGTTAACAGGATGATAAATATGCATAATTTCTATATATTCTAATGGTAGGTTACTTGGAGTAGTATAAAAATAAATTATACGTTTCTGGATGATATACATGCCAAAAACAAAAAAAAAGATAATTTTTTAAGAAAGATTACTTTTAACATTAATTATATACAATGAAGGTTAATTTGAAAAAATTTCCTTTCTTATTATCTACGGCAGTGAACTTATATAATTTATTGAAGTTTTATACTCATGGGATGAGCCACGTAAGGAAACTAAAAAAAATGTAGTCTAATTTGGTGATCGATGGATTATAATAAATTAAGAAAGAATAACATTTAGTTTGAATTTAGTTTGAATTTTTGGTTAAATTGCTTTCACAGTACAACTCTTTTTTTTATTTTTATCTTTTACTTTTATCTTCTTATTTATTTATTTATTTTTTTTTTTTGGTGTCAACGGGTCTGTCAACGGGTCGGGTCGGGGTGGACCCGGACCCGACCCGTTTGATTGTCGGGTCCTTCGGGTCGGGTCCACATCGGGTCTCGGATCGGGTCGACCCATTAACAAAAGTAGGTCAGACAAAGAGAGATTAATAAACTTCTTAAAGGCCTACAATTGCTTCATTTTTATTTCTTTTTAATATAGTGTAATATATTATAAATAATTTTTCACTATTTTGATTTTTTAATGTTTAATAAGATGAGATTTGGAATACGGTTTAGATTATTATGCTTTTACGTGAAGTCAAAAGATTGTAAAAATAATTCAAATGCTTAAAATTTTAAATGAGTATTCAATATTTAGTTATAAATGTTTGGTTGGATCATAAATGTTGAGTTGAATCATAAATAAAAAAAATCACAAAGTATTTAGGTTGGGTCAATCGGGTCCATCGGATCCATAGGATCGGGTCGGGGTGGAACCAGACCCGACCCGTTTTCATTGTCGGGATCCTTCGGGTCGGGATATTTATGCCTTCTATCGGGTCGGGTCCGGGTCGACCTCGCGACCCGTTGAGAGACCTATTTCACAGGCTTGTATATTCTGTCTATTAAAATTATATGATACATCATTTATATTAAAAGTATAGGTTTGTTTGACCTCTTTATACATTTATGTATAGAGCTTATATAAGGATTAATCCATGCACGAATATGCACATCCTCTATATCAACTGTGCGTAGATTTAATTGGAATCTAGTAGCATGTCGAGCGATATACTCCGGTGCTTTAACCGCCTCCCGAGATACCTTGTGAAAATGGAGAGGATATCCACACTGGAATCTAGGGAGTGTATCAAAGATAGGCACTCTTGGAGTTGGGGTGGTCCTACTCCCTCCCCCTGTAATATCTGCACAAGAGCCTGGGCATCACTGCAGACATGAAGGTCTTTGAGACCCATTCTTCTTGCCTGTGCAATCCCCATGCACATGCCTTCAATTTCCATTTTTAAAGGGGTAGACCACATTTTACTTGAACAACCCACCTCAATTATTTGCCATGGTGATTCACGAACAATCACATAAGCAGCCCCTGCCTTACGAGAGTGTAAATCTACATTTCCATCAGACATGATATAAATCCTTCCCCCAACTATGATCCTCTGTCTGTCATTAAAAGTGGGTCTCACCCATTGGTGTTGTAGATTTACAAGGAATATTTAATCCTGTATTATCCTCTGTTGACAAAGAAAGAAAACACTCTTTTGCCATACTAACAGTCACAAATGGAGGCACTTGAGCCGTTACGAAAAATCAAAGAATTCCGTGATTTCCATATATACCTGCCAGCACAGACATGAAAAAACAACCACCATTAAAACTTGTGTCCAAGCCATGTCCCCCAAACTGCTTGAGGAGGATGGAAATGTTGCGGTACTAGTCTCCAACACTCCTCTGTGTACGCACACTCCCGAAATAAAAATGATCATCCGTCTCCTGGCATTGTCTGCAGAAAGAACAACACAAGTCCATATGAACCCCTCTTGAATCAAGGAAAGCTTTTGTATGAAGGCTGTTCCATAACAGTTTCCATATAAAGAACTTGATTTTAGGAACTAGGGGTAAGCTCCAAACCCATATCCAGATTCGGACTATCTTGGGACATATTCCCCGACATTAAGATGTTATATATCTCAGCTGCTCTAGGAGATGGTGCCATCGATCCTTCCCAACACCATTGAAACTCTCCATTACTAGTACATGTTGGAGGGGTGCTGTTTAGAATTTTGTCTGCCCAAAACTGAGGCAGTAGATTGTCTATGATATCAGCTTTCCAATGTCCCTCCTCCACAAAATCTGATAACCTGTAGTCCATACAAGCCATCTCCATATTAATGTAGGTTGGAATCCTTGGAGAATGGCACAGATGAAAACCAAGGATCTCTCAACACATCAATATCACTATAAGAGCATGGCCTCCTAATAACAAACATTTGAATTAGTCTGAGCCCTTTACATAAGGCTTTCCAAATTATAGAAGCCGAGGCTGAGCTCTTAATTTCCCACGGTTCCCTGTTCAATTATTTTTAACCGAAAGAATTCGGTTAAGGAGTGTTGAGTTGAAAGCAATCTAAATGCCAACACTCCTAGAATGGCCTTCCGCATAGTTTCTGTTCTCGGTATTCCTAGCCCCCTGCACTTTTTGGAGAAGTCACCGTTTTCCAACAAACTGAATGAATTCTTTGTCCACTAGCACAAGCCTTTCCATAAGAATGCCCGCAACCGCTTGTCCACTAGCACAGCCTTTCCATAAGGAAGCAAAAATGTGAGTATGTGCTGGGTATCGTGAGTTTTAACCTATTGTTTCCTCTTGACTCTTGTTGGCCCATGTTTACTTGTAGCTTATCGTGTAGTTGGGACTATTGTTCAGTATGGATTTTTGTTGTATATATAAAAAAAAAAATTGGATAGGGTGGGCTTTGATGTTGAATGAATGTATACACGTGGAGGTGGATTTAGAGATTGAAAATAAATGTACACATGGGGTTGATCATAGAGTTAAAAAGAAGTTGGTTAGTGGGATCAAATTTTTAACGGGGTGGAAATAACCTCGCCCTTCTATGATTATGTGAGAAATTGGGACTACCCTATATCATGAAACGTTGATGATCACATGACATGCACACGTGCCATTCATGTCCAACAAAGCTTATAAGCTTCAAATCTCCAATGTAACACCTTCATATATAAAATCCAATTCTTTCATTTGATGAAATTGTTAGGCTTGGATCAATCAAATGGTCCACATTTATCAAATGATATGGGCTCATTCTGTCATTCGCTCACACATTTTTCATTCATTTGATAAAATGAGAATCATAAGTTTTAATCAATAAAAAAACAAACACAAACAGATAATCCATTCCCCTGTCCCTATATCATGCTCATAGCTTCTCTGACTCCCATTCATTTAATGAACGTTTTCATGATCACATGACATGCTCAGGTGCCCAATCATGTCCAACGCTTTGGACTGATCAGATTTAAGCTTCAAATCTCCAATGTAACACCTTTATATATAACACATGCATGGGAACTCCTATTATGAAGCGTTCATAGGCACCTATTTTTAGTAGAAAGCAGTTTCACATGGACGGATCACAACAAACCTTCAAAACACACACACACACACTCTCTCTCTCTCTCAACCCCTCTCTCCCTCCTCAGGTATCCATAGTAATAGCATTCCAGAGAGAGAAACCCACAACAACAACAACACAATTCATTCAATAGCACAACATGGTTCAAGGCTTGACCATGGCCTGCCTAGTGGTGGTGGTGGTGGTGGTGGGATTAGTTGGGGGGGTAGCGGAGGCGACGGCGGCAGCGGCGGTGAAAGGATTGGGGGTGAATTGGGGGACGATGGCGTCGCATCAAATGCTGCCAGAGATGGTGGTGAGGATGATGAGGGATAACGGGATAAAGAGGGTGAAGATATTCGACGCTGACCCCTGGGCGCTGAAATCGTTGGAGGGGTCGGAGATGGAGGTGATGGTGGCTATTCCCAATGACATGCTTGGGATCATGCAGTCCTACGAGAACGCCAAGGAGTGGGTCGACAAGAACGTCACCCGCTACACCCACCCTGGTGGGGTTAACATCAGGTAAGACATAGCTTCATTATGGATGTTTGGATGGTTGGAATGGAATAAACTGGTATATGAATTCTAGTTCAACTCTTTAAGTTATTCCAGGTTATTTAATCCGAAAGAATATGAGGGTCCTACTGTCAAATCAACTGTCATCACCTCTCATAAATCAAATATCAAATCAACCTGCAATCATTTTTTTAACATTTTATAAATTTTCATCCACGCCTTATTCACATTTTATCCAAACAAAAAGAAAAACTTTATTATTATGTTTCTCAACGAGGATAATTCAAAACACAACTAAATAAAAATCGTTTTATCCTTATTTATACTATAATAGTCATAAACCTCAGAATAGTCATAAATTCACTGATTGAGTGGAAGAATAGATGCACCATATATTTATTTGTCATATATAGATATAACTATGTCAGAACAGGTGAAATAAATTGTTACATATTCTAGGTTCATGTTAGAATTGTGTTATTTTATCCAATTTATTCCACTATGATATATAATTGAGGGTATACATGTAAAATCACATGTCATCATTTTTCTATAAACGAGGGGAAACATGTTAAACCACTTTTTGACTTTTTAAAAACTCATTATCACTTCTTATTTACATTTATATATACCAAATACTTGTAAATTTCAAAGAACAAATTTTTTTATTAATATATAAGAATAACTAAGAACATAATCAAATTGAAAATGACTTATTTCACCGACATACTTATCTATTTAGGAATAATAATGTATTTTAGAATAGCTTGTATTCCTATCTAAATGGGGCAAATTAAGTTGATATATGGTGTCGCGCGCACACGCACTTGTTTTGACATTAGTGATATGCATGCTAATGCATTTTTTTAAATGGGTAAATCCATGCAAACTAGCTCATGTGGTATGATTAATCTCTGTATTATCCAATAAAAGATGTCATCCGAAATATTGTAGAAAAAAATTATGGATGCACCATTTAAACTAATTTGAGCTATTTACATTGACACATTCATGTGATTGTGATTGGCCCACGTAGAAGATTTGTATGTATAAACACTTTTAAATGGGTAAATCCATGCAAACTAGTTCATGTGGTATGATTAATCTCTGTGTTATCCAATAAAAGATGTCATCCCAAATATTGTAGAAAAAAATTATGGACGCACCATTTAAACTAATTTGAGCTATTTACATTGAGACATTCATGTGATTGTGATTGTGATTGGCCCACGTAGAAGATTTGTATGTATAAACACCCACATGTTTTGAGATGGGACCCATTTCATATTAAGGGTGCGTTTGGTTGCCCGATTGCGCTGCGATTGCGATTAAGGAAGCTGCGTTTGCAATCGCGCAACCAAACAGTTTTGTAATCGCAGTTTTAAACCCAGCGATTGCAGGCAAATAGTGCTCAAAAGCTGCATTTCAAAAAGCTGAGAAAGTGAGCTTCCTGCAGAATCAGTTTTGCAATCGCAGATTCCTGCGGAATCAGTTTTCCAATCGCGCAACCAAACGCACCCTAAGTCTTTCAACAGGTCGGATTAGGGCTGGATCAGGGTGAACCTGGACTTGACCTCGTAGTGGATTCGACAGACACTTGAAAAATCTGGCAGACCCTGGTTCCAACATAACTATTGAAGTATACACTGAGTTATACCAATGTGTTTTTTATTTAAAAGAATGAAAAATGTTACAGTCTCATGCATATAATATGATAAAATCTATACACTACGATAGTGCAATATGACAATGCACTATCGCAATGTAAGAGGGTACAAACGAGATTGCAAAACAGATTGAGTGTATGAGCTGTCTAATTCTAATGAAATTGATGCATTCATGCAGGTATGTCGCGGTTGGGAACGAGGCATTCCTGAAGGCCTACAAAGGCCAGTTCATGAACACCACATTCCCTGCCCTCCAAAACATCCAAAAAGCCCTCAACGAGGCCGGCCATGGCCACAACATCAAAGTCACCACCCCCTTAAATGCTGACGTCTACAACTCCCCAGACTCCAACCCTGTCCCCTCCGCTGGCACTTTCCGGTCCGACATCCAGTCCTTAATGACTGACATTGTCCGATTCTTGGACGGCAACTCCTCCCCCTTTGTCGTTAACATTTATCCCTTTCTCTCACTCAACCAAAACCCTAACTTTCCTGTTGACTTCGCCTTCTTCGATGGCGGTGCCACCCCGTTGAATGACAACGGTGTGGCATACAATAACGTTTTTGACGCCAACTACGACACTCTAGTATATGCCCTCCGGAAGGCTGGGGTGCCCAACATGAAGATCGTCGTCGGCGAGGTCGGGTGGCCCACGGATGGGGTAAACTTTGCGAATGTTTCGTTCGCGAAGCGGTTTTATGATGGATTCCTCAAGAAAATGGCAAGTGGGAAAGGTGTGTTGATATCTTTAAGGATCAATTTGACATTCATTCTCATTTTCCATTGAAACACATAAATATGATTTTTTATTTAAATAAAATATTTTTCATTTTTCATTTACACATAATCTATCAGAATTGAATTCTTTGAAATGAATACTCTTCTCCTGAAGCAAAATTATCAAACTATCCATAAAATTAAAATAATACGAAGATACTCAAATAATTAAGATCTCTATAAATCTCTAAGGATGAGATTGATGTTTATTCATATTCTTCGTAGAACACCTAAATAATGAGAATTCTTAATTCACGTTTTTTTCTTTATTCCTCTACACGAGATTTATCAGAATTGATTTTTAGGAAGGAGGATTCTTCTTATACACCAGAGTTTTCAAACTGTCCGTAAAAATAAAATAACATGAAGTTGATCACAAGAGAAACATAGAAACATTAGAGAATACATTTTTAATATTTCTTTATTCAGTCAAAGGATTACATGGATGTCATTTATAAAAAGAAGTTTGAAAGACTTTGTCAAATCATATAGTAGAGATTTGATTTATTCATTACATCTTAGTCAACTCTTTATTTCCTTATAGGTACACCCCTCCGGCCAGGGAACCTCGACGTGTACCTCTTCGGACTCATTGATGAGGACCAGAAGAGCGTGCTCCCAGGGGACTTCGAGAGGCACTGGGGGATCTTCCGGTACGATGGACAACCGAAGTTCCCGATAGACCTATCGGGCGGGGGGAACGACCGGTACCTGGTGCCAGCCAAGGGGGTCCAGTACGTGGGGAATCTGTGGTGCGTGTTCAACAAGAACGTGAAGAACCAGAAGAAGCTGAAGCAGCTGGGCGGGCAGGTGAGCTATGCTTGCACGCTTGCAGACTGCACGGCTTTGAAATACGGCGGGTCTTGCAGTGGTCTGGATCAGCAGGGGAACGTGTCGTACGCGTTCAACCAGTACTTCCAGTTGCAGGACCAGGACGTCGAGGCGTGCTCGTTCAAGGGGCTCGGCGTCGTCACCAAAGTGAACGCGTCCAGCGGGGGGTGCCTCTTTCCCGTGCAGATTGTCAGTGGTTCCGCGCGCGCGGCCGCGCACGTCTCGTTTTTGTTGCTGCTGTGGTTGTTGTTGGTGGTGGTGCTGCTCTGATTGTGTGATTTTTGAGTGGGAGACACATTTGATGATGGTCTTTGTTATGGACTTTCTGATTTGATTTTTTTTTTTTTTTGTTGAGGTGGTGTTTACAGTTTCCTTTTTCTTTCATACAATGTGTTTTATTGTTGGATCACTTGGATGTTTATGAAGTTCTTATTTATGGAAAAATTCAAATAGCCCCCCCCCCACCCCACTAAACTGTCTGAAATCCATATAACCCCTCTCGCTTTTCCTAAAGTTCATATAACCCCCTGAAAACATATATGTAAATCAAAATAATCTCATGAGTTAAATTTCCGTTGATATATGAAAAATATTATGTGAATATTATATTTTGTTAACCCTAATTGAAAAGATAGTATACCAAAAACTCTATATAATTTGTTAAAAATGTGAAAAACCTTCTTTACACGACGATTTTACCCATCTGAATAGATTATAAAATCCTATACAGAAGAGTAAAATCATCATTTACATATATTTTTTACATTTTTAACATATTTTAGGGATTTTTGGTATACTATATGTTTTCAATGAAAAAATGTGCCACTCTTTTTTCTTTTTTTATCTAAATGAAACTTAACTATAGTTAGTTTTTCACGAGTAAAAATGTTAATTGTTCTTTATTAAAAATGAAAAACATAATTGTTCTCAAGTAAAAATGGCAAAAATAACCTTAACATGATATTTTTCATAATGTATATAATTAAACATAATAATCTAAGACTCTAAGTAATCTCTTGTTCTTTCTAAATCAATTGTGAGCATTCAATCTTACCCCCCTCTTTCCTTTCCTTCCAATCAAGGTCTAGGTTTTTTTATAATTTTTTATTTTGTAATATACATGATTTATTATTCTCAAAATAATTTTATTTTATTTCTACTAATGTAAGTATTGTATGTTTAATTTTTTTGTTTATAGATTTTAGATGAAATTTATCATGTCATGTGAAAACTAATATTTTTATTTTTATAAATATTATATTTGATAAGGTAAAATATGCAAAATAAAAAATGATAATCTGGTCATTTCACCAAGACTTTAACAATTTTAATAAAAATTTGAATAGAAGTTAACTATGATGGTAAATATGCATAATTTTCAGATATTCCAATAGTAAAAAAATAAATAGCATATTTTTTTATGGTATACATTTTAAAAACTCAATATAAATTGATGGTCCTACTTAATGGAAAGCAAGCAAGTGGTCTTAAGGAATACAAGATCTCCACTAATTTGAATTTTTTCTATATATACAAAATCATTTTGTGATTTCTTTTGGAAAGCAAGCAAGGGGTGTTACTCATTCTTGGAAGGAGTGTCAATTTTTTAAAAAATTTTGGAAAGAAAATTATTTTAATGCTTTTATAAATAAAGATAAGATTTGAGATAATGATTTTAATTTATTCTATATAGTGTATCCATGCAATTAATTTAAATAGTGCAATATGTAACGCTGACAATTAATTTAAAAAGTGCAATATGTAAGAAAAATCATATGTAAGATAAGAAAGATAGATTAATGCCACTTTCGAAATTTTGAAAAAAAAATCATTTTAATATAAAAAAATTTATTTGTAAGATAAGATATTAGGGTGAATAAGTTAAGAGTCGTTTCTAGTTAATGCTCTCAATTTTTTTCTTTTGATGCCCTTTTCTGATTGTGAAATTCTCAACAAGCATAAAGATATCAGTTTGGATTAATCACTTGGATGTGAATGAATAAAGTGTTTGTGAGTATTTTGTATACATTACTATAAATGTAGTTATGACAGATTTTTTGTTCCTTTTTTTGTTACAGATATACATTTTTATGTGAATTTGAAATGTTGTTAAGAGTCTGTTGTTTCTTAACATAAATAATATTATAAGAGAGGACATTAAATTTTCATAATCATTCTTATACATGACATGAACTACAAGACACAAATAAATTTAATGACATTATCGGTGGATAATATTTTATCATTAATATTGATAATCTTCAAAAATTTAATCATTGATTTTGTGTGGACACAATTTTTTCTATTTTTGCAAGCTACTATGGCGTAGACTGTAGATTAGATAAAAACATGTTTTGAATAGGTCATATAAGCTTGTGAATGTAGGTTAATATAATTACGATATACGAGCGATTAGCTTATCATTCGCGTGAATATATTTTCAAAAGATACTAGTTGAACAGGGCCGGCCCTGAGAATTGTTTTTTTTTACGGGGCCCTAGACGAACTTTTAAAGCGGGGCCCCATATACATTCACAAAAAAAAATGTTTTATTTTTGTTTATTATTTTATTTTAAGCTATAAATGTTATAAATTAAAAATTCAATATTGCACAATTATTAAAATTGAAACCTTCTATATTATGATTATATAAAATTTCTTATAAAAACTAAATCAGAAAACATTTAATCATTTATAAATATCCATACAAAATTAGATTCTTCCTAATATTTGTCAAGTAAAAATGTACAATAGGTAAAAACAATTAACCCAACAAATATCACTTGAAAATTATTCAATTGCTCTAAAAAATACAAACCTAATTAAAATTTGTAAAGCAATAAAACAAAAGATCTTAATCAAATGAACAAAATAAAAATACCTTAAAAAGGGTTTGATTTTGAAGTTTGAACACAAATATAGTATCATAATAATAGGAAAAAAAATTTGGAGGGGGGACGAGGGGGAGGGGGGACTGTCGGATGGCCCGGACTAGGACTCTGGGTCGCTGGGACTGGGAGTGGCTCTGTGGCTGGCCGACCGAGTGGGAGAGATCAAGAAGTCAGAGAGAGAGAGACACTTCTTTGAGTTTGTGAGAGAGAAACAGAGAGAATATACATATACAAAAATTGAAATAAAGATAAAATATATAAAGAGATGAATCTTGAATTCTTGATAAAAATCTGTGTAAAAGAGAGAGAAGAGAGAGACATTGGAGAGGTTTTGGGGATGTCAAACGACACATTGAAATAATAAAATGGAGCCATGGCTTTGATTGGGGCTTTGATGGGAGAATTTTTAGGGGTTTTAATGGAGATAGTTTTTAGGGATTTTGGTTTGGGAAATAAAATTGTAGGGAACTAGTTTTGGGGCTGGTTTTTAGGGATTTTCGTTTTGGGGACTCAGGGCATTTATATGAGTGAGTTGGGCATTTTTTTTTTGTAATAATTGGGCCTGGGCCATGGAGAGTTGATAACTTGATAGGTAAATTTTTTTTTCAATGGGCTTTCACTTAAGTTTTACAGGGCTGGGGGCCCTAGGCAATTGCCTTGGTGGCCTCTGCCCAGGGCAGGTCATGTAGTTGAGTAACTGACAAAATGTGTATTTTTTGTTTTCGTTATACAAAGACATAATGCATATATGAGCAAAAAGACGTATATTTATTAGGATTGTATTTTGGATGTGACATTTATCCCCGTTTGGATAGAGATTAAGGGTCAATTTGACAATCCGTTTAAAGTTGTTTTTAGCTTTTAAAAAAGCTAAAAATCTCAAACGGATGCATTGAAATAAGCCAAACACCAATGCTTAAATGAAAAGCCACCTGCCAATTCTATAAAAAATGTGCATTGAAATATGTGATTTATAAAGCGAAAGAAGGTATGCTTTCCGAGATTTTTTGTATTTTGAAATCAAACCATATCTATGCAAAAGACCATATTACCCATACATTTTCATAAATTACAACCCTATATCCACATGGAACCCTCAAATACTCTCTTCTTCCTGTTCATTTTTTTTTTGTCTCCCCTTGAAACCCCAAATGATGGAAGGTCTGATTCATGGAAATGGTGAAGATCTCATTAACAAGACACATTTTAAAAATCCTACATCAAAACAGTTTGCATTTGGAAGAGAGGATGAAAAGATTGATTGAATGGCTAGTTAAGACCACAATCGGCACGTCGGCGAGGGTTGATGGTCGACAGCCATGGCTGGGAGTGAAAATGTTTGAGGACAGACTATCGGAGAGATGCTCACGGTGTTATGAGAAAGAATGGGAGGTGGTGGTAAAACCCTTGATGGGTTTTTATTTGGTGAAGATGGGGGTAAAAAGGTAATGTAGCCTGTTTGTACTTTTTAATTATTAATTTGCAGTTTCATATACTATGATAGCACAATATCATAGCGTATGAAGTTCTATCACAGTGCATAACACAATTTTTTAATTTTTTTAAAACAAAAAAAAATTATTGTATTTCAATATATACTTCATTTCATATAATAACACACTTCAAAAAAAAAAAGAGTATACAAGGCCCGTCATGTTTCACACCTCAACTCAGAGTCCAAATCTAGTCAGGCTGGAACCCTCAATATTATTAATATCGAACTGAACAATCTATGAATCGAACTATATAATCTATGAATTAAACTATACAAAGAGTGATATTGTACCCAATAATTGACCGTATATTTCAATAGAATGTGTAATTCTTCTACCGTTCGATAATGATGATACTAAATGGTATCGGGGCCTGCCTGGATCGAGAATCACTCTCAACTTGGGCCTCAGGACAAAACCTATTCTTCTGTACACGAGTGTACCTAAATTCCTGCCATTTCTCTCCCAACCTTCATAATCCATTCATCATCCTCTCCAAACATTTCCCTCCACCCACGAAGCTTTCACTGGTTCTCTCTCTCTATATATACATGCATCTGTTTTTTTTTTTTTTTTTATAAAATCTCAGATAGTAAGCATTGTTAACTGTGTTGTTCCCTTATATGTCATCAAGTTCTGATTTTTGACGAGTTAGTGTGGCTTTGGAGCCCTAACTTTCACTTCTGCGCTATCTTTACAGATAAATACATTTGGGCCTTCAATGGGTCCTCCAACTCTGGCTGTTGATGCCAGGAGCTCTCCTGCTGTCTCATCAGGTAGAACCCTTCGGCTTCTTTTTTATACCAAGTTGTTACTTTGTTATGTTATTTTGATTTTATTTTTTGTGTTTTTGGTTATTGTTTGGACTGCAATGTTTCAGTTGGTCTCAAAGACCCCAATTGGGTTGTTTTGCATTTGATTGCTTTTGATGGACTTCAAAGGAGTTAGCACCCATTTGGAATCAAATCTCAAAAAAATAAAAAATATTTTTCATAAATGCCGTTCTCAATCAAATTTTTGATAGATGTTATTCTCAACCAGCTTTTCCATGAAGACTATTTTGTTGACTTTAATAGTAAATAAAACCAAAACTGAAAACGAAAGCTAAATTGAAAAAGAAAACATATGGAATTGATAATCTGAAAGCTGATTTTGCAAAAGCAAGATCAATTTGATAATAAGGATGTTAAGTACTTTTCCTATAAAAATATGTGGTTTTAGTTAGGAAAGTCTGTTCCTTTGATTGGAAATGTGTGGATGCATATGTAAACTAATCACATTCATGGTGGCTATAACACAATTATTGTTTGGGTTCTTAAGAATCTCAATTTTTGGTTTTCTTGAGTGGAATATAATTTCATATTGCAACACTTTTTTTTTCTTCTGTTGATGAATAAGAAACCCGATTCATGCCTGTGATGGGCCACCATTGGATGCTTCCATAGTCACCAAGTACTCTGTACTGAACATAATACATGCGAAATCCGGATATTCATGCTAACGATGGAATACATCTAGAAAATTGTCTTATTATCTCCGTACTTTTACCTGATTTATCTTGTATGATTTACGAATGTACACGCACCGCACTGAACGGGACACTTACCAAATATTTGCCATACACAAACTTTGTTAGTATGGATGCATCAGGAATGTTAGAATTACCTATAAGCATGCTGTTTGGTTTTGCAGATATGCCTAAAAGCGCATTGGGCATCATTCAGTTACCGGGATCAAGGCCATTTGCATCTGTCACTGTAAAAGACGAGAAGCCGTTTGATTTTCTGCGTGTACTTTTCGGTACATTTCATGTTGGAATGACTTTTACTAAAGGATTTTGAACAAAGTCTATTGGTTAAGTTGTACTGTACTATGATTGCATTATTGCATCAACTTATTTCTCTTATAAAGGACGTTCCAGTAAAACATAGGCTTCCAAGTATATGAGTGAGGATAAACATGATGGGATTAACTAGATTTTCATATGATCCCATCTCTGTGAACTGTGAAATAATTAATTGGGGAGTAAAGCTAACCAATAGAAACCCATTGACAAATATTGAATAGCCTACCTTAAGTGACCCCAATTGTTGAATCTATTAATAAAAAAAACATTGAATAGCCTACCTTATCTAAAAGCAAAATTATCATTTGGTCAAATATTTGGAAAAAAGTGGGAGTAGCGTGTATGATGAGAGCTTGGCGTATTGAGAATGAGTTGTGATTATGCATAATGTTGATGCCACCAGATGTAGGAGAGTGGTGATGCATATTTTAGTGGTATTGATTACAAAATGACATTTACATATTGATCCTTATGGAACAAAATTTAAATCATTAAATAACAAGGGAATTCTTTTCCGAATCTCTGAATCTTAAAATGGGAGAATGAAGAACTGAATGTGTCATGTGATACTCCTGCTATCTCTAGGTAAATGCAGTGAAGGGTTTCGAGCTTGAAAGATTTGTGGAGTTTATGGTCATTTCAGCGTTCTATTACCAAGAAATCGTTGCTGATTCACTTTGTGGAAAGCGACTTGCTTTAAGGATTATCAATTTTCTGTTATCTGCTTCTCCATGCTTTCTAAATGGGCTAACATGAACAATGAGTCTCACATGTACATTATCTATCCAAGATGCCGCTTTTTCCAAGAAAGGATGAGGCATGCATAATGTAGTCTAATTTTAGTTATTTTATCAGAAATGACAAACAGTTCTCTGTAAGTTCAGGTTATTTATTTCATCATTCAACTCTACCTGAAGTAAGACGGTTTCTGGTCAGCCTATGAAAAAAATTAAATCTGCAAAAAGTTAAGCCTTGTTTTCTTGCTTGGAATGCAAGCACACTAATGAAATCTGCAAACACAGTAACTTTGTAAGCAAGTCTTATGTTTAAATTACTTTAACAATGTCCAACTAGAGATTAATACTAAAATATGTACCTAAGTGGTCTACTCTAATCACAATAAACTTGTTACAATTCTACAGCTTCAGTAGACCATGAGGCTTGGGTCCCTTCTACAATGACATCAAAAGGGCTTTTCCCCAAGGAATTAATAGTAAAATGTTCTTGATTTTACCTCAGGTAGCAGGAAATTATTTTAGAGATGCAATTAACTATTTCAGATATGCCCATTTGATTTTGTTGATATTTCTCCCATAATCCCTGTTTTTTTAATAAAAGAAAAATACTATGATGCTGAACAATTGCTCTCAAGAAACCTTTAATACATGCATTTTATCCAGTTGGTTTATATGCTTTGCTCATGCAATTCCTGATATTGCAGAAGGTTCAATTGCTGGAGGGGCAGCCGGTGTTGTAGTTGAAACTGCTTTATATCCAATCGATACCATAAAGACTCGGCTGCAGGCATGTTAATTATGTAGGATTTTTTTAATGCACTTCCAGATTCTTCCTGTTATATTTTTTATTCATGTTTTTCCCATGTTATTATGCACTATGCACACTCAATTCACTTGATTTCAATTTTCTGTCTCTCTCATCTCCTCAATTTGTACGCCAAATTTATTGCTGATGTAGATGATGGAATTCGCTAAACAGAAAAGGCATTCACTAGTAGTTTTATCAAACGACAATCAAAATAGTCTAATGTTTACATATTTGATTTATGATTTATCAATTGTTATGTAAAAGATGTTAAATTAATGCTTTATTTACATTACATTGGCCTATACATCACTCATGTAATGATGGTTCTCTCTTGTAAAGTTTATTTGGTAGCATTATTTTTAACTTTTGGAGTGTAACAATCAGATTTTTGTGCGTGAAGGGTATAAGTTCTCAGTGCCTAGAGTGTGCACCCCATTGATCTTGCCCAATCATTTGAGCCTATATTGTCTCTAATATATGCATATTTCAGGCTGCCCATGGTGGAGGAAAAATTATTTTGAAAGGCTTGTATTCTGGATTGGCTGGGAATCTTGTTGGGGTCCTTCCGTGAGTATCACTTGCATGATTTACTTCAGAATTTTCCTGTGAGCTTGTTATCCTGACTTGTCTAAAGAAATTAGTATTCACACAGTAATTTTCTTGTGGATTCAGATTATTTTGCAGTTTTGAATTAAAAATGACTTGTTGATGTATCAGTTGTATCTTGTGAAAATCACCTCGGTGACCCATTGTATTTGACTATGTATGCCATAGAGATGCAGTTTTACGAATTCATATATGTGAATTTCGATCTCTGTGATTCTGAAATTTAACTGTGTCGATTATCATATATGATTCTGCAATGGCTTGGTATCTTCATAAACGCAAATTAAAAGATAATTTCAGTAACTATGCCACCTTAAAATATATTGAAGAGCTCGCAAGATGGGACCATAGATGTATGAGTTTCCCACTAAGGACTATTGTGTTTTTGACATCTATTTATAGTTTGTGCAAAATAATTTTTTTCCCCATTCTTGGATTACAAGTATTTGAATAAATTGTGTGAGAACAAGGTAGCAAATTTCTGCCAGAAAATTCACAAATATCTCTTATAAATGCCCCTTTATGTTCTTGTATAGTTGTAGAAGGTAGTTTCTTTTCTCTCCCATTGTCCTCTTTTGTTTTGTGTAATGAGAAACAGATCTCTGAGCAAACAATATATGTATGGTAAGTGGTGTTTGACTGTTTGTTTTTTGTTTTTTTTAGTTAATTATTTACAGTAGTGAATCTAGTGATCCTTTGATGTGTGTATAAGTTTTTTAAAATTTGACGTGGCATTAATTTTTGAACATTTTGAATTATCTCATTGCTTATTAAACTTATACACCATAATTGTCTGTAAACAATTTCATTGGGTTCAATGTCAACTGAAATTCAAGTTCCTCCTGATCTTCAGAGCTTCTGCCATATTTGTTGGAGTGTATGAGCCTTCAAAACAAAAACTATTAAAGATATTTCCAGAAAACCTTAGTGCAGCGGCTCATCTGGTAAGTGGTTATGACTCTGAACTTCAATCTTCTCATGTCCAAAATTATGCAGATTTATGTTGAATTGCTCAATAGATCTCTTCCGTGGCTTCTCTAAAACATCGCAATTGTCATAGTCACTCCAGTTTTCTTAGATGCTTTCCTTTGAGCTTAACATTTGTGGGCATATATGCCTATGAATCTATTTTAATATAGTAAATCTAACAGTCGTTCACTTTGCATACATGTATTCCTTTTTAAGTTGCGCCTAGTAAATAATGTTTTTGTGGCACTAGTCCACAAAATATGCTGAATCTTGGTAGATGGGAAAATGTTGAGAGTCAAACTTGGTGCTGTCTAGATGAACAATTTTCTGATTTGAACAAATATATAAGATAATGAAAGATAATTATGAAATGGATAATATGATAACTAAGATATATATGGCATCAAAAAACCAGGTGAAAAAAAGAATAGATGTGAAATAAACTGCAATATCAAAAAGTTTGTCTGTATAGTGAAGGAATTACAACTACTATATAGAATTCATTCACTTTGCATGCAACATAATGACATATTCCCTTTTAAGGTTATGTCTAGTAAATAATTTTTAAACTGACACAAAATATGATGTTTCCTGATGATAATGTGTTATGGTGCTATTTAGCCTTTTCCTGATTTGGACAGATATGGATGATTAAGAAAAATGATTATGGTAATGGGTGGTATGGTAACTAAGATATGCGTGGCATAAAAAAAACCAGGTTAGAAATCAAAATTCATGTGAATGATGCTTACATTCATAATTTTTTTTGAAAGAAAACTTACATTCATAATTATGACGAAAGTCTTGCCTGTATCTGAAGGAATACAAGCTACCATGTAGATTTCGTGGACATGTCATTCATTTGATTAAATAAGATAAGAGATGACATAATGTAATAATTTCTGCTTCCAAATACAAATCGTAACTCATATCTAAGGACTACATGTTTAGCATTATAGGCTAATATCGCTATTCATATTGCAATTCAAGTCTAATCTCACCTTGACAGAGTGCACTATTTTTAAAACACAATCAACCCGTGTTAATTTTTAGTTTCTCCTGCATCGTGAAGTCATGCTGCTTAATGCATGTAATGATAGACACTTTGTCATGGTAATGAAGAGATCCACCTTCTGAATTAGTTAAGCTATTCTATTGTGGTAGTGACTTATTTTTAGTTATTTGTATGTCTTTTCTCTTTAAAATGTCTTAAAAGTGTCGCGCAGACTGCAGGTGCTATTGGAGGTGCTTTTTCTTCACTTGTTCGTGTCCCAACAGAGGTACATCCAATCTGTATAATGCTATTTATTGTTGGTGCAGTTTGAATATTCTTGTAATCGTATTTAGATGTTAGGTTGTCAAGCAAAGGATGCAGACTGGACAATTTGCTTCTGCTCCTGATGCTGTCCGTCTTATCGTTGCCAAAGAAGGTTTTAAAGGTCTTTATGCGGTATGTGCGGGGTAGTTTCTTTGTTGGATGTCATTTTCTGTCTGTGCCTCATGCAGCATTCTGGTTCTAATATAAAAGTGCTTAGCTATCCCTTTTCCTTTGTTTACCCAATTCTTGGGTGTGCTTTATCTAGTCTCTAAGACCATTTGAATGTTGTTATTCTCAATTCAGATGCACTTAGCTATGATCTGTTTTCATTTCTTTCCACTGATCAGTTGATTTATCATATACTTTTTTAATATTTCAGGGATATGGTTCTTTCTTGCTTCGGGATTTACCATTTGATGCGATCCAGTTTTGTATTTATGAGCAGATTCGGTTAGGTTACAAAATTGCTGTAAGCCTTGTCTTTCAATTTTCTTTTATTTTGTTGTATTCATCTTATTTGGTCATTTGATGGATGAAACAACATGCCTGTAGCACCAATTTCTTGTTTTTAACTCTCAAAAGATATAAATTCACTATTCACATTCTTTTGCATTTGTGTGGTTCACGTCTCTTTATGTGTGGTTCATAGAACCATGTTTTCCATTATTTTTTCATCACATAATGTGTCAGCTTATGATTTTCATGTATGCATTTGATGTGAAAATGTTGAGTCACATTTTCTCATTGTTGTGCAGGCACGAAGAGACTTAAAGGATGCTGAGAACGCTGTTATTGGTGCTTTTGCTGGTAATTTTCAGAATCCTATTCAACCTACTTGGTTGGGATACTCACTGTGCTCTTAATTCCTTATTGCCGCTGCCCTGGGACACACACTTGCATTGATCCCCATTATTCATCTTCAATGATTTGAAGAATTTTCCATACTTGTTCATCACAGGTGCAATAACAGGAGCGATTACGACACCCCTTGATGTCATAAAGACAAGATTAATGGTTCAGGTACATAAATATTCATTTCACTAGTGTCTCAGACTTCCACACAAAAATAGTCTTTTTATCCTATAGTGACCTCATGGCTTTCAAAATGCATCTTAGGGTATTTGCACACAAGGAAAATTGATGGAAAAGAAATCATTTTCATTTTGATCACTTTCTTTTGTTGTTTGTGCAAATGATGGAAAGTGATGAAATATACATTGTTTGTGCTTGTGATGGAAGGTGTCGGAAAATAAAAACATTTTCTCCCTTTATCTCCTATGGTAAGGGAAAAATTTCTCCCATTTTAAATAAGGCATAAGAGGCACAGGTAGATGAGAAAAAAATTTCTCCCCTTGTTTGGGATAAAACCCGCTTTTTAATTGGTCAAAGTGAAAGTTTTTAACTTATTCATAAGTTTCCCACATGCACTAATGCAGACCTTCAGTGTGTAAAAGTTGTTCTCACATGTAAGCATAGACCATCCTCCTAGCTAGGTGATACGAGTCTAAACCATGGCGTTGGCCACACCTCACCTCACTTGAATCTTGTAAACTCTTGGAATTTTGGCCTAACACAACCCCTTTCATGGACCACATCTTTGTGTGGCCGTACAATCCATCATGTAGAAGAAAGACTCATATACTAAATGTAATGTTACAAGCTTACAAAGATGTATTTTGAAAATCTGAGCTCGCTGATGGGAAAAAAGAATAATATCTTTGTGTGTAAGGGGCATTATAAGTAGTTGAATGATACTCCGCAACAACAACAACAAAAAGATGGGAAAAAAGAAAACTCTTGTTCCTGTCAGTATAAATGGATCCGCATTCCAAAAATAAATGAAATTACTTATTTTCCACTGACTTCCAATGCAGGGATCTGCGAGTCAATATAAAGGAGTTTTGGATTGTGTTCAGACAATAGTAAGGGAAGAAGGACCTTCAGCTCTATTAAAGGTAAAATGTTCATTCCATCTGATATCCTCCTGCCTTTTATTCTTCATGTCCTCCCAACCAAATTCATTGTATCACTTCCCGTTGGTGTTGCAGGGCATTCAGCCTCGAGTGCTGTGGATTGGCATTGGCGGTTCGATATTCTTTGGTGTTTTGGAGAGAACAAAGCAGCTCCTTTCACAGAGGCACACCAAAATTGCCAAGGAGTGATGTTTTCGCCTGACATTTCTCATTCCCTCATGCAGCAGCATGAATTATGCCCCCACATTGCGCTTTATATATTTGAAGAACTGACCCTCTTGTAAGCATTTCATTCTTTTTTACAAGGGAAGTTATTATAAATTAGGACCTCATTTGGTACTGTTTTTTGGAAGCTGGACTGCTTGACTAATGCACGATGTGTGTTCGTCTATCAAGCCTAAACAAAAAGTTTTTTTTTTTTTTGCCATTCCTGTCTCATCGGGCCCTTATTTGTGGTTGTGCTCGATGTATATCGAATAATTCTGAAGCAAAAAAATTCGCTTCTTGTTCAATGAAGACAAACCGAAGCTCCAGATTAGGCAAACCGGGCAGCCCTTAGCTGCTAGGGCAATGAGGATGACATAAACTCTAACTAATAGCTCGCAGATGACTTGTTTAAGGTGGTGTTTAGGAATGTGTATGGACAATTTTTCGAGATTCTGTGTTTGTAGGAATCATATTTAAATGTTGTTTGATCCACTTTTGTAGGTGATTTGTGTTTACTAAATCAAAAGTAGATCCAAATGGGGTTACACAAGCTGATGAAATTTGGAATGATTTAAAACTTGTTTGAATCGATCCAAACATTAATCTAAAAAATATGATTCTAGACGCCTCTAGGGATTCTAGATTTTGAATTTTAATTATAAAAAAAATGATTTTAGCTTTTGAATTTATATTAAAAAAACATCTTCTGAGAGGAATTTAAAAAAGGGTTCCACACATTTGCATTATTGCAAATATGGGTAATCTCATATAAGTTTTTGCAAATATAGGTAATCTTATATAAGTTTTTGTAAAAGTTGTGGCAAATACATGAGTCCTTTAAAATTCACAAAAACCTAATCATTATCTTCAGGTTAAAATTTCATTCAAATTTGACAGAATATTTCAATCATCATGTAATTGTATAAACATTATAGTCTCCATAAATAATCATAAAAATAAATTAGTCCATGCAAAAATTAAATTATCCTTGTAAGTCTTTATGTTTCTTCATTTTCATTGAGGTATTGATTAAAAATGGTTAAAAATTTGAGAATAATTTAATCATTTCATAGTTACAAGTTAAAGTTAAGTAGGTAGGTTGAGTTATGATTAATTTTTGTTGAAATCAGGGATGTAAATGAGTTTTTATGAGTTTTCAAGTACTTGTATGTCTATCCAACTTTGATGAGGACT
Source organism: Acorus calamus (assembly GCA_030737845.1). Lineage (NCBI taxonomy): Eukaryota > Viridiplantae > Streptophyta > Magnoliopsida > Acorales > Acoraceae > Acorus > Acorus calamus. Next base: position 5,795,556 of record CM060867.1, on the reverse strand, counting down.
TATATGAGATTACTCATGTTTGCGATGACTTGAATGTCTTAAACCTTTTTAAAAAATGTTTTTTGGAAAAATTGTTTTCAAAAGTCACATTAAGTAGAAAAAGTTTTATTTCAAATATGTTTCCAAATACCAAAATGATCAAGATCCTGATAATGCAACATTAAATCTCATAAACAACATCATCAGATGAAATTAGTGTGACAAAAAAGATGAATTCATAAATTTTTCTCTGATAAATAACTATTACATCATATATAACTCAATGGAATAAATTATTTTCTATTTGATTGTCATGAATAAGTTGTGAAAAAATGTAAATAAAGATTTACAAAAGATGAAAAACGATTTAATATATGAGTTTGATTTATAAGAGGTGATGATAAATGATTGAGATGTAGACTCTCTAGATTGCGTGAATAACACAATTTTAGAAGAGATTTCAAGTAACAATATCGGCTTATTATCATCTACAATATCAATACTATCTTATTTTCACTTCTCCTAAGAACACCGAGAAAAATTACCTTTAAATCCTCAATCTTGATTTTGTTTATACGCCCCCTTAGAAAATTTATAGTTTTACACTTAATCTACTAAAATTAAATTCTTTATATAACTTTTCTTTCTTTCTATCCCTATAATAATTTTCTTATATTAATGGCTACGTAAGGATATTAACAAAAGTTACAAAACCTAACCCCAATTCCAGTCTCATATGCTTTGATAGAAAATCACCAGAGCATATACTTATATTAATGAGATATATGTTTCATTAAATTTTTTTTATATTTTCTATAAATGTATCTATATGCAATTCTTTGGAGTACATGATTCATTTTTTTTAAAAAAGTTTATATCTCATCAGATAAGGTATACTATTTGGAGAGGGTTTTAAATAATTTACCTATTTAGCAGGGGTGAAAACTAAATAATCATAAATATTTGGGTTTTTTTAATAAAATGTAATAATTTGTAAGGGGTTAATAATAAAATTATTTTTTGTAAGAAGTTTTTTATAATTTACTTGTTTTACAAGGGGTGAAAATTAAAAACCCTTTTAAAAAAATTAAAACACACGTCCACTGAAATTGGAGCCGGATTAAAGTGAGGAGTTCAAATAGAGCCACGCAACCATAAAATGTACAAACGACATTTAACTTCATATTACACGTGTAACACGAAACGAAAAGCCGCGGTTGTTTTCCCGTTAATCAGAAATTAAGAGAACCCAAAATGCCCCTAAATCCATCCAAAACCACCAAAACAACCCCCCCCCCCCCCCTTCATCACTCTCTCTTCCTTTCACGTCAGACGGAACCCTAATCTTCCGATCCAAATCGATCGATCGATCAAGACAGATTTTCCAAAGATGAACGGCAGAGGAGTGAAGAAGGCCGTGGAGGCGGCGAAGACCATAGACTGGGAAGGCATGGCCAGGATGATCGTCTCCGATGAGGCCCGCCGTGAGTTCAACTCCCTCCGCTCCACCTTTCAGGAGGTCGACAACACCATCCGTACCAAGTTCTGCCTCGTAACCCCTCCTCCCTCTCTCTTCGTCTCTGTGAATTTATGTGTGTTTTGATGGATCCGATAAGTTCGCTTGTCTTGATTTCACGTTTGTTTGGGAAATCTGGGTTAATTTTTTATCTGATCTCTCATGTTTGCATCCGCTAGGGATTTGATTGAAATAAAAGAGATGTTATATTTGTTGAGTGAACTGATCGAAAGAGTGATATCATTTGCTTCAATTCGTCTGTTTTGATCCGTGTCATCGGAGGTGCTTCGGACTTTACATTATCTGGCAAAGCCTGGAATATGTAATCATGGCATTATTCGCTTGTTTCTTTGGAAAATTTTGATATTTTTTATTGAACCACCAAGACTGCTTGATTTTCAGCTAAGCCTTTCTGTGACGATCCATCTGTTCGAGTGCTGCTTTTCACTTGATTATGTCTAATTGTATGTATTATCAAACTGAAGAATTTGGAATATGTTTCAGTTTTGTTTTTGGAAAAGATATATTTTTAGTTTGAAATATACAAGTATGTGCTGGTTGAACTCTCTCAGTCAAGAGGGTTTTTTTTCTTCTGTTTTGGTATTTTCAAATTACAAACAAAAAAGTGTTTCTTAGTCTCTTAGATTAAATCTATCACTTTCATCGTGGAAAATGTTGGTTGTCGATGCAGTTGCTTGTGTGTATTTTCTTCTGTGCTCTGAAATTGATACCCTCTTTGGCTTCTTTTAATATTTCTTTCCTTTTGCTTGTCATTAGGAACCAGAGCCTATAGATTGGGATCGTTACCGAAAATCAATTGGCTCTCGATTGGTGGATATGTATAAGGAGGCTTATGAAAGTATGTCATGTGCCTCGTTTCAAACATATTGTATTTGCATGCTTTTTTGTAGCATAACGTCAATTTAGGTTTAAAATTTAGCCATTTAGACACAGCTTGTTTAGTAAGGAGCTGAATTTTAAAATTTATGCTATTTTTTTGGCATGTTTGTCAGCAAACATTTGTGGACATAGATGATAGGTGTTGTGTAGTCAGGCTTATGGGATCTAGATGAATAACTTCACATATATCTTCTGCTATTTCAGTTCAATGGTGGCAAAGAAATGAAAAAAAGAATATTGAAGCGTAACTCCTTCCCTTTCTTGTAAATTGAGCTTTGCTGAGTAAGTGAGCACCATGCACCTCCAATTTGGAGGACTGGGTTCAAACCCCATCCCTGATAATGAGCTTTCATGGGTGGGTTATTTGGTGTTGTGGGGTGGGGGAAGGGGACTGATGTTTAAAAAAATCTTGTCTTTTTTTATTTTTATTTTCTCTCTTCTTCCTGAATGAATTGGTTTTTTTTTTTTTTAATTTTCTCAACAAGTCATATGTTGACACCGTGACTCCTAATTTTCTCAACAATGACTTGATCATGCTATAGTTCCTCTCTCTTATATAGAGATAGATAGATCTGCCATATCAATGTTGATAATTTTCAAGATTCTATTATTCTTTTTTTTTCCTGTTCCTTACTACTAAATTTAACAGTCATTTTTTTTAATGTGGACATGTGTAGATGGTAGATTCTTTGTCCATTTGTCCAGTATGTGTTATTGAAAACTTGCTATTTGATAGCATATAATTTTTATGGATAATGATTATTGTTTCAAGTTTGGATAAGTTGTAGACACATGTTTTGGTTCATGAAGTCCTGATTAAAAGTCAAATTCATTTCTCTTCTGTGTTTTACAGTCATTTATATGAAAGGTAATTTTCTGAATGAAATGTTATTGAAGCGCGCATGTTAAAGCAAATAAATGCTTAGAAGTCAGAGTTTGTATGCTTATGATTATTTTATTAGCAACATTTGACCATGGATGGATTAATTATTTATCGGTCAAATAAACTTAAAGTACAGCTCTCCATCTCTGTCTATCCATACACCTCACTGAAGAAAATGATTCTATTTTGTTCACTTCTTCTGTATGATGGCCTTGTTATAATAGGAGTCCATTTCTCCTTGTATTTGGGCCATGTTCTTTGAAATGTCTAAATGGTTGTTATTTTTTTCCCCATAAATGAAATGAGTTTAGCCATGTTCCAGATGAGTGACAAGTCCATGCCATATCGGGCTGTGTCAGGGCAGTGCCCTTCTGGAAATTCAGGATCCTTTTCAATCATGTGAAGAACTCCAACTCTCGGTGCCATGTATATTCTCAAAGGCATGGATTGCAGTTGTCCATGAAAAAGATAGTTATCAGTGTCTGCATGTCTTGCCATCTAGAAGCTAACTTTGATATCTAACATCCATGATGGCATCACATAATATAATAAGCCATATCCAACTTGTCAATTTTAAGAATTAGATTGAAATTCCTCAAAAAAAAAAAAAGAATTAGATTGAAATTGAAGAGAATTAGAATGTTTAGAGTAATTGTGGAAATTTCTTAGGTAAGAGATGGAGACGATTTAATTATAAGGTGCTTCCTTGTAATAGGGGGAGTGCAATCATTGCTCTTCTCTTCCCTCTTTATCCAACATTATTGGTTTTTATTTTGTAAACTAAGAAGATTTGTCTGTTCTGAGGATGAATATAACCATTCTGATGAAATTCACAATATCTGAAATAATTAATAAAGCAACTGGATGTATATGTTGTATAACTGCATATGCATGCCAAATTGCTAATTGTGAGCTCGGCTGCTATTTCATTTATTGGAAACATAGGTACTTGAAGATTATTTCAGATGGCTTCCTTCTTGTACACTAATTAGCTAATATTTTATATCATAGACTTACTAGATCATCATAAAATCTGCAGAAGTAGAGATCCCCAAGTATGTTGACACCGTGACTCCTGAATACCAGCCCAAATTTGATGCGCTGGTGAGATGTTTGACTACTTTGGTTCCTCTGTATCTTTTATTATTCATGATTCTAACTTTATCCAAATCACAGTTGGTTGAGCTAAAAAAAGTAGAACAAAATTCTCTCAAGGAGACAGAGAGATTGGAGAAAGAAATAGCTAGTTTCAAAGAGGAGAAGGTATGGACATGGTGAAAAAATGTAAAAAATCCCTCCAAATAATCTGCTTATATTTTTTTATTTTTTGACAGGAAAAACTCAGCACGATGACAGCAGATGAGTATTTCGCAAGGCACCCTGACCTCAAGAAGAAGTTTGATGACGAAATTCGGAATGATTATTGGGGATATTGAGCAAAGGATTCAATATACCAGAGCTCTGGTTGTTTTGCATACTTCTGTTTTTTTTAGCGATTCGAATAAAATTGTGAATGCTGTTTTATCGTCATTTGTCTCTGCTGTGAAACAGGGCATTCTTTCATCTGCGCCATTTACTGGCCTTTCTATTGGAACTTATGATATATCATCTCAATCATGGGACTTGAGCAGAATACTAGGTATGCAGATTTTTTTTTCCTGATCCACTCAGTCATTCTGGTAGTCATTCTTGCAGTCTTACTTTAATATTTGAAAATTCTAATAATACACCAAAAGTGATAATGTATGCATTCAGTTATTCTGAGTATGTATTTCAATTTTGGTGAAAGTATATATATACTTCATTAGACAAGTATGTACTTAAAAAATGTTCAAAACATGTTCTAGCAGCAAAAGCTATATAGCAGGAATGACTGATTGTTCCTTTTTGCTGCTGACTTTGCTTGCTTTAAAATAACGAGATTGATATGGATTGAAGTCTCTGAACCATTATGAGTGCTGTTACAGTTATCCCATCTGACAGCCCCCATTTAATTTACTTCGTTAGCCATCTATACTCTCTCTATTCTCTGTAACAGGATATATATCTCGTTAAAAATTATTTTTACATACTTTAAATAAGTCTCACAATTTATTGGAGTATACATATTTATATTTTTACAAAAGGGATACCTCATTGATCATTGATGAGGTAATGCTATTATCATAGAGGGTGTGGAGTTTGAAAATAGGGTCGAGTAACATTTTCCTAACGTCATATGAGCAATAATGCAGTAAATGATAATGTTATAGTTTATGTTAATTAATGTATTTGTAAGAGAAGAAATAAATGAAATAATGTTATATTCAACTATGGACGCCGAAAGGTTCTTATATAAACACAAGATGTACAAAACTCCAATAAAAAAATAAAAAATTCATGAGAAAAATTCGAGTCGAACCCTTGTAGGCCTAGTCGGCTCGGGAGAGGTCTGCGGCCTTTGAGAGGTCCCCGGGTCTTTGGGATTAGACCCAACATGCATATATAATGACTTCAATAGTAAGTTTTAGTTAACAAATACGAAATCTAATCCTTTCAAAACAATACTAGATGAAGATGCAATGATTTCACATTGGAAGCAAATAATTGTATCCAATTGTTAGTGGTTTAAAAATCAGATCGTATATACATGAAAAAAACCCTTTTTTAACACCAATTCAAGACAGCCAAAGGATTCTGAAAAAGACCTGTGAAGTCAAAAAACGAATCAGTTAAAGCTTGGAGACACGGTTTGTGGTTTAAAATTGTTGAAAACGAAGGTTCGAGCAAGTGATAACAATGCTACATTTGCCCCAACACCTCTTTAATATTTAGGCATCTTCAACCATAGATTGATTACCAACATAATGAATTGTCACTAATTTGTCACTTTTGCTTAATTTGTATGACCATCTACACCCAACTGCTATTAAAAAAAAAAAAAAAACTTCAATCCAAGACATCAAGCCAATTATTTTGTCCTTTAAGCTGATGACTTGGTGAAAATTGATGAGGCTTTGCATTAAAGATTGGGTATGATTACATCTTTGCCTTTTTTTTTTTTTTTTTCACTTCTACATTCGATTCCAATTAATACAAGTCTTCCTCCATTTGCATCTCTATTACACATTTGTTTTAACTGTCGCGTAGTTTGAATTATTTAAAATGACATTATTAAAAAATCAAGTCTAAACTTAATTTGAAATCAGCCTAAACTTGACTAATTAAATCCCAAATTAAATAAGAATTCTATATCTTGAAACCTTAATTAATTAAACCTTTTGGGTAGAGTTGGGTTGACCTATTTGGATTTGAAGGTCAAGTTGAGTGGGGTTTCAATTATCATACTGTAACTTCGGATTGAGTTTGGATTAAACTATAATCCAATCAAACTCCACAAGTTGCAGCCTGTGTTGGTTAGAAAGCTTGCCTTTTAGATTCTTGAAATTCCTAATATACTGTTTTAAATGTGAGCTAGGTATTTAAATTCTTTATTTTGTAGATTTTTGGGACATAATAATCCATGTGTTGACTTGGGTAATTTGGCTCATTCGCAATCACTTGGTTTTTAAAGGCACACCGGTATATGAGGAGAACATTGGGACACTGTTGAGAACTTCATTAAAGCGTGGGTCTCTCTTGCGCTGGTGCGAAGGGGGTGGCTTTTATTAAAGAGATTATATATTGTCTTTTATATTTATATTATTTTACTTGAATGACATCCTCTTTTTGAAAAATAATTAAATGTGTATATATATGTCTACCTTTTTGTCAAAAAAAAAAAAAAATTGTTATACACAGACCAAAAAATATATATATACTATTTTAAATGTGAGCTAGGTAGGCATCATGATTGCTTGGTCATAGTTTGCAGCTTAATCAAAATAATGAAACATGAAACATCATGATTATACCTACTTAACCTAACATCAAGTTTTGTAACGTGTTATTTATGCTTTTGCTTTGGTCCATTTTTGTTTTGGCATTAAAAAATGAATTAACAGTGGAGATCTCGCCGAGCAGTGTGCCCCCCACACAGACATCATTAATTTGTCAATTTAATTTGTTTCTTTGTCTCCATTAAATTGGATGATTAATAATTAACCATGCATATTTGCTTATCATAAAATTAAATTTTTCACATGATCTGTAATCTCAACCGCGAATCAGTGTATGTGGGATGGGAGGCCACATATATCCCACACATGAAAAATTGATCCATTGTTTTTTTAAGTTGATGAAGATTTAGAAGTTGTTTACAGACACGTTTAGATTAGCTTTTGCAATTATAAAAAGTATGTGTTTTTTTTTAAACAAAAAATGAAGTTTGGATGGAAACTTCATTAACTTACAAGAATTGTGTGAAGTGGGCAGAAGGATGGGGACAAGAATATAGGAGCACAAATGCCAATATTTCATAATCTTTTTTATCCCAACCGTTGCTTGGGTCATTTAGTTCTCTAGGCAATTATATCATGTTTTCTAAAACGAGAGTCTACCATGAAATGTGTGGGATATGATGATAAATTTCATAAAAGATTGGAGTCTTGCTTGCATTGGGGTAAAGAAGAGAAATCGTAATCGATGAGTAATTTTTGTTTTCTCCATCACAATTGTAGATATATATACCTTCTCTGCCATGTGTTTTTTGCTTTTATGTTTTGGATATATTTTTCCTTAATTAATAAAATTAAGTCTCATACTTACGGTTTCATAAAAAAAAATTAGGAATCAATTTTTATTAAAGTATTTTATTATACAATCGCCACAAAAACAAATTCATGAAGCCGATGTCCTGTCTCCCTGCTATGAAAATGAAATTAATGGTTGAGAGCCAATAATGTATATAATGACATGGGAATCTCTAACCCAACTAGAGGTTCATAAAGGAATCAAGGATGGGCGGTTATTTCAACCCCACCAACTCCTTCACCCACTCCTTTTTTTTATTTTTTTGTGATCCTAACCCACCCCTCCCCCTTATCAGTTATCACCACCACCACCTCCCCCCCTCCCTCCGTCGCCTCCGAGACCCCCGCCTCGTCCGCGCCCATCACGCTCCGAGACCCCGCCTCGCCCGCGCCCACCTCGCTCTCTGCCGCCTCCGAGACCCCCACCACGTCCAACGCCGACGCCGACGCCTCCGAGGACGAACGAGTTGACGGCGACACCGGAGCGCTTCATGCGTTCGAAGAGGTCGACGGCATCGGGCGTGGTGGCGGTCTCGGAGACGGCGTCGGGCATGGTGGGCGCAGGCGAGGCTGGGGTCCGGAGGCGGTGGAGGGCGCGGGCGAGGCGGCGGAGGGAGGAGGGGGAGGTGGTGGTGGCGGGAGGGGGAGGGGATGGGTTAGGATCACAAAAAAAAAAAAAAAAAAAGAAGGTGGGTGGAGGAGTTGGTGGGGTTGAAATAACCGCCCCCATCAAAGCCCAACTGGGTTCGAATCGATGACCTATTGATCTGCAGTCAATTGCTCTACCACTGAGCTATGGACCCAATTGGGTGCACGTAGTGTTAGACATATGATTTCCCTCTACACACAAAGGATCCATTCTCGATTAAAACCCATCAAAATGAAAAATTAATTTTCAATAGATAAAGCCCCTCAACTTCTTATAATATGATAATCCCATGTGTGAATGAATGAAAGAATGAATGCCTTGGCAAACCATGCTAAGGTACCGTTTGGCAAAGATCATAAGGACGCGGCGTCTGCCGAACGCGAGAATCGTTCTTTTGAGACGTGGAGGACGCGAGGAAAAATAGGCGTGAAATGTCGGGGGAAGAAACCAAATGCAGAAATGAAAAATGTTGTTTGGTTAGCTATCTGCGTTTGCCGGAATTCCCAACCGCCAACGCCGATTAATAGCTCCCCCAAACGGTACCTAAGGGAGGGAGGGATCATAAGTTGAGCGGGTTTAATGTTTGCCGTCGATGACCACCGGCATGCGCGCCTGAGCCTCATCAAGGCCCATGACAACTTCGAATTGTTGCTGCAATGCTTGGTTGAATTGGTCTCTCTCTCTCTCAAGTGGGTGCAAGAGTGCTACGAATGAGGTTGCACACCGTTTTCTTTTTATTTGTAAATTTCTAATAAAGGGCCTAACCGGGTTCGAACCGGTGACCTATTGATCTGCAGTCAATTGCTCTACCACTGAGCTATGGACCCAATTTGCTACACAGAGACATATAATTTCCTTTTTCACACGGAGGATCCGTTCTAGATTAACACCCATCTAAATCCAAAATTAATTTCCAGTAAATAGAGTCCCACTACTTCTTATAATATGATAATACCATGTTTGAATAAATGAAAGAATGAATGCCTTAGCAAACCGTACTGAGGGAGGACGGGATCATAAGCCGAGCGGATTCAATGTTTAGCGTTGATGACCGCTGGCACACATGCTTGAGCCTCATCAAGTCCCATGACGACTTTGAGTTGCTGCTGCAATTGTTGGTCGAATTGGGTTCTCTCTCTCAAGTGGGTGCAAATGCCATTACGAATGGGGCTGCACATTATTATTTTTTATTGGTAAATTTTTAATAAAGGGCCCAACCGAGTTTGAACCGGTGACCTATTGATATTTAGTCAATTGCTCTACCACTTAGCTATGGACCCAATTTGCTACACATAGTGTTCGACATATAATTTCTTTTTGCACACAAAGGATCCATTCTCTATTAACACCCATCTAAGTGAAAAATTAATTTTCAATAGATAGAGTCCCTCTACTTCTTATGATATGATAATACCATGTTTGAATGAATGAAAGAATGAATGCCTTTAGCAAACCGTACTGAGGGAGGAAGGGATCATAGGCCGAGCGGATTCAATGTTTACGTTGACAACTGCTGGCACACATGCCTGAGCCTCATCAGGTCCCATGACGACTTCGAGTTGTTGCTGCAATTGTTGGTCGAATTGGTCTCTCTCTCAAGTGGGTGCAAATCCCATTTGAAGAAAAAAAAATGGAGGGTTACGAATGGGGCTGCACACTGTTAAAGGGCCCAACCGGGTTTGAACCAGTGACCTATTGATCTGCAGTTAATTGCTCTACCAGTGAGCTATGGACCCAATTTGCTACATATAATGTTTGACATATAATTTCCTTTTTCACACAATCTATCCATTCTATATTAACACCCATGTAAATGAAAAATTAATTTTCAATATATAGAGTCCCTCTACTTCTTATGATATGATAATACCATGTGTGTATGAATGAAAGAATGAATGCCTTAGCAAACCATGTTGAGGGAGGGAGGGATCAGCCAAGCGGGTTAAATGTTTGGACGATTCGAATTGTTGCTGCAGCACTCGGTCGAATGGGTCTCTCTCTCTCTCTCTAAGTGGGTGCAAATGCTATCTAAGGTAAAAACAATTGTAATCTCCTTCATTGTGTTTGGGTGAATGGTACCACAATTTTATAATAATGCAAAGCTTTATATGGGTATTATTATAGAGCTACGTTTGACTCAGTTTTTTTTTACAGTTCAAAGTATAATCCTTTATATGGATATACCTCATTAGCTCCCTCTACTAAAATGTATTGAGGAAAATGTATCATTAATTTGTAAAAAAATTATACAAATCGTAGACGAAAAAATCTGCATTCTATCAAGGGAAGCCACATGTCAAAGGATGAATGGGTGTGAATTATTGCACCTGATAACCGATAATCCCAAGTTGACTAAGGCGCGATCATACTAGTCTTAAGAGATGACTCAGGTCTGATCAGACAACTTTACATGCACTATCAAAGGTGAGGCATAACCAGATTAGTTCCCCCGCGAGGTGACTTAGGCCTGGTTGAGACAACTTTACACCTCGAGGGTGAATGTTGGACTACGGTATAAGCAGGATCTCGAATCCTGAGTAAACAAAGGCCACGATTTGAACATCTGAAATGATCAAACAGCTAGTAAGTCATTAGATTATGGACCCGTTATCCATTAAACACGGATAATGAAGAGCACATTTCACTACCACAAAGTAAGGCGGTTACCACAAAACTTGCCCACTAGCAGCCATTAAAGGGGAAAACTGTTACAACGACTTTATGGCCAAGCGAACCCTATAAAAGGAGAGAGGTAACACCAAATCAAGGTATGAATTCTCATATTAACAAGCCACATTAAGAGTAATATTATTTTCTTAAGTTCCCTTACTGACTTAAGCATCAGAGTCCCCTTGACGGGCACCATACCAGTGTCCCCCCTTATTTTCTTTGAGTGAGTGTAGGGATCATATTTGGTCAGGTCTTCCAGCAAGAAGACTCAACCTGCTCATATTGATTGAAGGGGAATTTTACCTCTTCATAAATGATATAATTCAATTTATTGAAGTATATAATGTATGCATTTTATATAAGTACAAATCTCATTAGATGAGGTATATGATTTTCAAAAAACTAAAAACATTTGTTGTCTGCGTTTGGATTGCAAAATGAAGTGCATTGTGTGTAACATTTTCCATTATTATAAGTCAAGTGGGCCGGCCGGATTTGAAAACTTAGACGTAATTCGACTTTTGGTGGATTCGAGCTGTGGTGTGTTTTAGTATTTTGGACCAAGTTCGGAATTAGAATGGACATAGGTTCAAGAGAAAATGTTACACTCGATTTTTTTACGGTTACATAAATCTCTATATTTTTTTAATCATATACATTCATTTAATGATGTATATACTTTTGAAAAATCTTTATAACTTTCTGTGATCTCTTTAAAATCACAAAATGTTCCTTCTAAAATAAGAAAATCATCGTAGGTCACTCCATAAAATGTATATGGTTAACGAATTTAGTCTTCTAGTATCAAAAATATATCTAAATAAGTCTCAGAAACTTACTAAAATCGGATTCAGCACATACAAACTTTATAAAATCAGATTTAGTCCATTTTATAAGACGAAAATATCCCCATCATTTTTCAACGTCTTCATCTCCTCAAATGTCATCCTCAACTATAAAAAAAAAATTACCGTCAAACCATCATTTGATCTACAAAATCGAGTCTTTTTTCAAACATTTTCACCTCTACGATTACGTTTATAAAAAGTGAAGTATATACTTTAATGAATTGAATGATATCATTTATAATGAGGTATGCACTTCGTTATAGTGAGTATATATGGCTAACGAGGTATATAGAACTGGATTTGTGATTTTCAATATGGTTGAGTGTAACAACACTCTAGATTGAGAGGTTGTGTTTTAGTTCAATTATGAATAATCAAACTTAATTTATTTAAACATTTATTACAATTTCACTTTTTTTTCTTTTGTTTTGCGTCTTCCTCAATTCGCATCTCTATTACAAGTTTGTTTCAACTGTCATGGAGTTTGAACTATTTAAAATGACATTATTTAAATAAATCAAGTCTAAACTTAATCTAATTCAACCCGAACTTGACTAATTAAAACTCAAATTAAATAAAAATATATTAAGACTTATGAATCTATTTTAAAACCATATTTTAGTATTCAAAAAGGAGTCTCATTAAAGCTATGAGAAGATGTGTATTTAAAACAATATTTGTTCCATGAAAAATTAACCTCCAAAATTGATGCCAAACAATATAAGAAAAAAAAACTTGATTTGATTATTTTTTCAAATCACAAAGATCCTCAATTCTTTTTGCAAGAAAAGGGGTAATATTTTGGGTTAAATAATAGATGTAACAATGTTTCATTTTGACAAGCTTTACTATATTTTACTTAAAAGCCCCATGCACCTCTAGTTTACCTATTTGACCTACTTATTAATCACAGACGTTTGATTACTACGTGACGATTATTATATTTATCCATGTGAATTTGCACAAATTCTTCCCAAGTCCCACTCCCAACAGTTAAAATAAAAGAAAAAAACAAAAACAAAATAATTGTCCAATAGTGTTGGTCCATGCACCACATAAAAACATTAATTAAAAGACACGACAATCAACATAAAGTTGTGGGTCCATTTCAATCTATTCAACAAAAATAATTTGTTGAATGGACTTATAAAGTATAAAAATGTGACAAAATATAGAATCCTCGATTCCTTTATGAACCCAGTTGGGTGAGAGATTCCCATGCAATCTACATTATTGGCTCTCGACCATTAATTTCATTTTCATAGTGAGGAGATAAGACATCAGTTTCATGAATTTGTTTTTGTGGCGAATAAAAATTGATCCTAAATAGTAGTCTTAATTTTATTAATCAAGAGAGAACATGACCAAAAAAAAAAAACACACGGTAGAGGAGGTATCTACAATCATAATCGAGAAAACAAAAAATTACTCATCGATTACAATTTTTCCCCCATATAAAGAACTCTATCGCCGAGCGCAAGCAAAACCCCAATTTTTTTTTAATGAAATTTATCACTATATCTCACATATTTCTAGAGTGGACTCTTCGTTTTTATACCACAAATTTTTTTTTATACCAAAAAAAAAAACATAATTTTTGTTAAAGCAAAAACTAATCGAAACGTGTTGTAAATAGCTTTTAAATCTTCATCAACTTAAAAAAAATGGATCAATTTTTCATATGTGGATCTATGTGGCCTCCCATCTACATTGATTTGCGGTTGCGATGACATATGAAATGAAAATTTTCATTTTGTGACATACACACACACATATATATATATATGCATTCTCTAAGCATAATATATATATATACACGATTGGGAGCCGATTAGGTGCGGTATGCGGTCGGTGCGGTGTGCGATCACGTGGGCCGTCCGATCGCGGGTCCATCGCATCCAACGGTCGACGTGAATCGATTCACCCGACCGTCCGATGCGATGGACCCGTGATCGACGATCCCCGTGATCGCACACCGCACCTAATCGTAACTATATATATATATATATATATGAAAATGATTGCGTGCGGCGAACGGCAGGTGCGGCCGCGACGTGGGCCGTTCGATCGCGGGTCCATCGCATCCAACGGTCGAGATGAATCGCCCCCGACCGTCTGATGCGATGGACCCGTGATCGACGGCCCGTGATCGCTGCCGCACCTGCCGTTCGCCGCACGTAATCACGTCCCTATATATATATATATATATATATATATATATATATGCATTCTCCAAGCATAATATACATTAGTGTTACAGTTCCAGTAATGACCCCATATGCAATCCGGAGGTGGTTCTCCAATCAACTATACAATCCCACTAGTAGAGCATATACCACACAAGGAAAATATATATTATAATAGTACAGTGTATGTTTGAGTTAAAAAATTATTTTTTAGAAAAATTAAATATATACTGATTCATCTTTTATAGAATTTACTTTTCATAATAATAAGTATTTTCATTAGGTATCATATGCTAAAAAATAAAAAAAAATCAAAATCAAAATTTGGAGCTGGGAACAAAGTGAGTTGTAAGAAGATAAAAAGAGACCATCGAGCATTTGTTTTGCTATTGCTCGGTGACGTTCAGACTTTGGACTTTGTTTGCAGACGCCTCTGACAAACCATTGCGGTTTAGTTCACTTGAGGAACTATGGGAGGCGGCGCGTCGCATGAGAAAGAAGAACGACCGGAGCAAAGCGGGCGGGTGTGGCTCTCGGTTATTCCGGCGGGAGCTTGGGCGATATGGAGTTCCAGAAATACTGTTATCTTCAAGCGCAGGGCCTTTTATTTCGAGAACTTGTGGGAGACGACGATCCAAAGCATCAGAGACTAGGACACTTGCATGGACGGGGTCTTGAGCATTCGCATAGATGAAACTGTCCGTATCATTGAGAAGTTGGGTCCTACGGGGAAGGAGTCGAAGTCTTTTCTACCTACCCTCGGCGGGTACAATTGGATTAATATGCAGTGGCAGAGCCACTTTAGGCTCAGGGGGGTCCCATTCCCCCCCCCCCCTGGAAATTTTTTTTAATCCCCTTTTTATGATAAATTAATTTCATTAGATAATGTTACGTACAATCTTATTTTCAACCCTAATTCTAATTTACATGTGTTTTAATTTTTTTTAAATAATATACTTTTATAAAAAAATGAAGTATATATTTCAATGAATTTCATTGATGCATCTATAGAAAATGTAAAAAAATTTTATCGAAGCATATACCTCATTAATATGAGTACACACAATGTTAATTTTCTATCGACGCATATGAAACTGGAATTGGGGTTGAAAAATGATGTGTGTAACAACACTTTTTTAATTATGACCCATATGTCGTGGGTTTCACCTGCATATAAAATTCCTAAACAGCAACAAACCACCACTAAAAAAAATTAGATTTATGTTTTAACATTTTTTTTGTGAATCATCGATTTGAAATTTGACATATTGTTTTAAAATATAATAATTAACTTTTAGAATTATTCAGTGATATGTTTTTATGTGAATGCCTTTACTTTAATTTATACATATTTATTTTTTAATCTATGATATTGAAATAAAAAAACATAATAATATAATTTTAAAAAATATTTTTATAAGTCACATTATGCCCCCCTTTATAAAAATCCTGGCTCCGCTACTGTTGATATGAGCTGCATTTCCTGGTACCATAAGTGTGTGTATTTCCTTTTGTTTTTGCTTTATTTACTTATCTTTCTACTCTTTTTATTTCACTCAATCATGTTCTTCTTATTATGAGAATAGAAAATAACTATATTTTTCTATAAAAAAAAAGATAAAAATAAAACCTACAATATATCATATCATAGCGCATAAACCCTAAACATTAGGGTAGAGAGAGTGTAGAAGATAAATATACATACGAGAGTAAGTTACGCAGTGGGTTCTTGTGTGGTATTCAATTGCAATGGAAAAAAAAATTTGGTTGAGAAGATAGGATGAAATTCTCTCACTTTTCCTCCCGAATGAGTAAGGAAAAAATTTCCCTCGCCCTCTAAAATGACAAAATGAAAAGGGAAAAAAAAGGAAAAGAAATTTTCATTTTTGCTTGGCACAAACACATTATTTTTAGGTAGTTAAAGAAATATTTTTTTACTTTTCCTCATTTTCGATCACTTTCCGTGTGTCACACTGTAACGCCCCACGCTTACACATCAAGAAATTATCATTTTGCCCCTAAATGGACCCACGACTTTAAAACGCATTTTGGTGTGTAAGAGTTGTGCTCACATATAAACACAGACTATCTCCTCCCATTAGGCGATGTGGACTAAACCTCCTCATCCTCACCCAATCCATGGGCCTCTTGAGACTCTTGGGCATGGTCAGGCGTGACACACACACACCCTAAACATCACGATTATACCTAATTACCTAACATCATGTTTTTAAAACGTATTATATATGCTTGTGCTTTGGTCCATTTTTGTTTTGGCATTAAAAAATGAATCAACAATGGATCTCGCCGAGTCAATATGCCCCCAACACAGACATCATTAATTTGTCAATTTAATTTGTTTCTTTGTTTCCATTATAAATTGGATGATTAATAGAGAAATCAGGCTGGTTAACCATAATGATTCACCTATTAAATGTTGAAAATTTTTCCTTTAATTTTGGACAAATCTGACTAAATAATAAAATAAAAATTGGCATAGAAAAATATAAATCTTTCACTTTCGTATATTCATTTTTTGGCATAAACACACCATCCATAAGATATGATTGATAGGTCCAGACTATTTACCTTCCATCCTCAACAACTGCAACTAATGGATCTCGGGTTCATGTATTAAATTGATTGTCTTTACTCCATCCATAAGATATGATTTTGATAGATGAAGGCACATGAAAAATAATAAAAGAATTTAGTTTGAATGTCTAAAATACATTTACTGTTATACATATAATTTCAAAATTTATTTATTTACCCATATCACAACTATAAAAAAAAAAAAGGTGTAATCATTTAGAAGAGGTTCTAAATTTATTTCTTTACCCATGTTCGATGGAAGTTCTAAATCTTATATAGGGAATATGCAATCTAACAAGAGAGGAAAAAAAGAGAGGAGGTAATGGGTAAAAAAACAGAGAGCAGACGTTTTATTTTAGAAGGGAGGTAGATAATAATTCAATTAATTTAGAAATGGTAGAATAGTCATCTAATTTAATAATTCTGGTGAATTTTGAGATTACCATAAAAGGGTGAAATTTGATTCCGCTCTATTTTCCAATATGTCTTGATTCTAAATCTAATGGGGCCTACAATTACCATCAAGATTATCACTAACCAAACACGGGATTTTACACACTTTTCTGACAATCTCACATGAATCAAAATTCATCCCAAAATGACACAAACCAAATGGGGACCTAGTATTGTTTCCCGTCTATTTTTTATATTAATTCTATGAAAAGCCACAGCTACTTCTAAGTAAGTCTGTCAATCAGACATATATAGATTCAATAATGATTTTTGGGCCCCAACTAGTAGACCCCATCCCAAGCCTCATGAGGTAGCAAGATTGAATTACCCACTTTACTTTTTATCTAAATGGAGAGGATTTTTCCATAACCGATTCTTAAATCTCGAGATGGTTACGATTTGGGATATTCTCTTTTTAAAGTAATCAATTCAACTGGATGCCAACAAAAACAAGATTTACATTTTTTTTAATTCAGATTGGTATGTGGAAACGAAAACAAATATCGAATTCAGTTTTGGTGGGGATTGGAGGAGAAGATTATAATTACTTGTGTAATTTTTTTTATTTGCGACCTAATTGTGGTGTAAACAATGGCGATCTATTCAGGTTAGGCTTTTCGATCTGAATAAAACATATTGTTTTGATTTTATGTTCATCTTTGAATCATCATATACATTTTTTAGATTGGATTTAATTTAAATTCAGATATATGACCAGTGTATCTGGATTTTTAGTCTTGCATGATAATTATTCAGTACGAATTTTGAAATCTGAATAAGTACGATTTGTATAATCATTTTTGTTGTTGTGTATGTGTATAATTATGCATATTAAGTCATTCAATATATTTTTAGCTTTTGCATGATCATTATTCAATTCATTCAGATTCAAGATACATTTTTATCTAATGTAAAGTTGTTAATTATATCTTATACACTTTCAAGACCCATACAGATCGGATACATTAATAACCATATCTTAACTTTCGAATTGAAAGGCTTACTTTTATATTGTCCTCCCAGTCTTGCGGAACGCCTTTCTGAAATGTTCCAGGAGGTTGCTAGAGATAATCCTGTGTATAGCGCCATGTACAATCCTACATGCTTATTTTAAAGTTGTACATAATGCATATACTCTAATAAAAATGAGTTATTTTATAGTAAGGAAGGTATATTTTTATCACTCATCACCAAATTGAATAAATTTTGAGCTGCACGATCTTATTAAAAAAAAACATATTACAAACTTTGAAAAACCATATTTTATTTTTCTAAAAGGAGTCTTATCTTCTTAGAAAAACTATGAGAAGATGTATCTTCAAAAAAATCCTTGTTTCATGAATAATTAACCTCCCAAAATTGATTCCAAACACTAAAAAGAAGTGAACTTGATTTGATTATGTTTTCAAATCACAAAGATTCTCAAATCTTTGAATACCAGACAAAAACATCACCAATAACACACGACAACCAATGTAATTTATAAACTTGCGGATCCATTTCAATTTATTCACCAAAAATAATTTGTTGAATTGACTTGTGAATATAAAAATATGGAAAAATATAGAATCCTTGATTCCTTCATCAACCTAGTTGGGTGAGAGATTCCCATGTCATTATCTATCGTTATTGACTCTCAAACAATAATTTCATTTTTAATTAGCAAGAAGATATATAAGACATCATTTTCATGATTTTTTTTAATGATTATTAATTTTGGCATTTGAAAACTTCATTTAAAAAATGTGATTTTGTATAAAATAGCTTATTAAAAATTGATTTTTATTAAATTTCTTTTCTTTTCTTTTTGAAAACATATTTTTTGTACAAGTAAAAGTTAACCTAAATAAATTTTCAAAATAACCTTTGAATCTTAATCTTAAAAAAAAGGGTCTATGTGCCTCCCATCCACATAGATTGCGGGTTCAGGTTACATGTGATTATGAAAATAAAATATATACTAATTCATCTACTTATAGATTTTACTTTTCCTAATAATATGTACTTTATAAAGTGAGCATATGCTAAAAAATGATACGGACGGGGATGAAGCCCCTTCTTGAATTTTGACAAAAAAAAAAAAAGGGGTGTTCATATATTTTAAAATTAATGTTAACAACCTCTATTATAATATACCCCATCTAACCATTATATGGTTTTATAAAAAAAAAAAGAATTATAGTTTTAACAAATTAAAATGTGAATATTTCTAAGAGACTATATATATTATTGGATAGTGATCAAGATATATGGGAGACTGCATGTAAGGATGTAAACAGGATTACATTTAATAGCTAGGATATATAGTTTCATGATTAGTTAGTGGACCTATAATAAATTAATAACACGTGATGCAGATGTAGATGAGATGTAGATGTAGATGTAGATGTAGATGTAGATGTAGGTGGTACAGAAAATTTGAATAATGGAATAAAATATTAATGGCATTGTTTTGAAGGGATATTTTCTGTCCACTGTTCTAGTCTTCCTAGAGTTCTTCCCATATCATTTTATATTCGTATATCAATATATTTGTGTATATATATATTGATGTACTAAAGTTATTTTTTTAAAAAAATAATATAAAATAAAAACAATATGTGAAGTCATGATCCTGCCAACCTTTTTGTGTTTTGAATATATAAAACAGATTGAGTGCATTAACATCCAGAGACAGCGTGGTACATAAAAAAAAATGTTTAAGTAAAAACGGTAAAAAAAAACTTGGCCAATCCAATTTTTATAAACCTTATCATTGACCCCATGACCCCACTATAAACCCAACCCCCACATTGAAAAAGAAAAAATTGTGGACCCTAGAACCCTAACCAACTTAAAAAAAGAGATAATGCTACATATAACCTCATTTTTAACATCAATTTCAGTGTATATGTGTTTTGAATTTTTTTTAAATAATATATCTTATTTAATGAAGTAAATATTTTTATAAAAATAAAACATATATTCTAATGAATTGCATGAATATATTTATAAAAAATGTAAAAAAAATTATTGAAGTATATATATACCTCGTTAATGTGAATATATGATTCGTTATTTTTTTATCGAGGCATATGAGACTAGAATTGGGGCAAGAAATTTTTTTTGTAACAACACTAAAAAAAAACAAATAGTAGGATTGGCTGACTGGAACCCTTTATCTTCCATCAAAGTTGGCGGACGCGCGGATCACCGATGGATGGACGCGCCGATAAGAGTACATTTTTTGAAATTTTTGATAAATTTATTTATTTTTAATAACCCCATTTATAAAAATTCCTGGAGCCGCCACTGTCAACACCCCAAAGAAAAAGAGTGATGTTAAACAAAATCTTTTTTCCAACACCAATTCTAGTCTCATATACCTCATTCGCATCATACACTCACATTAACGATGTATATTTGTCTTGTTAAAATTCTTTTCATAATTTCTACAAATAAATTCATACAATTAATTAGAATATACACTTTATTTTTTATAAAAACATATATTTTTATTTTTAAAAAATCAAAACACGTAGACTGCAATTAAAAAAAAACTTTGTCTAAAATTATCGGAAAAAAAAAACTTGCATCAACATATAGTCATGGGTTGAGGGGCCAAACAAAAAGAACTGTATCAAAAACATTTTACACATTTTTTATAAACGGATCCCTACAATCTCTTAGATCCATACTTTTTTTTTTATATATAATACTAGTTTTACTATACGCGCATACACGTGAGTTAATAAAATATATTTTCAAATGACAAATGAAATTTATATATGTTTTTTAGGCTTCAAAGTATATAATGATATCAAAGTGTCAAGGTACAACTAAATAATGTTATTTATGACATTAAGGACTAAATTGTGAAGAAACGTCATAAGAAAGTGTATACATGTATATTATTTTAGGCTCATAGGTAAGCAAAATAAAATTTTATCAGGTAACATCATAAACGATTTTGTAAGCTTTACTTCTCCAAAAATAACATAGTGCAATTAAAAAACTCTAATAAAGGAGTAACAAAAAAATTAAAAAATAAACCGATATTCTAATATCTAAAATTGTTCAGGCCTCTGCTCTAAAATTTTTTTACTGAGATATATTATATTATAATATTTTTTATAACAAATAGTCAATAATATTTGTGACCCTCATAATCAATAAACTAATTTAAATTTTTGTATTGAAAGTTAAAATCCCCTATTTAATATTTATAAAGGGAGAGGGAGGAAGAGAGAGAGACAAGAACCAAGTGGATACACTTTCTGCATGAAATAAAAAGGATTTACAAAAATTTATGGAATAGTTAATTTTATGATAATCACTGTAAATATGAAAGTGAAAACTGAAATAGTAGTAAAGACTTCTTATAAATGACTTTATGCGCTTAAATAATGAGACTAAAATATTTATTTTATAATTTTATAGGTATCTTATTGGTCCAAAAAATAAATTATGGATATGATTTGAAGTTTGACAAGTCATGTTTTGATATTAGGGACCTTGTTATAAATCTAGAAATCTGATTCAAGGATTTCTTTGTAACATAGATAGGGGCTGGTTGTAAAACTGGTTGAAACCGAGGGTCGAATTCAAATATCCCACAAAAAGGATAAAATTAGCTGATTTTTTTAGGGATTTTATTGTAAATATCAGGAACCTAGGGCACTATCTGCAAATAAACCAGATAGTTGACAACACTGACCGATTTTGTGTAGGGACTTGGTTGTAAATATAGGGGAGTTGAGGGGCCTAACATAAAATAGTCTATTAGATGAAAACTTTAGGCCGTGACTTGCTTATAAATATAGGAGACTTGGGGGCTGAATTGCAAATAGCCTATTAGATGAAAACTTTTGACCGTATCGTTCCACTTTATGATATAGGATACAGAGTATAGATAATGAAAACATATACTATTTTAAAAAAACACGTGACAATTAATACAGAAAAAGAAACTTCACATAATATTATTAAAAAAGCTGCAACATATGTTGGGAATTGGGAGGGGCCAACCAAAAACAAAAAATGTTGGGAGGAGAATCCAAGGAAAGAGCCATTCACAGCTCAAAGCTCCTCTACCTCCTCCTCATCACCTCCATCTCTCTCAACCTCTACTCCTTCTCCTCCCTCCTCCCCTTTAGCTCCACGCCGGAGCCCGGGTGGACCGCTCCCGCCTCCACCGAGGCGGAGGCGGTGGCCGCCATCCAGTGCTCCGGCCACGGGAGGGCCTACGTCGACGGAATTTATGTCGGAGGCGTCCCTGTCTGTGAGTGCAACACGTGTTACGGCGGCTCTGATTGCTCAGAGATCTCGCCGGACTGCCCTGCCGATGCCGATAGGTACGCCGGTATCCATAATTGTCCTTTTTTGGGTCGTTTGGGTGTGTGGATAATTAAATGTTTGAGGAGTTGTTTGGTGATGCGAGGTGGATAGGAGTAGTCATGTCAGTTAGACAAAAAAAAAAAAATTTGTTGAATTAGAGAAATTTTTTTTTTAAAAAGAAGTGGTAATTCATTTACGACACAAAATCGATTACAAATGGAGTGAAAGTGGAGGAGAATTAGAAGGTTAGTTTTTTTTCATTGTTTTTTATTTGGTAGGTTTCCCATGTAATAAATGAACTGTTTTAGTAAGGTCTTGTTTGATTGGAATAACAAATACAATATTAATTGAGAATAAATCATTTTCTATTTAATTTTATTTTTAATTATTTTTATTAAAGAATATAATAATTAATTAAGTTTTTATTATTTGATTGATTATAGATAAATTGTGAATTTATATTTATAAAATATAAATAAATAATTTAACGTATGAATGATAATCGATGATCTGAGATATGAGTCGTATATTAGTAGAATTCTAATAAGCACGTTGACTCCAAATTGCTAAGCATGATGTCAATCATTTTCAATAATTAATTAACAACCATATTTCACACATTGATTTTTTTTTTATCATGACATGTTCAGCGGGGACCCATTGTTCTTGGAACCATACTGGATGAGAGAGGCCGCCGGCAGCGCGGTGGTCGTCGCCGGTTGGCACCGGATGAGCTACAGGATTAACAACGACGCCGCCGCCATCTCGGCCGAGCTCGTGAAGCAAATCCGGCGCCTGCACTCCGCCGTAGGGAACGCGATCACCGACGGGCGGTTCATCCTCTTCGGTGCGGGTTCGACTCAATTGCTCAATGCCGCGGTCCACGCGCTCTCCCCCGATGATCCCTTGTCGCCCCCCGCCAAAGTTTTGGCCTCTGTGCCGTATTACCCGGTTAGTTGTTACTGAGATTTAGGGTCAGTTTTATAACACTGATCTAGAAGGAGAATTCTTCGTTCCTCATATATATCTATCAAATGCTACAAATCATATAATCTTTCATGTAGATTCAATGCAATTGATGTTAATGACATTTGAATTGAATCAATTGCTTAGAAGAGAACTTTTTATAAAAACTACTAGTACTTGGAGGGTCATTTGGTGAATCGGGTGAGAATTTATTATTCTTGATTAGGAATAGATTTCGTAAAAGTGATAGAGCGAGTGAAATTTTGCATGGGACTCGAAGAAATTAAAACAGCCGCAGCAAGAGAGAGAAGATTATCAAATTATAACAAAAAACATGTCCTATTATGAATAGGTATAAAGTTAACTTATGTCATCCTAGTAATCAAATTTAAGGTCATTGGATCCAAACTTTTACTGTGATACACAGGAACACTGGGTCTACATTGTGATATATAATTGCACTCATCTACTATGTTTGCAATTTCACTAATGAAAATACAGATACAAGCTTTAATTTCTCTTTAGTGTTATTTGCATTTCCCTAAATGCATTGTATGTAAAAAAAAAAAAAAAGGCAATTCATGGACCTCTTTTAGTGTGCTTTATATAGGTGTATGAAATGGGGACAACTTTCTTCAACGATAGGGAGAACAGGTGGGGAGGAACAACTTCAACATGGGCCAACAAATCCGACTCAAGCGCCGCCGGAGAATTCATCGAGTTCGTCACCTCCCCGAACAACCCCGATGGGAGCCTGAAACGGCCCGTCCTTAACGTATCGTCTGTCATCACCGATCACGCGTACTTCTGGCCTCACTTCACCGAAATCCCTGCCCCGGGGGACGAGGATCTCATGGTGTTCACCTTGTCTAAGTTGTCAGGCCATGCTGGTAGCAGATTCGGGTAACTCTCTATATCATACTTGTATCAGAAATTCTCATCAGTTTTCGCCAGTCTGAGACCTTACATGCTTGACATATGAGTTATGAAACAATATGCACCAGATAAGTTTAGGGGTATTTGGACTTGAGACCTGTGGTAACATCAAAATGAAACTAGTCCCATGTCATTTTATTTCTTTGAATTCCTTAAATAATGGCCTTGCTCACAAAAAGAAATTAAAAAAAATAAAAAATGTTACACAAACACTCAAGAGAAGAATTAATAGATAATAGAAAAATTAATTCCAAGTATTTTTTCAATGTTACCTTTCTTTAGGAACTTTCATTTTTTTCCCATATTCTAATTCTTGTCTCCACCCCAACAGGTGGGCATTAGTCAAGGACAAGAAGGTGTACGATAAGATGAGCAAATATATAATGCTAAACTTGTTTAGCGTATCGCGAGACACCCAATTGAGGGCGCTTAAGCTAATCAAAGTGATTGTTGATGGAAGCAAAGTTGGAGGGAAGGACATATTCGAATTCGGGTATTCGACGATGAACGATCGATGGCGAAGACTGAACGATGTTGTATCAAAGTCGAATCGATTCTCCCTTCAGAGCCTCTCCCCTCAATTCTGCACTTACTTTCAGACCATCAGGGACCCTTCTCCAGGTGAGTTTTGTTTACTTGCGCCGTCAATGTTAAAAATTCAGATAATTTTCACATTGAATGAACTTGATAATGTGATGGGCTTTCTTGCTTTCACTGATACTATGCTTGGTATTACTACATACTGATCAATCATGATTCCATAAACACCATAACATCTCATCCTCTTCTGTGAGCATGCATGCATTTAGGATCAATTCCTTTGTTTTTGGGATCAAAGTATACCACAATGTGGATTATTGTAATATCTATGAACTAACTCACATTTATAGTTGAAAAGATAATAATAAGTTTTGTTATACAATCAATTTCATTTATTTATTTTTTGCTAATCTTTGAAATAATATGTGCAACTTTTATAAATAAATAAAAAAAAAGCTACACAAGTGAAATTGTGATTATATATAAGATTGATAAAAAGATGGTTGATGTAATTTTTTTTTATAACAAAAAATTTGCCTCTGAGAACCACAATATATAAGCTTTCGAAATCTGTATGGGTAATATTTACACCCTTTGAAACTGTTTGCACGCGCCTCCAATTTAAGTAAATTTATTGGTGCACACCCCTATATGTGCAAATTAAAGGATATGCAAATAAAAGGGGTGTACAAACAGATTCAATGGGAGCAGTAGATGTACCATATCCATATTCTATCTTAAATCATTCATATACAGATACTAAATTTTAGATTCGGATCTCTTTGTATTCAGACTGTATACATATATTTGTTAAATGATTGATATCACAAGGCACAGACAACCTGTGGCATGAATGCATTGCTAACCAGCCAAAAAATCAAACATCAAATGCAGCATATGCCTGGCTGAAATGTGAGAGGGAGGAAGACGAAGATTGTGCGGCGTCACTGAAGGCGGAGGGGATCATGAGCCGCGGAGGGGCGACGTACAAAACAGATGGCCGGTACGCCCGCCTCAGCCTCATCAAGACCCAGGATGACTTCGAGCAGCTGCTGCAACATATGGTAGCATTGGTATCAAAGGAGGGTGGTGCACAGGTTATCTGAAGCTCTCATAAAACCAATATGTCTGTTGGTTTTATAGGTTTGCTTTCTGAATTATGTATTGTGCTGTCCTAATCAGCTGATGTTGATTATGGGTTGGGAGTAGTTTCTGAATTATATATTGTGCTGTCTTAATCAGCTGATGTTGATTATGGGTTGGGAGTAGTTTGTGTATAATTTGGTTATTATACATATAGAAGAAATTGCATCAAGTATATGTGTATGTATTCATCTCTAAGGTCCAACAGAAAAGTTGGAGGTATTTATATATTTATTTTATGTAGGGGAATGTTAAACCTGGGGGGTTCATATATGTATACATGCATGTGAGATTGAAATTGAAATATATGAATATTGTGATTTGTGTGTTCAACAATCAGCCCATGTTAAGTTAAAAATTGTTTTACATATTCTAAAAATGACTCCATACAGTTCATTGGAAATATATACGTATATATTTCATTTGATGATGCATACTATTTTCAAAAAATAGATAAAGGTATGAACTACATTTAGGGCAGGAAAAGGGAGTAAGTGTAACATTTTCCACTCATCCTAAATTGGGCTAGACAATCTATCACAGGCTCAAGTTTGTGACAGAACTGAAAATGATACATACAAACCCGCTTTTGCAGTCTCCAACCATTTTGATTTTTTTTTAAATTATAAATTCACCTAATAAAATGCAGATTTTTATGAAAAATGAAATATATCTAAATAAACCAAGAAATTTACTAGTGAAATATATAAACACTAAAACATTATACACTTCACTGATGGAGTGTATACGCCTCGGGAGACCACCTCTAGATGTAGATGGCTGCAAAAAAGACCAAGGTGCATTTGGATATACGATTTAAACGTTGAGATTTTTAAAATCTTGCATTTCAAATCAATTTTCGCAAGATTTTTTTATTAAAAATAAAATATGATGATTTGAAAAACTAAACATTGAAAATGTATTTGGATCCACATTTAAGAATTTTAGTTTTTCAAACACAGATCCTAATGGGACCCGAGTGTATTAGCACCCATCACAGAACTCCTCCACATCAGTAAATGTGTGTTCGGACTGCGAGCAGTTATCCAGGTTCACCGGTCCCTACGCTTACTATCAAAAAAAAATTATGACAATAATATATAGATGAAGGTAACAAGTATCACAAAGTCAGTTGTAAATGATAAATGAAAAGTCTCTGCACATGCTACAGCAAAAATTAATATTTTACAAAGACCTGCTGAACTTTCTAATGACGGAAAAATTTGATCTAGATAAAGCAGCAAAATACACATTGTGGTACCCTTCAGAAGATTTAAACCACAATGGACCTCTTAATACCTGCTGATTCTCTCTGTCTGACCGGTTTCGACATCGATTTTCTTCTCAACAGAAAATACAGTAAGCCCAAGAGAAGGATGACTGGAGAAAGATAAGCCACCCAGTTCATGACTCCTGAGACCTCCACCTGCTCAAACTCTCTCTTGATGAGACCTCTGCAGTCGCAATCATCGATGGGACTCCCAGAGCTCTCGTCCTCTTCCAGACTCAAAATAAAGTCTACACTTGTAGCTCCACCTTCAAGAGAAATGTGTGTGGTTTTCAATCGGAAGCCAGGCGTGGAGGCTGTGACTGCAAGACAGTGTTTTCGGATTTTCATGCAAGGCCTTTCTAGGTATATGATTAATCATTGATTTTCTGGTATTTCATTTTTAACACTTCTTTGAAATCTTCTTTGAATGTCTGTTTTTTTTTCATGACGATGATCCCTCAATGTTAGTTGGGAATTATTCACAAACAGTGTATATCAGGTAAGCTTGGGGGATTCCAACTCGAGATATATGGGTTTTATTTTCCTTGAACTTAGATGTTGATGGAAAAATATTGTCATCAATAGAATTAATTTTAGTATCACATGAAAGAGAGAGAGGAAGGAGAATGAGTGCACCTTCATAGGTCTCATCAGGGGTGAGCATCCGGTGGTAATCGCCAAAGATTTTTCCAGCACTCACCTATAAGCACCAAAAGAAAAATTAGGCACACAGTTCATTGATATACATGGCCAGGTTTAAATCAGTGCTACATCATATTTTTTGCAATAGTTGGACAATCTCATCATGATTAAACAAAGAACACAAACTTATCCATGATTCTAGATTTTAGCTCGGGCAAGTCTAGTAGTGCTGAAAATCACCAGTGACAGAAAGTGATGGATGAAAAATCTGATACATGATGACACTCACTATTCGTATAATTATTCAGTAAACACTACTGAAGAAAACAATCATTCACAATGTAAGGGGTAACATACATTGTAATTTATTCCCTTGATCATAACAGTGGCAGGCAGAGGATGACCAGTGGATGATGATACTATCCTTCCATGCACCCCAGTCTACAAGAAGAAATGTCATTCAGAAGAATGTAAAACATACAAAATAAAAGAAAACAAATGTATTGCCTACATTATATTCAAAATCCAAATGAAATGCAGTCCACACATTTTTACTTCTTGGATCCTATGTTTTTCGCATGTCAATATAATCAGTCTGTTTTCTTGGACGACTTCATATTCATATAGGAGACCTTCAAAATTGGCAACAGCCTTCCCATATATTAAGATAATCAAATATTAAAGTTACAAAATTTTAATTAGAAAAAAGGAAGAAAAAGGTTACAGAATGTAACATATATAATCATGATACTTCTCGGTAACACAGGTAGTAAATATGTATCTTCAAAGATGATATGATCCGCATCCTTTACATCTTCCCTTACTTCTCTCCATTTCTTTTATTTTCTCTTCTTCTTTGCTCTTCTCCAATTTTTATGGCTTTTGGTTGTTAAAAACAAAAACCAATCAACCCTGTTTTCTTTCAACTTTGCCTTGATGGGAAAATTGTGTTCATATTTGCTTTTTGCGCCTTCCTAAAATATGACTTAAATTCCTAAACATGATGTATTAAATGAGATGTTTAATGAGCACTTTGGCTTCCACACATCTTTAGGAATTCAAGATATGAGGCTATTTTGCAGCAAAAAGTAAAAGTGATACTCTGTATCGCAATGACTTGTCTCGTATCAAACTATGCTGCATCAAGGTAATTCACCTGACTGCTACAGTGAAGGTATCATACAAACGATCAAGAAAAGTATTTCATCATGCTGGAAAACACCTTTATTCATAGAGCAATTTACCAAGATAAGATGAACACAACTTTAGCTTTTTCCCATGGACTCTTATAAGGCCTTGCATACACTATCATGAACAAGCTATCATACATATATCTCATTTTAAGCCTACCACTATAGATGGCACTTGAGATTTTCTTAAATAATTATTCATAGAAGAAATAGTGATATAAATAAAGGAAACAATTGTGAAATACTTCTGATTGTCTAATTTCAAAGGTTTAAATCTTGTTCAATACTAAACACCATACAACCAACTGCTTCGTCATGAAGAGGAATTGAATAAAGCAGATTATAATTGCTTAAGACATTCATCATATGTGCATAGATAGCACATAAATATTCAGCTGAAATAAGACAGCTTACCTTCACAAGGCTCCCAACAAGGTTCAACATACTCATCTTATTGTACTCCCAAAGGGCAGGAAGCTGAATGATCACAAGTAATGAGTTCGATGGACAAAGAGAGAAAATCCTTGTTAGGTAAATGACCAAGAAGTTAAAATGCAATATATAATTAAAGAGTTCAAATTAATATCAAACCTCATTTGCATTGGGCCATTTGTTATCACTAATTTCCAATGTTAACTCAAAACAACCACCATGAATATAGTTCCAGTCTTGCATACCACCGTATATAGGGTACCTTAAAAAAAATGACCAAATTGATTCATGAGCATACACATTATTTTAAAATAACTTTCCACATGGGAATTTAATATATACAATAAAGTAGTAATGGTCTTGATATACTAAAGTTAACTTGCTAGGATATGCAGTATTACTTTACCACAATGCACCATTGGTGATCCCTCCTCGAAATTCAAGGCTTTGAGACATGTTATGGTGAGCGTTGCTATATACACTAGCCAGGTATCTAAATGCCTTATCATCTGGGCATGCATAATAGTGTCTCCTGGAATGAAACAAATTTGCAAAGACAGTGAGCTACACAGAAAAAATCAACATAGAAGTCAATAATTTTGTAATTAAAAATAAAAAGCAATAAATATATAAGCTCTGAAAGCAATTGATTAAAAACAACATAAAATGTTCTAAATCTCATCATGAGAGGATTTTGATGTCTTCCATATTCAGCAAGAAAACCATTTCTGGGTTTGTTTAACAAAATATAATGCAAATTTAAGGTTCAGCATATGTAGTACGACCTGGATCAATTTCTTCCATTATGAAGAGTTATTTTAGTTTAGGCATGGGAAATTAGGAGACGATGGGTTTTGGAAACAAACAAGTAAGATGGGTATGTGTAACTCAAATGACCATAAAACTACATTAAAGAACAAAAAAACCATTCCACTTTCTCTTAAAACAGAGGTTTAATAAACTTTTAAAAGACGCTGATGAGAAACAAAATGGGAAAGAAAATTCTTATTCATTGAAGAAATGGAGGTTCCATTGGTTTCAAGATAAATCCAGTGAGATAACATAAAACATTGTTAAAAAATATACAAAAGCTGTGCCACAGAATAGAACAACCTTGGTGAGAGATAGCACACGAGCAGAAATCTGACACAACCTATTTCAAATTTGCAAAACAAAAAGCTATAGAATTATGTAACATGGACAACACATGTTTGCCAGTGTCCAACAATGTGTCCAAGCATCTCTCATAGACATCATGTAAAAATTCTTTAGGTCAAGGAAGATTAACTAAAAGAGGTCTTCTTTTTTGTTATATTAACTAAGCTAAGCATGCCTGAGGAAAACATTTGAAGTCATATTCTGTAACAGCAGCTGAAAGATAACACCATATAACATCCCAACATATTCACTTTGATAAAATTCCGTAATGATATAACAAGGTTGCCATTGCACTGAATGGAAAAATTTAGAGTTCACAGACGTTAAAATCAAGTGACTAAATGTCTCAAAATGATATTGAACGCTTTACCCTGAATCTGAAGAGCCATCCCAAGGATAATTTGCCACTAGTGCACCCTGTTAAAAAGCAAAAGAATAAATGATTAATGGTAAAAAACTGACACATTATTCCACATGAAAAAAATAAATTTTAGAGCAAGAAAGCTCAGATAAAGCACTGATAAATAAATGGGATTAACTCAAAGCTCATAATAATTTTAATGATTTTTTTAAAAAAACATATTGTTGATGATGCGTAAGTATAAACTTACCCCATGTAAACTTGCAGAGGCAGTGAAATGTCCTTCTTTAACCCATCTCATAACTGCTTTTGTTTCAGGTTGTCGTGAGTCCACGTCATCATTCGCTTGAAAGAACTGTGAGCAATTACAACACCAATCAATACTAACGCTTATTTAAAAATTACAACCATGAAGTCATGGGTTTGAGTCCTAGCGCTTACCTAACAAAAAAAAAATGCACATCTACAAAATTATTTTCCCAAAAAAAAAAAAAAAAAAAAAGTTTACATCAAGTTACTATGAGAAATAAATTATACATTAGGAGATCATCTCTCCTAAGTTACAACAAATTATATTGATGATCAAATGCCCTTCAAGAGAAAACAATTAACTATCAGAAAGTGAAGCATATACATACAGACTCACCTGATCAGGAAAATCTCGATTTAGATCCACATTATTAGCATTGTTACGCTTCCGAAGGGAGAATCCATCAGGATTCATAGTGGGAAGTATATGAAGGTGGACATTTTTCACAATCATTGTTGCCTATAGTGACCAAAAACCATTCAGTAATTTAGAAGTTCAAGCCAGAATATGTAAATTAAAAAATTAAATATGAAATGCAAATAAATTATAGGGCTATATACATAAACTTAAAATACAATGGGAGGTAAACTAATAAGTAAGATGACAAACATATAATTTCAGATTGCATATAAATGAGTAACCAGAAAAATATATTCTGCAATACATATTCAATAAACAAAAACTCCTTAACATAATAAGACCCAAATACTTTATTACAGTGTCATGTGTGTGTGTGTGTATCAAGTAAAACTCCAAAGGTGTGAAGTGGATAAACAAAATTTTCCTTTCTACATCTTTTATCGTTGCTCACACCTTTTATTGTAGTGCAGAAGAATTCAAATGAACTGAATAGGTATTGTTGGAAGTACATTGTTGGTTGATGACAATATGGGTTTTTACATTCCATAGAGTCAGGAAAAGATGAAAAGTCAATTTTCTTCAAATTATCGTTCCAAAAATGATTGAAACCTCCAGGTAACTGAAATACATGAGATTTCCTTCAACAAATTTACAAATTTACTCCAAGGTTTTGTTGCCATGCAAGGCATGAATCATCACCCTTGTCATGGAGTAAGATTTGCATTTTTTTTTCCTATGTCTTCTGAAAATTGGTGCCCCTGTGCACATCTGGCACAGTGGAATTTGTTCTCCTGACCTCTTTTTTGGAGGCATGGTGGAGTAAGATATTCTTCTTCTTTTTTGTTTTGAAGAATGGTGCTCCTCAGGGTTTGATCCCGTGTAAGATATTCTTATTAAAAACAATATCCATAGAGTAGGTGTCAGATCATTCTCCTTACTAAGAAATACCACTCATCCTATTGCCTTTGATGAACCCACCACAGATTTCCAATGTTCTTTCAGGAATACGAGAAGATCCATAGCACAAATGTCTATCTCCATCATTGAGGTGCAGGGGATTAATGGAGTTATTTAAAAAAATCATCAAGAAACATGTGCAGATATATATCACTGAAATGTAAAATATGCAGAAAATAGAAATCCATGACATGAAATATGGTTAGAATTCCCATAACGTGGACACAGACACATACGCCAATATTTAACAGACACAAGGCATCACATGGTGATTCCAATAAGTATACACCACATTGTATAAGTAGCCATTATTAATGGCTCTTCAAGACAAATACTGAGTCTTAAAAACTTCGAGAAGATGTTTCTTGGAATTTCCTATGAACCGAATCAACACCCAGAAGGATTTCCTGTGAGGTTTGGATGAAAAATACAAGATCCATCTAGAAGACAGAGTCTTGTTGTCACTCCCAAATTTTCTCATTCCATGTTTAAATTTTGAAGAGATGTTCATTGCATATCCATACCAAACACTAGCATCTCAAGCACGGACGTTCTTATTTTTCAATCAGACTATGCTTTTTTGGAGAAAATGTGACTTAACTCCGTGTTTATGTCTACCATTTGACATAAATGGTAGACATAAAGCTAGGAAGCAAAGATAAGGAGGTCTTTGATACCAGCTGGGGTGTGGGGGATATGGTTAACAGGGAATGCGGCGGTATTCTGTGGACAGCGGTTTTATTTCGAGAACCTCTGGGATATGGTGGAAAGCTTCATTAAGGAGTGGGGGCGGCACTTAGCAGGTGCCAGGCGAGTGGAGATCATTGGCAGCACCATGCTAACTGAAGTGTATGGGGAAGGTGCGGACAGGCTAGGTAAAACGCTCTTCTACCCTGTCTCTATGCTCAACATTTCATGTTTTCTTGGTTTATTTCTCGTTTTCCGTTTTCGGATGTTTGTTTTGTATTTCATGTTAGTCTGATCTCCCTCCTTTCGAACGATTATAACTTTGGTTTACACTATAAAATTGGGGTAGCAATGGTCTACCATTCTCACAAAAAAAAAAAAAAAAAACCATGTGCTTATGTCCCACAGGACGCTATCAAAAACAAATACACAACATCCATGTATCTGATTATCTATTAAGTGAATCGTATGTATCTTGAGATTAGTGAGAGATTTATTACTTGTGCATGATATTTTTCACAAACTTTGAATTCCAGGTCTCAGCAGTATGAAGCATGTTAAGAATCAATATTTTCTCATGTTACATACAAGAAACACATGTTACACACAAAACCATGAGAAAAATATGGGCTTGAAAGAAAAGACCACTGATTAGACAAAATGTGAACCCACAACCGGCACTGAATGAGTCCATTGATAAAAAAAGCAGGTAGACACAAAAAGGCAGAATAAAATACCATGTCATCATTCATGTAATTATCACACAACCAATTAGCAAGTGATATGAGAAGCTCTCTGCCAACAGGCTCATCCCCATGCACATTCCCTATGAACTGCATCAATAACCAGAATAGAGTTTTCCATGGTATTATGGTCATATAAAGGCAGAAAAAAAAAGAGGCAATTAATGTGTATGATCAGAAGAACTCAATTAGAGGATTGTATAGCTAAAGTCCACTAATGGAGTTACAATTTGTAATTTTTTTCCAACATATGTTCTTAATATCATATTTACATCAATAAATAAGTGGACAAAAATAGTAAAGTTATGAAAATTTATAATGCAAAGTAGATGTGACTTTTCCTTGTAAAACATTAACATGGGTTGGATATAGGTGGAAAATTCGTGGCAAAGAATCATGAAGCCAACAAGAAATTTAAGGTGGGGACAAAAAAATGCAGTTCCAAGGTTTATGGCTGGCTTTTAGCAAACAAAAATGGTGGCATGCATTAGCTTTTGTAAGAGTGAATCCATGCCATAAAGAAAAGAATAAAAAAAGGTTAACCAATGAAAGGATAACCATTAAAAACAGAAAATAGCTCCCTATGCAAAGAAATTTTCAGGCATGAATCATTACAGACACATAAACTCAAGAGAAAAAAACATAACCAATTATAATAGGATAGAAATCCTCCAGCATATCTATAACATAGGCAAGCTACAAAGCACCATAAAGGAAGCCAAAATGTTTTTTTTTAGTAAGCAGAAGAAGAGAATAGATGCCTAAAGGAATCTTATTATGTTCTATAATCTGCTGAACAATAAGATCCACATATAAATTAGATAACTCAGAAAGTAACTTACAGAAACAGTTGCTATACTCAATTCATGAACAGATCAACCGCATTTGAACATCATAAATATTTAAAGCATCACACAATATAGAATGATAACCAAATAGTAATTGTGCAAGGGCAAGGTACAGTTACCATCATTGCATCCAGGGACCTAAAATTGTTGAATTATTTTCTTAATTCAGGGGAAATCAAGGTCACAGTGATGGTAATGTACAATTGGGGGGGGGGGGGGGGGGGGGGGGGGGGGCGCAGGTAGGGCCCATATTGATTCTCTGCTTTATAAGAAAACTCATCTGTGTTCTGCATTTATATACCTAGCGTTCTCAAAACCTTAAGGCCACTTTTGGCAATGTTATATTGGAAACTAGAATGGCATTCAAATACCATTTGACAACAAAGATGTTGGAAATAACTCTATTATTAGAATATCATTTTTTTATCATCAAATAGTGGTTTAACCAGTCCACCTAGGTGATGAATTAAGGGTCCGTTTGGTTCCGCGTTGGGCGGATTCCGCTTTTTCAAAAAGCGGATTCCGCCCAAACGCGCAACCAAACGGGTCGGATTCCTGCGGAATCAAAAGCTGGATTCCTTTTAATTTCTCTCTCGAAATCCGTGTTTTTAAAATCTCAAAAAGAACGATTTTTAGTCGGAATCGATTTTTTGAATTGAAAAGCAATTTTTTCTACCAAACATTAAATTCCTTCCAAATATTGATTCCTGAATTAAAAAAAAGCATCCAAAAAAGTCAAAGGTCTAAAATCATCTTAAAAAGCAGCTTTATTCCAAAATCTACTTTTCAATCTGTGTTTCCAAACGGAGCCTAAGATTTATATCATTTTTTCACCCAGTAGTATAAATTATTATATAAAGCATTAATTAGAATAAAAAAAGGTGCATCAATCACCCCTCTCCTCTCTCTTTTATACTACCACACATTTTACTTGGGGGTAAATTTGATATATAAAAAAAAAGATGTACATGTTATACCAAAGGCCAACAAAAGGAAAAGTGGATTACATAACAAAATTAACTTTGTAAAGATAAAAGTGGGTTAAGTTCATGAATATTGCAATAGCCTACATTGTGGTATAATTAGCCAAGGGTGCTATAAGATCTTTGTGTTGCCGAGAAAGGAGTAAATGAGGGAGAAAATATATCATATAAGAAGGAAAACCTAATCATTTACTTGGTTGTCCATTTTTCAGACAAGGTGTGCAGTATAGATGGCTTTTTTAATATTTGTCATCCTTTTCAATAGAAATATATTCAAAAATATAAAGTGACAAACAATACCTGGTCAAAATCTTCCACAGGCACACTGGCATGGATCTTTACCAATTTTCCAAAAACATATCTAACGCGTATCCCAACATGTTTTACCGATCCAAAGCCAAAAACATTACTAAAAGAGCAATAACTAAGTAATTTACACCACCAATATACAAAATGCACTTGCCTCACTCTACCTACTTCATGGTTACAACTTGGTGTTTTCGAAAGATCACTTTTGTTCCAACAAAGGAAAAAAAAAGGCAATGGCAACAATCATGATGACTTTAAGATATTTTCTGCATGTCTGATAAAGTCTGGTATGTAAAATTTCACAAAAGCCAAGCATATCAAGAGAAGATTAATGTTTAATAAGTGCTCCACAAGTGGCAATGAATGTCCACAAGTAATTACACTCTTCCTAGAGGTTTTAGGTTTGAACCCACAATGCCCTTGAAACAGAAAATAACTATACGGATAACTATAAAAAGTGTTATGGATATTAACTAAGAAAATCATTTACCTTGAATGCAGGTTCAGCTTCTTCTTGTCCTGGCTTATCAGATATTTCTATCACCCACTACAAGCAATAAACCACGATTGTTGATTAATCACATGCCACCATACTATAAATTTGATCGCAGCTTCTTTGTTGATATAATTATTACCAAGGGAACATTCTGGACACTTCTCCCAATACTGGTTATCGATTTCCATGACCCCTCAAAGAGAGAAGAAAGAGAATCAGCATTTTATTGTGGCAAGCCAGACACAAATAAAACAATAATATTACATACAAATAAAGTTAAAGTAAGCTGGGAACATTTTTTTTACATAAAAGCTTTAAAATTACAATGCAATATGCAAACCATAACTTCATAACATTAACTTGAGAAAATATAATAAAATAAATTTAAGCCAAATTCCATTTAAAAGTCACCTATACATCCGAGAAATATTATGACAACGACGAACAAAGTCCTTCATAGCGTCTTCAAGTTCAGAATTGCTCATGTACCCAGATGCTACGATGTCTCTATATGCATGATAAAAACAATAATCCTCACATCAGTTTTTGACATGCTACAATATTAGAAAAATATCAAGACTAAACTGAAGCAAAGCAGACCACTTTCACAACCTACCCTATCTGTGACTGACTCTCCTCAAACAGATGCCGTGAGGAGAACATATGACTGCTATCCACAAAACCTGCATTAGAACATAACATAAATGCTCATTCTCAAACATAAACATCAAAGTTCACTGTTCATTTTACTTTTCCATAGTATAATGGAAGAATAAAGATGCATCTAGCCTTACTTTTAGCCTTCAGGGTATATACCTTTATATGAAAAGTATACAGTAATGAATGTACCTTCATATAAATGTATATACCTTTCATGGACTAAAAATATGGCTGGGAGTACCAAAGCTCATAATGGAAACACATGGTAAAGTATCTATTGCTATTCGTGCATATTGATTTCAAACTCAAACTTGGTTGCATCACATACATCCATTCAATGCACCCATCATTAACCTGGTGCATTTTATGGGAGGACGTGATGCAGTGATGTGTGAATCCAGTAAGCATAAGTAGCATTTTCAAACCAAAATCATGAAAGATTAAAGGTTCTCTCATTTTATTTTTGTTTGTCAAATGAACGGTAATTCATTCATTGGAAGCATGAATAGATATATCAGCATCTCTAATGATACCCAATATACTGATCTCCTATACTTGAACAACTACAACTGCCACACCCTTATATAAGGGGAGCAGGGGTTGAATCAAGTTGAGCTCAATCGAAACCCAGCCCAAAGCAGGAGGAAGTCATCTCAAACCCAACCCAACTCTCAAACCAAAGAAGCTCAAGGGTTCGGGTTCGGGTTCGGGTTTGATTCGGGTAGGTTGAGTTTGGGTTGGGTTTAGATTTGGCTTCAAAAATGTGTCATTTTAAATAATTAGAATTCCGCAACAACTAATGCTCCGCAATTCCGCATAAAAGGAATAAGAAAGATGAAAATGAGGAACAGTGTGAGCAAGAGGATACAAGAATGAAACCATATAAGTGATAGATTTTAAGTAAAAAATAATTTGGACAATTCAAATTTTATCTCACAAATTAAAAGAAACTTCACTTAGAACATTTAAATATACCACTAACTATTTCGGGTTCGGGTTACTCGGTTTAGGTTTGGGTTGTACGCGAATGCTAAAAGGGTGGCTCTATTCACCCCTCTCTAATACAGTTGCACCCCCCCTATATGGATCCTTAACAAGATCCATTTAAAGTCGACTGACCAAGTGTCGACTGAATTGGTTTCTGTCGACACTCGGAGTGCCGATGGGTTCAGGAGATGGAGCTGGCCTCAACGACAATATCAGGGGTTTCAAATCTGTCGAAACTTAAAGTGTCGACAGATTCATAAAATATCGACACTTCATGTGTCGATTCGATCAGTTTAAACATTTTGAATTTAATACATATCAGTCGACTGATTAGGTGTCGATGGAAGTCATTTTTATCGACACTGTGAGTGTCGAACCTATCAGGTTTATGTTCAAATCAATGTTGAAAGAAAAATAGACTCTCTAAGGCTATCGAGTTCTCTCCACCATCCACGCTGACATCGAAGCCCTGTTCTCCGACCTCTCCGTCTCCAACATCGAGAGCATCCTCGCTTCATACCTCGACGAGTCCGTCAAGCTCTTCGACATCTACAACCGGCACCGCCTCCTAATCCGGTTAGTCATACACCTCCTCTCCTCCTCTTCCGATGCTGGAGAGGTGAAACTCCGCCACGCGATGTTGGAGACGGAGAGGTTGGAGAGGTCAGAGAGGTGAACACAAGGGGGGAGCACACAAGAGGGGGGTGTACCTAATTTGGAGGGGGGCAAATAGAGCCACCCATGCTAAAAACACAATCCAATCCCTTCCAAATATCGGGTTGGTTCGAGCTTAACCCACCCAAATTGCACCCCTGTATATTATAGAGTGACAATCTACTAAAATTTTATAAAAAGCAAATTTTCAATAACTTATATTGTATTACTAAGTAGAATGATCACAGAGTTTGTCTTGATCTAACAATTAAATATTTTCTATTTACATTAATTCAAAAAACAAAACTACACTGAAACAGAACCTAGTCTCTCATTCGAACCATGATTTCTCAACTAAAAAAGTTTTAAAAAAAAATATGAAAAAATAGCCACTTTAGGGCAGATCAGAATACCTAATCATGATCCGCATATACATATCGATTTGAAAATCAGATTTTGATGGATTCCGATATCATACCTTCGATTTTCGGATCGCGTTCGCCGCCGCTTGCGGCGGCGGGAGTGGTGGAAGGGGAGGCGAGGAGGAGGGCGGCGAAAGGGAGGATTAGCGAGAGGGCGGAGCATCCCATCGGACCCGCCGGAAGATGCAAATCTCTGAATCTCGTTTTCATTCCTTCGTTTCGACCGTGGGAGGGTCGTTTGTTACCGTTTCGACCGTGAGGTTTTGGTAAAGTATATATATCATCGTGTTTCAACATATACTTCATTTCATATAACAACGTATGTTTTAATGGAAGAGTATATGATCTAAAAAAATAGATA
Source organism: Acorus calamus (assembly GCA_030737845.1). Taxonomy (NCBI): domain Eukaryota; kingdom Viridiplantae; phylum Streptophyta; class Magnoliopsida; order Acorales; family Acoraceae; genus Acorus; species Acorus calamus. Next base: position 5,755,476 of record CM060867.1, on the reverse strand, counting down.
TAAACTATAATTAAGACTGTAATTTAGGTTGAATATATCATTTTCCTTTTATTACAAGTCAAGCTCTTAGCAGGAGTCACTAAGCCTATCAATTATCTGAAAAATATCTATATCCGATCTGAATCTGTATCCAATCCGAATTTGTATCCGAAAATATAGAAAATATTTGATATCCAAAAATCTGTATCCGTATCCGAACCAAATTATTTGTATTAAAAAAAATTTGAATCTATCCAATTCAAACAATATCTGTATCCGAACTGTTATTTTATTTATATATGTTAGAATTAGTTTCAATCCTTATATGAAAATCCAATGGCTCATGATCTAGGACAAAACACAAATCTATTTAATCATGTTAGATACTTGTTTAACTATATTAGAATTTATGTTTTTATATCTTTAATGAAGTACCTATTTAACCATGTTATGACTTAAGATTTGATAAATTATTTATATTTTAATCTAATATTTTATCATCAAACAGTGGTTTAACCAGTCCACCTAGGTGATGAATTAAGATTTATATCATTTTTTTCACCCAGTAGTATAAATTATTATATAAAAGCATTAATTATTTGTTTAACTATATTAGGATTTATGTTTTTATATCTTTAGTGAGTACCTATTTAATCATGTTATGATTTAAGATTTTATAAATTATTTATATTTTAATCTGGTTCGAATATTTTGGATATTATCCAAATCCGTATCCGGATTTTCGGATCGGATATGGATATGTATTATGGAATATCCGTCGGATATCGGATACGAATATTTTTTCGGATATCCAATTCAAATATGGATACAGATATGGGTCTATCTGATCCGTATCCGTCCGTTTGACATGCCTAGGGGTCACCCATACTCATTCCATCTATCTCGAATTTAGAACCCATAACCTATATCACTCCCATTTAAATATGCAAAAACATATCAGAGATCAATCCACTATCTTTGAAAAGTATTTACAATGGCCACAGTAAAAATAAAAAATTCTAGAGCCCAATAAAAAATTTGAGATGTCCTTTTATAATATCTTCACTATCAACGGGGAGCTCGACCACCACCCGACTCTAAGGAACGTCAACAATACTCTGCGCACATGATCAGATAATATAACACGGATCACAAATTAAAAATGAAAATTATTATCTTATCAAAACTTGTAGATTTACTTTAATAATTATGAAAACTAAAAAAAATTCAATATAAACATAAGTTTCAAAATAAATATAAAATAAACATTCCTATAAATTAGCCCCTGTTTGGATAGAGAATTAAGGTATTATAAGGTTTATGACTATTCTAGTATATATAAATAATAAATGATTTTTTTGTTTTTAATTATTCTCGTTGAAAAACATAATGATAAAGTTTTTTATTGTTTGATTGATCATGGATAAATTGTTGATAATTATTCCATTGAACTTTAATTCCACATTATATTAGATTTTGTTTGAAACTTAACTCACTTCATTCATGCAGAATGTTGGAATGGTACAAAATTGAAGGAATTCACTATGTTCAATTTTTGCCACATATATATATCTCAATTACAAGCGAATGTACAATTACATGAGCATTATTAGACACAATCTTCATTATAGTCTAGCCTATAGTCTTATATACTTCAACATTTGTCCAATGATGTATGAACCTCGTGAGATGAGTTATATAATAAAAAAAAAAAATTGATCTATACAATTTGTTAAAACATAAATTTTATCATTTAATATAAATATATTTAAAAAAATCAAAACAATCATAAACTAAGGCCCCTTTTGGGACAGCATTGTGGGACACAACATTGGGGAAGCACTGATGGGGTAGAGAAATGGAGTTTTTAAGTGTTGCGAACGCGGAAACAAAAACCTTCTAACACTATGCCCACTCTGAAATGCGGACGTGGGTTTTTCATTTGGTTTGAAGGTAACATTCCACCGCGTTCGCTAGCGCAGGCATGCCCACTATGTACAACAAAACTCTAAAAATGGTGAAAAAAATCCATCTATCACATGATTATTCATGATCAATTCACAAAATTATGAAGATTTTGATATTAATTGTCATTTTCATCAAGAGTTAGTATTTGCCACACAAATGGTTAGTTTAGATGAAAAAGAAGAATCGATAGATAATTCATTTTTTATTAAAAACAAATATAAAAAAACATAATAGATGAAAACAAAACATGACAGTGATTTAATTATTTTTGCTACCATATATATCACAAGGTGTTTACATGAAAATATTAGAATCAAACACAATGATCCATTGCAGTGTGATGTTCAAAAAAGTAATATATATCTAAATCTATTATTAATCATGATAAAATTGAGACTGACACAAGAGTTAATCAAATTGATATGTTTCATCCTAAAAATATTCCATGATCATCTAAGTCTTTTGCTTGACCTTAAGTACCAAAAACAAAAAGTATTTTGCTTGGCCTAAAGGTGAAACTGAAAACAGTTTTGTGTCCAACATTTTTCTTCAGTTACAATGAACAAACAGTGGGCGAATCCACAGACAATAACAGTCTAATGCAAAAGAGAGACACCCCAAAAAAAGGTAAAAAAAAATGGGGGCAAAGATAATCAAAAGCTTTTGATAATGGCCACCTACAAAAACAACTGACAGCAAATGAAATGATTGCAACTCAAAATTCACAAAAAAATAAAAGAAAAAAAATATCAATAAAACAACTCATACTTCACAACCTTGCCCCAATTGAGATGCAAAGTGTCATTCACTATTATTCCCTTCCGTACAATTTGGGTGACACCACTCATGTGTCATTCATACGCAATATATAATATAATCCAATATTTGCTTAGGTTTCGATTTAAGCAAGCTTTCTTTGATTGGAGGCTTATGTGTTCTCCCATGGATTTGATGAATGTTAGAATAAAAATTTGATAAGATATAAAAACGATTTAAGCAAGCTTTCTTTGATTGGAGGCTTATGCTAAACACAAATTCTTATAATAATCATATCAATAATATAAACATCGATTAAATATTAAATCATGCATACTCTAAAATATGTTGTAAAAGCATGAAATAAAATGAGATAGGGATTAAAAATGTATCCAGAAATGTGGAAGCGAGCGAAGACACTCTGTCCTCGGTGAATAAGGCCCCCTCACGCACAGGGTTGAATGGCTCCTACCACTGAGAGATACGACCACAACTGGTTTTGTTCTTCCGGGGTGCGAGCTACGGAAGAACCACGGTGAACAGACTACGATCCTTTCAGACGCCCGGATCAAAGAGAATAACTAGAAATTGATGATAAAATAGGGCACTAACACAACCCTTTTACTCTTGAAAATGTACTCATGCACAGAATTGATGCTTCTCATTTGTGAATTTTTAAAATACACACACTCCCCAGATCTCTGGTGGAAAGAATGAATATATAAGATGAAGAGATGAACGTCAACTATACACATTGATTTTTAGAAAATGCATGCACCACTATATATATATCAAAGGTGGTGGTGGAAAGAAACGTCTGCGCATTAAATCAAATGTGTGCATGTTAGAATACCCAAACGTTTCAAAACTAATGCAATATTTTGTAATTCATGCATTTATTAGAAATGCAAACATGCATATTTGAAACGTATGGGTTACAATAGATTAATGCATTTTTGATCACATGCAATAAAAATCCAACAATGCGTCCATTAAAAAAAAACGTTTATAGAATTTTTATCTCTATATTGTTAATTGATAAAAGAAATTTAACTTTTTGATGAATACATATCATCCAGTCAAACATTGATTGATGGGATACCCATCGATATAAAATAATATTAATTTTTTTTAGAATTAAATTTTTTTTGTTCCACTGAAAGACACTGGATTTGGATTAACAAAGCAAATCTACTGCTAGAAGGTCTTAATCATGGTTGTTTTGAGATCGCTTGAAGAAAAACATGGAAAAGAGAGCTCAAAGAAACTTGGTTAGTATGTAGCAACCAAGATAACTAAGATTAAGGGCCTATTTGGATGTACAGTTCAATCGATGAGATTCTTATAATGTATCCCATTTTTAAAAGGCATTGTTGCCGTAGATTCTGAAACGTCATATTTTAAACAAAAACAACACCCAAAAGTTAATTAAAAATTGAATACCAAAAATCCGCATTTAGATTTATAATCACAAAATCCGTCCAATCACATACCCAAAAGGGGTCTACAAGTGATTTACATGTCCTAATGTAGAACACTAGATTTTGAACTGTTTTATATAATGCTGAAGGTCGACTTTTTCACCATTATTTGGAAGGCATTATAATTTGTTAGTCTGTGGTACTAACTGATGGTTATTGGTACCACATTAGGGATGTCTATTGTTCCTTTTCATCAATTACTAAGGGTGCGTTTGGTTGCGCGATTGTAAAACTGATTCTACAGGAATCTGCGATTACAAATCTGATTCTGCAGGAAGCTTACTTTCTCAGCTTTTTGAAATCGCAGCTTTTGGGCACTATTTGCCTGCAATCGCTGATTTAAAACTCAATTACAAAACTGTTTGTTCCGATTGCAAACGCAGCTTCCTGTAATCGCAATCGCAGCGCAATCGCGCAACCAAACGCACCCTAAGGCTTAGTTCGATAAAAGAATAAATTTTTTAGATAAGTTAGCCTAATTTATGAGAATAAAAAAATTATTATTTTTATCCAGATTTACATTTGGTAATGCTTTTTATTACCCTTATTTTTTTGTGTTCTTATCCTTAATTTTGCATTTGGATCAATTATGGAATAACTTTTAATTTATTTAAAAAAATATCAAATCTATCATTCCTATTAATGAGGTATTAATATTGTTTGGTAGAACACATTCTTTTTTTTTTTTTTTTTTTTGGAAGGATAGTCATAAATTTTATCCCAATTTTATAAAATAAGGATAAAAAATTGGGACAAAGTCTATTCCACATTTTATCTAGAACGAGCTATCCCCATTTTTATTTCAAAATGTGGACAATTGTCCATGTTTTATCCCCCTTTTTTATGCCATATGGGATAACAAGTTATTTAATCTAATTTTTTTCTTATCCCCATACCAAACTAGGCCTAAAGGTTTGTTTAAGGCCCTATTGTAACAATTTTCAAAAACATTTTATATCTAAATTGATTAAAATAATTAATTTTAGAAAGAAAAAAAAACCTCCCAAAACATGTTTCTATGAAAGTAAAAAAAAAAAAAAAAAAAAAAATTGTTTGCAATCGCTTATCTAAAGGGTTAAAGACATTTACGTTCCTGCAAACATGTATAATCTCATATAAGTCCATGTTAAAGTTGGGACAGATGTATAAGTCCCTCAAAATCATACAAATTTAATTATCATCTCTGGATTAAATTTTTATCTAAATTTAATAGAATGTTCCCAAAATATTTCATTATTATGTAATTGTATAGACATTACAGTCCTTATAAACAATCTTAAAAACAAATTAGTTCCTGTAAAAGAAAAAATTATCTCTATAAGACATTTATATTATTCATTCTCATATATATATTGTTTGGAGGGACAAAAAAGTTATGAATAATATAGTAATTCATATTACAGGTTAGAGTTAACTATAGTAGGTTAGGTTAGGGTTAATCTTTGCTTACAACGGGGATATATATGGAATTTTGTGAGTTTTCAAGAACTTGTATGTCTGCCTCAACACTTGACAAGGACTTATATGGGATTACTCATGTTTACGGGGATATGAATGTCTTTAACCCTTATCTAAATTAAAACTTGATTTTGTAATATATAATGTTAGGGACAGTCAAGCAGACAATCCCACAGAAAATCAGCACATGTTATAATTTTATTAAAAATAGTAAAAATATGTCTAATGAGGTATATTCTTTGATAAAAAAAATGTATATCGATACTTTCAAATTGAATTATGAATATATTTTTAACAAATGTAAAAAATGTGAAAATTGATTAGGGGTCCTTGTGATCACCTGTCTATTATTTTTATGTCCTTAAAAATTTCAAGTTTTTTTAGGTCTCTAAGGCAGTAAAACATTATTTTAGGTCTCTCCAGCTGGAGGTTGTTCAAAAATATCAAAATGCGCCCCCCCCCCTCCGCCCAATTATTTTAGTACACTATTAACACTTCCCAGTACATTGTTAAGTATCTCTAGTACATTATTAACACTCCCTATACATTGTTAACCTTCGTATAAAATGTCATCCACCTAATTATTTTAGTACACTGTAAACAATCCACCGTACATTGTTAAGTATTTCTAGTATATTGTTAACATTTCTCAATACATTATTAACTTTCGCATAATTGACCGATAATATTTTCGGTATTTTTAAATAACATACGGCTGGAGAGACCTAAAGATAATTTTTCGCCGCTTTAGAGACCTAAAAAAAACTTATAAAATTTTAGGGACCTAAAAATAATAGACGGGTGACCATAGAGGCCCCTAATTAATTTTTCTAAAAAAATTAATAACATATATATTTCACCTACGGATGTGTATACCTTATTGGATGGTGATAGAGATATATGGATTGTCCGTGCAGACTGTGTGTAACAACATTCTTTTAAATTTATAAAAGAAAACCCACTAAGAAGAAAAGAAGATATCATGTCTTTTATGTGATAATTTTGTTGGTCAATAACATGGCACAAATAATTTACAACTCCTTAAGAGACAATATTATAGATGTATTAAGAGATTTGTTAATTAATTTAATCTCTCCACGTTATTAACATTTCACATTGTGAGTCCTAAAGGGTGCATTGAACCATAACGCATGAAAACTGTGGTAGGGGATGACAAATTCTAATATCTAAACTGTTAGTTTTTTAGGAACATAAAAAACAAAAAAGCGCTCGTACACTCAGTTTATTTTATAACATAACATCATACACTATAATAACGTAATATATATTGTACTATCATAGTGTATATAGGAATAAAAAAATTCATTTTTTCAAAGATAAAAAAATATACCATTATATTCCAGTATATATTTTATTTCATATAACAATATGTACTTTAATAGAAAAGTGTATAATTTTTTAATAAAAAAAACAATGTAGACTGCTTCCAAAATAAATTTTAAAAAGTGGATAATGTTCAAGGCAAACAGATAGCGAGGGTTTGTCGATTGCTAAATGTTGATTGTAGATTACAAATTATTGTAAATTCTAAAAAATTTAACATGATTATACATGTGTGAATAACTCTGGTTTAAAAGGAGGATTCCTCATTCCATATATAGTAGATTCCGTGAAAGAAGATATTTTACATATAATGTACAGAAATGAATAAGGAATAGATGATTTCAAATACAATTTTTTTGAGTATAAGAATGGGGATCACATCTTATGTGTAATTCTTTTTGCAATTTATGCGCAGACTTTTTAGCCTCCAAATTTCACCAAAAAAATTAACTTTAGTGGTAATTATAAATTTATTTTTACCAAGGATATTTTTGTTTGGTAAAAGTCTTTCAAACTAACAACGAAGAAAAAAAAATCAGATAGTACGATTACCGATGAATTATTCAACGCAATTTTTTATTTTGACTTTTACCAAGGAATAATTATTTCAATGAAGAAAGGCGTACTTCAATGTGAACCACCATAACCAAGGAAACCTTTCTCAATAAAAATTCATTTACCGAAAAAATAAAATATCATTTTATCAAAGAATTATAATTAAGACACAAGGACCACATGTAATGTCATTCCAATTAAAAACAATGAAAAAACACTGTAATCATATATATTGCAATTACCTAGTTATAATTTACATTAATATACATACATATTTTATTTCGTATTTTATTGGGATTTCTTATCTTCTTTTTAAAAATTTAATGTTTAAACTCATCCATTTTTACTGTAGTGAACTTTCATTTCATTTTGTTAGAATTATAGTGAGAATGAATAATAAAATCTAATTTTATTAGGCCATCTCCAACCCTTACTCAAACCTATACCCAAATTTCACTTAAAATTTGAGTAAAAGTTTGATTTGATATGATGTGTCTCCAACTATCACTTTGTATTTTACTCAAATCTTTTAAAAATTTCACATTTTTTTCTAATTATTTCCTATAAACATTTTCAAAATCTTTTCTCCAAACATTTTTACTACTCAATTTTTCTTTCTTTCAAAATATTTAAATTTAAAAATTATTATCATCCAATTTTTTTTAAAAAGGTAAAAGTAATATTTTTTTTACTCGAGTAAAAATAAGAAGTTAAAAAACAAAGATGAAGACTTAGAAAAGAATTTTTTTTATTTTTGGATTTCAAAAGATGATGAAATTTTTGGGGGTGGAAAAACATCTAATATAATTAAATTAAAGGTGGAGTGGAAGAGAAAAAATGTCACTGGAAGAAAATGTAGAGATAAAGGGAAAAAAATGTTAAAAATTTGGGTAAAGATTTGAGTCTCCCTTAATTTGGGTAAAGATTTGAATAAAAACTTGATTTGGTATGGGTATGAGTAAATGGTTGGAGAGTGTTTTTGATGCAGAACGGGTGGCGGACGCGTTTCGGGGGGCGATGAACCCGAAAGGGTCCATTTGAAGATTTCCAACTATTTACAGAAAAACCGGCTAGTAGAAATAAATGGCGCCCCGAACTCGGAATTGGCTGAAATTTTTACTGGAGGTAGATGTCCTTATTTTTCCATTTTTTCCATTTTTCGGCCCTCAAAATGGCATTTTTGCTATTTTTAGTAACTTTTTAGATTTAACGTATCTCCTTCATAATAATTCGGATTTGACCGAAATCAAATCCCACGATCTTCTAAGATCCCCTAGAATTAGTTATAACAAACTTTCGTTTTTACTATTTTTAGTAAGTTTTTCCCTATTATAAAAGGGAGGCTTGTAATCTAGGGTTGGCAACTTTTATCAATATATGTCTGAGTTTTAGTATTCTCTTGAGAATTGTGGTTGTTGAAGGATCTCAACGCTTGTTGGATCTTTATTTTAGTTTTTCGCTGCGTTAATTTTGGATGATTTTTACTCAAATTTAAGTTTGAGTAAATGTTTAGGTATATGATTGGAGATACTCTTATAGAGAGACTTAAGCTCTTTATATAATAGGACATGACAGTATTACACGTATAACATAATAATATAATACATGTAAAATCTAACACATCCGCTCAAACTTAAGGTGGATCAAACTGATCATATATAATACAAGCTAATAATCATTTAATAAATAAAGCCATGTAAATTTTTTATAAACTGATCAAGTTCTTTCTATATTGAACTTTAATTTTATTTTTTTATTTAAATGTTGTTATTTTAGTATTGGGATCTATTTTTTTATTATTTAATTTACAAAACAGTTGATCATAATAAAGTAAGTGTCATTTTTTATTTTATGTTCTTTATTCATAGTTTTCGACTTATGTAATTTTTATCCCTTTTCAATTTTATTTCTTAGTTCTTTATTCCCATTTCATATATTTATTTGTGTAACTTTTTTTTTTTGAAAGTCAGTTTTAAAATACATTAAAAACTTTATGTGATCAGCAAAAAATTTAATTTTAAAATTTCAAAATTTCGCATATGCAGAGTGCCAGAGTTAATCCATTAATCCACATTCACAATTGCAGGTTTATATCAAACTCAATTCATAATCTTGCTCTCATAGTTTATAATTAATACATATAATCCGTGTATTAGAAAGTCCCTATTACGAAGAAAATGTACAAACGAGATCATTATTAAAATGCATAAAATGTGAAACATAGGCAAATTATAATATAATTTCCCTTGAGGAATAAAATCTTTTAAATTTTGTAAAACTCTTATTAGAATGGTAAAATATGATCCTTGTATTTACATTCCATGCCTGAGATACACAAATTTATCGTAACTTCATTAATGACACCTATTTAGCTAGTGTGTGTACATATACTGCATGTTGATCACATTTTGAAAACCCTATTTTAAAATTGTGCATTTGATATGTTTATATGACACATAAGGACAACTATTCCATTCTGTACAATAAATGCATCGAATTATATGTATAACAAAAAAAAAGAGTTAATTAAACCATGTTTAAGCATACTCATATCAATAACATTAGAAATAAATACAGAAAACCATGACATGAAAAAATTAATAAATCATTTGAACTGAATAAATATTCAGATTATATTTTGGTGAACCTAAGTTTATTCGGTTGATGCATACAGATATCCAAACATTGAACTTTTTTTAATATTAAAAAAAGAAAAAACTATGCCAACATGGAGAGACATTACTCTTACAAAGGGAACAACAGAAAAGCTGAATTGCTTTTTGCATCCCCTCTTTTTTAAAACACATCAAAGTCAATATGTGCTATCACAATAATTCCATTCACAGCCAAATGGGGTAGGAGATCGCCCCCCAAAGATTCATCATCATTGCAGTGATATTTTTAGGCTTTGAAGAAAACAAAAATAAAAGAAAAGCAAACCCTAAAAGTGAGGGAGATGTGTGGTGTGTCCCCTCTCCCCCTCTAAAATTCCATTATTATGTACTCATCCAAACCCCATCCAATCATCACATTCTCTCTTCCCTTCCTTTTCTTTTAAGTCCGTGATTAAAAATAGCTTTTATTGAAAATAATTTTTCAAAGGGTAGAATCATAGTTTTTTTATAAAAAAAAATACATAAAAAAATAAATATACATGAGAAGATGAAAACATTCCAAATAATATAAAAAAAATGTTTGAAAAGAAGTTCTCAATCACATAATCGACTCATTCGTCGATCCATCTTTCAAACTCAAAATTCTTTTAGAAGCTAATGGTTTTATTATGTGTTTGAATGGATTCTGAAGTCGAGAATCTAAAGAATTTTCAAGTGCAACTCCAAACAAAGAATTTTATATTCACAATTGATCGGCCACATTTAGCTTTTTAAATTGAATGTTTTTGCTTTTAAAAGCACACTTTCTCTATCCTAAAATATTTGATTTAATAGGACGCACCAATGAATTTATGCAAACACGAATCCAAATACATTAGCTTGTCATTTTTATAGTCCTAACATGTTCTTAAAAAAATACATATTTGTATAATGAAATACAAATTTTCTACACATTCGAATGAATTGAATGCATATCTTTATAAATTTCCCACTATAATGCATACTATATTAGTAAATGTTCTATCAAAGATGTTATAGACTGAGTAAAGAGTGTAGAAATGACTTGAGGATCAAAAGCCTAATTCTTTATCAACCCAAATTTTTTTTTATATCTGGGTAATAGAACAGGATGACTTGAAATGGAATCATTCTATTCTGGTATCCAATGGCCCAATACTTATGTTAAGTTATTTTACTCACACACAAGTCTTTTCTCTTTAGACGTATGAATGAAGTAAAACCTCTGAATAGTTATTCAGCACTTATCCAGTTTTTAACATGTACATTCACAAGCATGCATGCATGCGCACACACATTTATACACACAATGACACAAAGGTTTATTCTGCATGACTCCACGAGTACAACAAAACGGTTTTGTTTGTTCTTATTATGTTTCTATTCCATTCCATGGTTAGAAAATAAACTAGCTAGAGGTGAGGATACGAGTTATGAATTTGAGAATTTTAGTTTGCCTTTGCCTATAAATTCCTATGGAATTTCACTCTCCATATAATTTTAATTTTTATTATTTTTTTAACTAGGTAAATCTCTAAGTACAATCTTCATCTTTTAGAATCATGGATTCTTTTCCATAGATCTCGAGTTCAAATCCCCCCCCCCCCCCCAACTTTCACGATCCATGTAAATATATATGTTTAATGAGTGATTTTGTGTATGCATTATTTTTTAAATTAATTAATATTGATCATCATTTTTATTTTATTTTTTTGAAAATGTGTTCATGCCCCAATTGGAAAGAAAATGAAAGAAAACAAGAGAATTTGGGTTAAAGAAAAAATAGTGAAAAATATTAAAAAATCCCTTTCACGACTTTTTATAATGTTTGTGTATGTGGTAGAAAAAAATTTCATAATTTTCTCTCAAATTTTCATATATGAGAAAGAAGATATTTTTTTAAGGGAGAAAAAATGATAAGAATTTTTTTTTTTTTTTTTTGACACAAACACTTGATTTTTTAATGGTTAAAGAAAAAAAATTATTATTCATCACTTTCCCTTGTAATCCTTTAAAATGTGTCCACGCCCAATTTAGAATCCATCCATAGGTTTCATAACATTATAAATGGCTTCATAAACCCTTTAAAATCACCTTTAGAAAAATGAATGGCTTCATAAGGCGTTAATTGCTCACATGCAGGGCATCTTTTGGAGTAATTCAAGGATGTTTGTGCAATTTTCCCCATACAAAATGATGTGCTCTTTTCGTCTGTCCTTGGAGTTTAAAAAAAGTCACAAAAAACTGATAACCCCACATTACCCACCAACAAGAATAAAGAAGAGAATAATTATATACATCTTTTCAATGGTAATAATACTGCAATGAAGCTATAGAAAAGAGAACCAAGAGATCTGTCATTTTCTAAATTAACTAGGCTCTTGTCCTTCAAATAAAAAAGTAACTAGGATAATAAAATGTTAGGATGAACCATTTTTCCTGTAATCTCGTACAGATATTTTTAAAATTCTAACTAAACTCACAATAAATATATATATTCTAATAAATTATATATAATTATCTTCATTTAAAATAATAAAAAGTTACATGTTTCATTAGCACGTGAGAACAAGACTGTTTGTGGGGCTGTATATAAATAACAGCACATACTTGGCCTCCATAAAAGCCTTTGTTGTAAAGTTGAATCAAATTCTAAAGAGAAAAGGAAAGAAAGAGAGGGGATGTTCAACCAAGGTTTGAGCCCTTTGGGATTGATGGAGAATCAAGAAGGCTTCACCACCCAAGGTTTGAGACCTTCTTCTTCTCTCAATTGGGCTCTTCCTGCAAATGGTGTTGAATCTGAAGGAGGAGTCCCCAACAACCCTTCTTTGATGGTGGAGGAAGTCTTCTTCCCTCTTACTTGAATGACAGCCTTTTTTGTGGTGTCACTGCTGAATCTGGTTCCCCATCAGTCCAAGGGTTAGGTTGCATGTCTCATAAATGGTAAAAATTCTCTCTCTGTGAAAATTTTTCATGTCTTTAAAAACAAGAACATTTTCCATGACTTAGCATTGTTTTGTAATAACAATAAATTCAGTTTCTCTCCCTCCAATTCTCAATTATGATAAATTCATATGAAGGCCACATGGAGAAGAGGTGGTGGCTGTGGATGAGGTTGCTATGGATGATCACCGCCACCAATTATCGGTGTCGATGATGAAGATGAAGAAGGTGAAGGCGGGGAAGGCGAGGAGGAAGGTGAGGGAGCCGAGGTTCTGCTTCAAGACGCTGAGCCCGATCGACGTTCTCGACGACGGTTACAAGTGGAGGAAGTATGGCCAGAAGGTTGTCAAGAACACCCAACACCCAAGGTAATTAACATTAGTTTCCACACATGCCTCTTGTTTAAAGTACTTGTTTTGTTGGGTGTTTTTTTTCTTCTGCATGGTAAGTTAGAAATTAGGGTTTTGTATGTATGCCTCTCCATGCATGATGACTTGGTTTTGGATAGTTTATATTAAATTTCAGAATGAGTAGAGTCTATAAATATGTGGCACTTATTGGTCTGATTAGGGTTTTCTTCAATTTTTGGAGGTGGGCAATGCATGAAAATTCTTATATATATAACTTTAATCTTGGATTGTATGTAGAAGATACAAGTTTCTGATCAATTTTGTGTCTAGGGTTCCATTGATGACCATAGAGACTGTGGGGACATAATTTATGTAGTATACTTTGTACAACAGATGATTCAAGAACCTTAATTTAATAAAAATATTTGGGGGGATGTATTATGTTTGGCTAAGGTTCATGAATTTGCTATGAGAAGCTTAAGGAGGGGATGTTTTGATAGGGGCCGATAGAGTCTTAGATTACTGATCCAATCCAGGAACTATGATTAGAGAAAGATATTCAGATCTAGCTACTCTTCATCAATAAGGTTGTACTGATGTGGGAATAAGAATATGGGTGCATTTGGTTGATTTATATCATTCACATGAAAAGTTTTGCTAAAATATCCTTCTCACATAAAGCAAAAAAAAAAGACTTGAATTAACGTCTATCAACATGTTGAAAGATTGTTTAATCAGTTAGATATTAATGTCAGAGTCCTAATATGTTGACTCTAATTTGACTGTATTACACTTATGAAGGGCATGTCATTTATTAATTTTGAGAGAGGTTAGTTTTTTTTACTGGTCTATATTAATAAATCTGATTATCAGATTCTTTTTCTTAATGTTTTATAAAAAGAGTAGTCTTTTCAAGTGATTTTTCAGCATCTTCTGGTACAAACCAAAAGTAGCTTTCATGTACTGCATGGAATTTTTTTTCCCCTGGGTACAAACACACAAACCCAAAAATAAGCATGGCAAGAAGAGGTTGTATCTCCCAACCAGCCAAAGCAGGTGTGACATTAGTACACTCACAAGGAATTTTTTTTTTCTCTGATATCTTATGGAGTTATAATTGGCCTGTTGCACCCACTGAATACACGCATTCTCATGTGAAAAATAATCAAACTTGCATGGTTAGAGAACATACATATATGTCAATTATAATTGGTTGCACTTATGTGAGGAGTTTTTGGAACTCCATCAAGTGTTTGATACAGTGTTATCACTGTTGTTGTAAAAAGTAAGTGTAGCAGATCAGAGATGTGTGTCAGATTTTTGAAGTGGGCATCATGGGTCTGTGGTGTCAGATACAACCCACTTTCAAAAGGCTTTTTAGTTTTCAGGGCACGCTCACAAGAGAATGGTCTGTTGATGTCTGAGAGATGTTTCATGTCTGAATTGCATGAAATTCACATTGGTGTTTTGAGGGGTGTATTAGAAGAACAAGGGATTCTTAGGTTTTTCAAGCAATGAAAATGTGGGATATACAGCAGGGTGTATAGTGCATGCTTGCACGCTTGTTTCTGAATTGAATGCAGGCATGAAAACATGTATGCACGCATGCCTGCTTTTAATTTGTACCTAAATCAGAGACATTGTCATACAAATCCTATTTTTAAGAAGCTTTTGGTTACACGATTGGATAATTTTTACATTTGCAGGAGCTGCATTTTGTAATCGTGCATCCAAACAAAAAAATTGAGGTAGAACTTCTTGTTTTCCCCGGAATCAGTTTTAAAACTCAGCCTTTGTAGAAAATCAGTTTTGCAATCGCACAACCAAACACTGCCTTAGTCATATCCCACGTCCCATGAATAACAAGGATATATGCATTTCTTTAGAAAATATCAGTACAACAAAATAAGGTTTTAGTGATGGATGGAAACTATCACCAAAACCCTTTTAACCGTGATGG
This sequence comes from Acorus calamus, assembly GCA_030737845.1. Taxonomy (NCBI): domain Eukaryota; kingdom Viridiplantae; phylum Streptophyta; class Magnoliopsida; order Acorales; family Acoraceae; genus Acorus; species Acorus calamus. Next base: position 5,740,049 of record CM060867.1, on the reverse strand, counting down.
AAAATCAGATAGTGACACTCAGACGGCTATTACGACTGAACTAGTCACCATAAGTTTTGGTAACGGTCGAAGCAAATTTTCTTTTGTTATGGATATGGCCGAAACATTTTATTGTAGTGTATATACATGGATCCCTATAATTAATTTCTAAATGAAGACATATATCTAGAGGACAAAATAAGGAAAAAGTAGAGTTGATTCTAATAGCAACACCTAAATAAATGAGAATTAATGGAGTATTGTCCATTGCTTTCTTTTTACTTTCTAAGTGACTGTGCAAATCAATTTTTATATTATTCAATTTTTTGTGGGAATTATTTTTCTTATTGTATGAAGAACATCTTTTCTTTGAGTCTGTTATTCATATATAATTAATTTATGATAAAAAGAAAATTAATTTTTAATTAAAAGATATACGATTTTTTTAATAAAAGATATATCCCAATATATATATATATATATATATATATATATATATATATATATTGAAATTCAGGATAAAGAAAACCTTCTTGGATTCATTCACAAACAAAAAGTTTTGCTGAAGACATAATCCAAATTGCTTTAGTGAATCAATGATTTTTTCATCAGTGATTTTCATGGAAATGTTAGTGATAGTCAATATTGAATCAATGATTTTTTCATCAATGATTTTCATGGAAATGTTAAGTGATGGTCAATCCTATGATGATCCCTCTAGCGGTCCTACATATTTTAATTTTTGTGTACACGAGTGAATTAAATGCACGTCTTTTTATATTTTTTAAATTAAATATATACGTAGATAGTCCACTGTATATTTTCTTAGAAAATCATATACTCATTGAGAATTCCAAAAATTGATGCACAGAAGTGATAGCATTTTGATCCAAGATCCAAACGCCCTGAGATTTTCAAAATATGTCCAAAATATGTTGTTTTTCGAAAATAATTTTTTTGGTTTCTTTCAGACGAACAACGTTTAAATATGAGATTGAGACAGAGAAGCGGAAAAGATCATTTGGATCCGCGTTTAACATTTTTTAAATTTTCTACCGTCAAATTTTCATGGACATGAATTCAATGAGGTCATATAAGGGTCCGTTTGAAAACGGGTTTAAACAACTTTTAGTTTTACAAGAAATGTTTTTCTCAAACTGTTTTCAAATAGAAAAACTTGAGCAAAAAACTACAAACAGATTTGTGTTAAAAAAATATATAAAACTTGAGTATTCTAGAAACTGTAGAGAGGCAGTTTTAAACCCAACTTTTGTCTTAATTCAGTTTTACATCCGTGCAACCAAACGCAGCCTAAGTAACAAAAGGGGGTTATGTCATTGTAACAAAGTGGGTGTAACTTAAAAGAGGAGTAACACATGGGTCTCATTTGTATATTGTTTGGCCTTGCCAGGAGCTACTACAAGTGCACACAGGAGAAGTGCAGGGTGAAGAAGCGAGTGGAGAGACTCGCGGAGGATCCTAGGATGGTTATCACCACCTACGAAGGAAGGCACGTGCACTCCCCATCACACGATGGGGAGGACTCCTTGGCCGAGTCCAGGCTCAACAATCTTTTCTGGTAGCACTTTTTTTTTTTTTTTAATCTCCTATATTTTATATTTTATGGAACTCAAGCTTTAATGTGACACCCTTTTATCTGACCACCTCTCTCTCTCTCTCTCTCTCTCTCTCTCTCTTTTTTTTGTTTCTATTAATAAAAAATAGGATTTTTTTATATTTAAGTTGTTGTTAACTATATGATTTAGTGGTCGATCTCTCTGTTCTTCATATTACATATTGAATCTCTTGTTTAAATGATATATTTAGTTTTAGTCCATCCCATGAACTAATAAGAAAATCAAACAATTTAGTGATGGATCTCTCTTAAGCACTTAAATTGTAATATGAAGAAGTGAGTGATTAATCACTAAATCATATAATTTATGGAGAGTTAAAAAAAACTAAAAATAATATTTTAAAGTAATGATATATATCTTATTAAAATTAATTCAATCCATAATTTCTTATCTGTTTTCTAAAGAATGTCAAATGTGCATAGTTTTTGGGCAGGTCTATCCCCACCATGCAAACGGCTAAACCCACCAACAAAAAAAAAGTTTTAAAGTTTGAAAAACATTAACCCCACCGACCCATTCAACAATCGCCCTATCGAGCATTATAGAAAACAATCGATAATGTCTGTAAACCCATGTTTAAAAACTTCGACAGTCGTTCTGTTGATATTTTAAAAATACATTCGACAATGAGTCTGTAGACCTAGGATGTGTATGTCGACGCTAAGTCTGTCAAAAGGAAATATGAAAAATGAAATACATCACATGTGTTTCTCTATCACCTCATATCCCTTCAATATAGACACCATGTTAAGGAATCAGCTTAAACAATTAATTAATCATGTAGATGAACAAAAAAAACCCAAAATTCATCTTTTGAACTCTTCCAATCCCTTCATTTTTTTCTTTTAGAATGAAAACACAAAACCAGCCCATGAAACAACCAATCCATCTCTCTTTCTTTCTTTGTTGCAATCTCCTCTTTAAATGCAAATTCAAATTCCACAAACCCTTCTATAAATCCACTCAAAATCCCTTCATTTCTCTTCATAGTTACCAAAAAAAACCATTTAACGGCGACTTCGATGACGGACTGCACTAGGCTGGGCCAGTTACCAAGAAATGGCAATTTCGACCATCGGGAAGAGCTACAGCACCAACTCTTTATAATCGTGTCATGACGGGATGTACGAGTCATCGCCGTGCTCGCGCGACATTGACCAACAATGCAGGAACTACTTGAACAGCGCCTCCATCGAGCGCTCATTGTCATGCGCATTTGCAACCTCCACGGGATGGTGGTGGTGGAGGAGGAGAGGAGAGGAGGGAGAGAGAAGAGGAGAAAACAATCGACAATGTCCCTGTCATCCCATGTTCAAAAACCTCAACAGTCGTTCTACTGACAAACTTTAAAAACATTCGACAATAGGTTTGTAGACCTCGGATGTGCATGTTGACATTGAGTTTGTCGAAAGGAAACATGAAAAATGAAATGCATCATATCTGTTTCTCTATCACCTCCTATCCCTTCAATACAGACACTATGTTGAGGAATCAGTCAAAATAATTAATTAATCGTGTAGATGAACAAAGAGAACAAAAAAAACACATTTTTTCACTCTAAAATCTTCTCTCTCTCAATCTTTACATGCAATCTATGACGGACTGGCGCTGGGTTGGGTCAAGTACCGGGGCATGGTGGTTTCGACCATCGGAAAGAGCTACAGCACCAACTCTTGTTCATTGTGTCACAACGGGATGCATGAGTCCTCACCGTGCTCGCGTGACACTGACCAACAGTGCAAAAATCACTCGAGCTGCGCCTCCATCGAGTGCTCATCGTCGTGCACGTTGGCAACCTCCACGGGATATTGTGGTGGTGGAGGAGAGGAGAGGAGAAGGAGAGAGAAGAGGAGAAGAACCTGGGACTCTGGGAGAAGTGGGTGGGTGGTGGGCCAAGAAGTTTAATTGATTGGTATATGAAAAAAAAGGTGGGATCAGGTATTATAGTAGGTTTTGGCTTGTGAGATCAGTCAATGGAGGGAAGTAAACTACATGGTGGGGATAGAGCCGCCGGAATGGTTAATTGACATTTGTCATAATACATTAATAAAGCAACATGCCCAAAATAAAAACAGAGCAGGCTGGTACAGGAGGGATCTACCAGCTTAAGAAAACTTGCTCTTACACCTTACTCCTCATCAACTATTTCACCCCCCAAATACAATACATTGCTCGCCCCAGCGTAAGACTGCCCCAAAATTTTGATGAAATTGATGATAAATGTGCATGGTATATAAAAAGGGTGCCGGTAGTACTGTTTAAGCTAGAATTTGTTTGTATCTACATTTGAGTATAATATTTGACATTTGAAAAATGAAAAAATTTTAAAGGCATTTAAAATATGAGATTTTAAAAATATTAATCGTTTCAACCATACATGCAAACATAGTTTAAGGTGAACTTGCATGATTTGTTAGAGACCTTTTGATTTGAGTCATTTTTCCATTTTGCATGGCACGTTTTAATGAAGTTTGTTCTCGTGGATCACCTTCATTAAAAACATCAATAAAACAAAACCAACAAATAGATTACTATAATTCAACATCTAATAAAAAAGCTATTGGGATTTTTAACAATTTTATTTATGTGAAATAAATAATAATAATCGCGGAATAAATTATACGAAGCCCAAATCAATCACCGGCGCAATCAGAAAAATATAAAAGCAAGTAAACCACAAAAAAACACCCAATTTAACGTGGTTCGGCGTAAGTCTACATCCACGGAGCACTCCAGCAACAATCCACTATATCAAATAATAATGATAATAATGTTCTCTCAAGTTTTGACCAAAACTTGAGGAATACAAGATGAAAGAGGGATACAGGGTTACCTCAATTAAACCCTAAATAAATCTTCCAAGCAATATGAAGAACTCAACCTCGATGTAAATCGGAATCCAAGAAAGAACCTGAAGAAGGAACAACTCTTCTTCTATATCTCTCTCTCCTCTCTCTCTCTTTCTCTCTCCACTGTTGCCGCCGAACAACACACGCCGAAACCCTACTTTTTTTTTTCTCTGGCCGTGCGTCACTGTTATGAAGAGGAAGACCTAATAAGGGTATTAAATACCCTCCATGCACGTGTGTGCATTAATCATGCATGGCCCTATGCATGGGCCCATGGGGTTATTAACCTTCAATTGGGCTGGACCCAATAATGGCCCACAAACCCAACAAAAGCAACTTCGAATATGTCAGATACAGGAACAGAAGAGAATGAATATGTTAGATACGAAAGAAAATGAGTAAAAAATTAAACTATCCTAACACACATAAATATCTCTAATAAAATCAACAAGAATTGTTAGAATAAATCTTATGTGATAAACATTAAAAGGGTTCCCACTTTGATAAGACTTTTTTAAGTATTTGGATATATCATTTTTATATATCTTTATCCTAAAAGTAATGCACAAATCATTTGACAATAAAAGGATATATGACTAAATTAATAATATTATTATTATGATTGCGAAGATCATGTTAATTCTAATAAGAAAATATCGTGTCACACATTAAAGTATTTAAAAAAAAAACACAACCATAAAAAAGATATTTACATAGTTTTAAAAAAGGATGCCTACAGACACAAAGAAGGAAAAATATATTTTAATTTTTTTTTTTTCAAAGATGCTACCAATCTGAAATTCTCTAATCTCAAACACAAATAATTAAGGCAACATCTCAAATATTATATGAGAAAACTTAACTCATAAAAAATATATATAGCGCAATACATGATCAATGTTCCATACATGATACACAATAAATAAAACATTGTTATTACAGGGCTCGGATCAGCTGTTTCCACTGGAAACAGGAAACACGAAACTCAACCAATTATATGTCACCACGTAGGATCTCACACGGGGCACCGAACGGCGTCTAAAAAGAGATGTAAAAAGTGCGGTAAAGTCCTCGCATAATAAAACAATTATAAATGAGACCCTCAAATAAATCAAGCATAATAAAACAATCATAAATGAGGAACATTGGGTCCTGTTATAACCATTGATTCTATTTGGAGAAACAACCAGCAAAAAAAAAAGTTCAGAAGGCAAAGATTTTTTTGTTTATAATGTTATTTTTTCAAGACTTATTTAAGAGACATTTTTTAATGTTATTAACAACGTCAAGATTTTGTAGTCGTTATTGGATATATGTAAGTGAAAAGTATAATATTATGTACAACCCTTTTTTTAGTCTTAATTCTAGTCTACACATGTTTTGAATTTTTAAAAAATAGTATATATGTCTCATCTAATGAGGTACATGCTTTTATAAAAAATGAAGCATGTAATTCAATAAATTGCATATGGATGCATTAATAGAAAATGTGAAAAATTTATATCGAAGCATATACCTCATTAATTTGAGTATATGTTTCGATGATTTTCTATTGACACATTTGAGACAATTGTGTAAAACAGCACTAAAGTGAAAAATGTTAATTTTTTTGTTGTCATTTTCGTATGTTTTATGAAATGACTAACTTGGATGTTATTAATTAAATTTGATAGTCATTTTACAATTTAATTTGATTTATAATGACAACTACGTGGAAGTTGTTTGAAACTCATATACATTTTTTATTCAACAGAAAATTTTGATTTTTTATTTAATAAATGGTGTGGTTGGTGGATGTGCATATCTAATAATAAAAATTGAAAAATGATGTGTCCAATTCTACACGCAATCTACATTAGGGTTTTTTTAAAATATACATTCATTTATTGCTGTACATACTATTATATAAATCGATATATACATTGAGTTACATCAGTGTACTTTTTTCATTAAAAGAATGAAAAAAATTACAACCACATACACTGAGATAGAGAGTGCAGTATATTCACTGAGATACACGAGTTATTTTTTATTTAAAAAATTAAAAAATTGCAACCCCATTATAACTGTGCATGAGGAGATAGACAAGGCCTAAAAAATAGATTGAGTGTATCAATGCTCATAAAATTATTTTTTATTTAATAGTTTTTTTTTTCATTCATTCAGTCAGTGATTGTATTAATCAGAATGAGTATTTTATCATGATTAATTCAATTGAGGGTCTCATTTGTGATGATTTTATTATGTAAGGATTTTACGGTACTTTTTACATCTCTTTTTAGACGTTATTCGGTATTCCGTTAGAGATCCTTTTGAAATCCTACATGGTGACATATAATTGGTTGGGTTTCCTGTTTCCATTGGAAACAGCTAATCCGAGCCCGATTACACATGAAAAATAGCAATGATGATTCTTCAAAGCTTTTGATAGAAGACTGTGTTATCAAACCATTATAGGTTCGTTTAATTTGGTGGCTCCTTTTTAATTTCTCAGCATCTAGTACAACAACAATAATATATAATTGAATAAATGTGTTAGAATAATAGAAATTCTGTGATCCTTTTATTCCTGGCTCGATTGTGGTCCATTAAATGTTTAGGGATGCGTTTGGTTGTGCGATTGCAAAATTGATTCTGCAGGAATCTGTGATTGCAAAATTGATTCTGCATGAAACTCACTTTCTCAGCTTTTTGAAATCGCAATTTTTGAGCACTATTTGAATACAATCGCTGGATTTAAAACTGCGATTACAAAACTGTTTGGTTGCACGATTGTAAATGCAGCTTACTGCAATCACAAACGCTGCACAATCGCGTAACCAAACGCACCCTTATAATTATGTCATGTGAACATAGTCAATATGATTAATTATTTGGTATAATTAAGCAAGTTTTACTTTAGGAAAAGTTATGAAAAATTTAACAAAAAGTTACAAAATTTTTAAAAAATTCACCTATATTAAATCAAATCCATCCCAATGATTCTATAACATCAAAGTATCAGAATTCAGTTCCTTTTTTAATCTAGTAGTAGAGCAAAGCCTTGTCAGGTTTATTTTGCTTCTTCTCAACCAAATTAAAAAAGAAGGGTATTTTGCTTCTTTCATTTTGTGTCTGTAGGCATACTTTTTTAAAACTATAAAAATTAAAACATGACTGCATGAATGATTGTTCTACCATTTTCACAAGGAATACTCGCCTGTCTCCAGTCCCAGTCTCCAGTCCCAATCATTTTGATTTTTTAAGTAAATACTTGCCTAATGAAATACATGTTATTATAAAAAATGAAATACATATTTAGATAAATCAATATATTTTTTCTAGAAAAATAAAAATAATTTCATTGCATTAGGCATCAGCAACCGGCCGGACCGGCCCTGCCATGTGAAAAATAGGCCCAAATTCAGTCTGTAGGCTTCTCTGGCCAGCAGGCCCGGACCGAGCTGACTCACTAGGTAAAACCTAGACGCATGGTCTACCCATGGGCTTGCGGGCTTATTTAAATAAATTAAAAGAGCGCTGATACATGCAATCTTTTTTGCAACCTCATACGTTATGATAACGTAGTATATACTGTACTATCATAAGTGTATGTGTCCTATCATAGTATATGATCCAAATTTTTTTTCATTTTTCATTACAAAAAAAATACACTAATATATATCAGTATATACTTCATTTCATATAACAACTTGTACTTCAAATGGTGAGTGTATAATTTAAAAAAAAAAGAAAACGGGATAGACTGCTATTAGGGCTGCAATGGAGGAGGTTGTGTGTATCTTTTTCCAAATTAAAAAGAGTGTTGTTACACTTAATTTTTTTACAATACAAAAATACTTCATTAGAAATCCAAGGAAAGCATATTTATCGTCTAACGATGTATATACCTCGTTAATTATTTTTCTTACACTTATTAAAAATTGGTTAACTCAACTCGAAATGAAGCAATATACACATTTTTTTATCAAAGCATATACCTTCATTAGATAATTTTTACTATTAAAATAAAAATAAAAACATATGTAGTCTGAGTTTTAAACTATAAAAATGACTTGAATCTAACATTTTTCAATTACAAAAAAAAAAAAAAAAAGAGAGGGGGTGGACCCTGCCCTCCACTCCAATGAGAGTACCCCCCTCTGCAGGGGGTCTATTCCCCCTCCCCTCATCCCACCCCTCATGTTCTTGGGGAAACACCCACCCCCTTCCCCGCGGGTCCACGGGCCAGCCCAAACATGTTTAGAATGGGCTGGGCCATGGGTCAGGCCTTGGCTCAGTATCTGAATGGGTCAGGTTATTCAGAGATTTTCGACCAAATGTTGATGCCTATAGTGCTGCATTAGTAGAGTATATCCTACACTAGCCAATATATATATACTCCATTAAACTGTGTGTATCAGTGCCCTTTTCCCAATGCACCATTTGGATATCTCATGTAGAACACTCGCACTACAAGGATAAATTTACATACAACTTATTTTTCAATCTCAATTCTCGTCCACAAACGTTTTGATTTATTTAAAAGGAATATATCTCATCCGACCAGATTTATAAAAAAAAAAAGCATATACTATAATGTATTGTATAAATGTATTTATAGAAAATGTAAAAAAAATCCATTGAATAATTGAAATATATATCTCGTGAATGTGAATATATGACACTATCGCGAGATATGAGACTGAGGGTTAGAAAAAAGACCATGTGTAAGAGCACTCCACACACAATGACCAACATGCAACAGATGCACTGGCCCAGCCCAAGTTCTGAACCGGCCCAGCCAAATTGAAGCCCAACAAAACGGACAGTTAAATCATCAAATCAAATCACCTCCGCCCGTGAATGTGAATACGAACTCCATCGCTGATACCACCACACCATTCCCTCACTGAGACACGCCTTTAAAACATCTTATCACCGTCAGATGATCCCTATCAGACGTGATGGAACTACCAATGGGAGTCAGAATACCATGAGAAAAAAATCATATGCATTATGAAATAAATACAGTGAAACAAATGTATTATTAGAAGAGTTATATACATGGTTTTTTTTTTTTAAATTTATAAATGGATTATTCATTCAATTTGAAATGAAATAATATACATTTTCATCAAAGCATATTTGCATCGTTAAATTATATGTACTATTTAAAAATAAATAAAAACATATGTGGTTTGCATTTTGACCGTTAAAAAGAACTGAGTCAAACGTTTTTCTTTTAATTTACAACATTTATTAATCCAAAATCAAGTGGCCAGTTGTCACCCCCTAATTATGGTTTAAATGAGCTGCCTTTACCCAAATAGCTTATGGGCAGTGAAAGACATTTTACTATCTAAAAAATGACCGCACGTTTTTTTTTTTTGAAATCATATTCTTCATCGGATGAGATAATTATTATTATAAAAGATGAATTATAGTTATAAAAAGTGAATTATAAGATTCATATAAATTAAATTTCATCATTTATGAAAATGTGAAAATTTTCAACCAACTCTGTATAAACCCTGTGACAGTGAATGGAGAGAGTAACATATTCATAGATAAAATATCTGTAATGCCAACTCAAGCTGAGTTGGAGGTTGGAGTGTGAAACACATTGTGTGATTTGATATGTTCATCACCAAATCAAACTTTTGTTTCTGCTTTTAATTGTCTTTCAAACCAGTTGGTGGTACTTTAAAAAAAACGTGCAAACCAAGTCTTTGACCCAAGATAACATAACACAGACTCACTCGACAACTGTTAGTACTTTTTTTTATTTCATGCCTGGATACAATGTAACACCATATGATAAAAAATTTAAAAATTAAATATCTTCCCTTAATAATTAATTAATGCCGGCATTATCTTGGATCAAGTACAAAGAGATGACACATTGCGGTCACAATGTGTACGTGCGGGTGCGCACGTGTGAGAACTGTTCCTTTTTTAAAATGGAAAATTTTATATAATCCCCTAAATATTTTAGAAATTGCGAATAGCCCCTTTGTATATGTAATAACCCACTCCTTCTATCATTGAACAATAGCTAAACCTAACTAATGGTAGAAAATTACCTTCATGTAGGGCTGGTAAACGAACCAAGCCGCTCGGGCTCGGCTCGGGCTCGGCTCGGTTTGAGCTCGTTCAAGTTCGTTCATTTAGGCAAATGAGCGAGCTTAAACAAGTTTTAAAGCTCGGTTAGGCTCGGGATCTGGATCGAGCTTCATTTTATGTTCAAATTCAACATGCTTACCTTATTAAAACTTAATTGAAGTTCGACTAAACTCCTTTATAAAATTAGAATATTAAATTAATACAAAGTTATGCTCGTTTAAGCTCATGAACTTGGCTCATTTAGGTTAAAATTTTATTTTCAATCTCTAAAACCCCTAAAATGAAGAAGAATTCTAGGCTTGTTGAGGCTCGTGAGCTCGACTCGGCTCGACTCGTTTATAAACGAGCCGAGTTTGAATATGTCAAAACTCGGCTCGTTCGGCTCGTTTACCACCCCTACCTTCATGTCCCTCTCTAGTTGGGGTTCAGCTACATGAGGATGGGCATTAAATTATAATTTGAGAAATTTATTTGCATTTTTGTTCTTTTTCAATGGGATCTTCAGAGATTTTCAGATGCTTTGTAACAGTGATTGGATTGTTGACAATGTAAGAGTGTCTCTAGGCATGGACACAAACTCATATTAAATTTAAATTTGAATAAAAATTATATAAAAGTTTCTTCAATCTATGACTCAAACTCATATCAAATCAAGGATAATTAAAAAGTTTCACCAAAGCAAAAAGAGACACAATTTTTTAACTAAAATCCCCAACAACTCTTTTTTTTTGTCTTGATCAGAAATTGTACAATTTTCTTACTCCCCAAAATTATTTAAAACTTCAATTTTTTTTCTTCTTCTTCACAATCTCCTCTCATTTTTTATCTTTTATTTCCCCAATTTATTCTTTAAATGGCAGATGATTATGCATTCATTGAATATAATATTCTCAAATCCAGAGGATTCTCATGAAATAGAATTTTTTGGGATAAGATAAATAAATAAATAAACATCTGAGTAAAATTCAAAACCATAATTGTATAGCGGATATAAAATAAAACTTTTACTCAATTTTTTAATAGAATTAAATATAAAAAATTGAATCTAATTGAGGGGACTCAGCTTACAGTAACATGAAATTTAAGGACGGTTATCAAAACTTATTTGGTTCAAGAATAAACACGAAATAAATGAGAATTAATCGGAATAATATCAAAATGGTTGTTTCGAATGCTAGAATAAATAAGAATCCGTATCAAAATTAACTGTTATAAAATGGTATACGGATTCCTGTCAACCCCTGGAATTAAGTATTTCAAGTTTTCCAACCTAAAAGAATATATAAGTTCATTGTCAAATCAATCGTCATCACCATTTATAAATCAATTGTAAAATAAACAATCATCGGTTTTTTTACATTTTATAAATCTGTATCAACATCTTATTCACATTTTATTCAAAAAATAAATTTTTTATTATTACGTTTTTAAATAAAAATAATTTAAAACACTATAAAAAACAATTATTTTTATTTATACTAGAATAATAAAAACTTCATAATAACTTAATTATCCAACTAAACATGACCAAGAGGTTTAAAGAATCTTATTTTTAGCTTTAAAATTTTCCAAAAAAATCATAGGCTTCATCATCTACTTGTACTTAACTGTAGATGATGCACGAGCAAATGCATAGCTGGAAGGACTTGAAATATTATATTATATATATTATAGTTTGTTTGAAGAGGAAGATGTGACAATGAGTGGTTGTAATTGGGCTGTGAATGCGGTGGTGGTTAAGCTGTAGACGTCGGAGAGAAGTAAGTGCTTTCATTTCATCTCATCAAACACAGTTGGCATTTTATGATCATCGTAAAACGTATATTTATTTGTTTTGTTTGTTCTTATTTTTATTTTATATTTTTTTCTTCATGTACAGAGAGTCTCATTACAGATGGACTACAGTAATTTTTTATTTTTTTTCAAAAAAAAAATCCACTTGCATGACTTTTTTTTCTCTTTGTTTCCTCTTTTGGTCAATATTTTGTTTGATGATTAGGATTTTCGAGGATCTGATACAAATTATATTCTTATTAAATCTTCGCCTACTGAAAAAAATGGTGGTTTTAATTCATGGGAAAATCAATTCTGCATAATCCAGGGAATCATGAATTATATTTAAGTCTCTAAAACATTTGAACTTATTTTTAGTTCCACATATCTTATTATTTATTATTTCTAAGTCTTTTTTAGTACCCGCTATTAATATTTTTCATTTTTAACATTTCTTTTTACCGATTGTGTACATTGTTAACAGATCTGGATACATTGTTAACAAATTTGAGTACATTGTTAAGATGAAAACAAGGACACCAAAAGGAGAGAATCACCGGAGGGAGGGTGTGACAGAAGAGAAAGGGTGATGGGAGGCCGCACAGGATGAGAGAGAGAGGGAGAAACAAATAAAAAATGAAAACAAGGGCAAAAGTGAAAAAAGGTAAAAGATATAGATAACACACATTTGATGGAATGACTAAGAAATAATATTCCAACTAATCTGGGGATCTAAAAATAAATCTAGATGTTCCAGGGACCTAAATATAATTCAGTGATTCCCCAAAGGATCCTGAATTAATTTTCTCTTGATTCTTGTATGTCGTATTTGGGTAGAGGAAGGGGGGATAGGGGAAAGGGTCCGGCTAAATGCACCCCTCAAATTATTTGGGTTCTGTACACACTCCAGTATTTATTTAGCATTTGGTTTTCCACTGCACACCCCTTTCATTTAAACCCTAAAATTAAAACCCCCAATTTTTTGTTCTCTCTCCGGCTCTCTTCCTCCCTCTCACATTTGGTTCTCTCTCTGGCTCTCCCCCTCGCATATTTGGCCACGGGCGTCTCCAAGCTCAAGACCTGAGTCCTCCCGCCTCTTCCTCAAGCTCCAAGGGAAGGACAATTCCAAGGTCTTAAATCAATGAAGAATGACGAAATTTTTACACCTAGTAGATCATCCTCATTCATTAATACACATAACATTAATGAAAATCATTCACTTTCTCATCAAGAGTTGTTATCGTGTTAAATGATTGTGCAGTGAGGAAGTATTTTGGGTTTACTTGGGTCCTTCCAGTAATTGTGATACTCAAGGCATTCTTCTTCTTAGATGGTTTTGAATGCAAATATGACATTGAATATTTATCAAAGTTTATTAGTGTTTTAAAATGTTGTCGAACCATTCTATGGCTTCAACAAGGCTGGTATTGACAACTAGGGCACTCACACAATGACAGAGTCGAATGTTTATCAATGCTTATATTTTTCAGTGTCTATTCATGTTTTGTTTTATGGATGGATCATGTGAAGAGACTTGAGTGTGAATAAGTAACCCATGTTTGCCTTGAATCTTTAAATTTTCATCTATCAAAGGCCAGTTTTTTCTTATTCCTTTTGCCTTGTTCCGCAGGAATAGACACTTGATCTATCTATATAATCACTTTTACTTATAGACTGTGTGTGTCTAAGTTGTATAAATATATAGACACTAAGTGTGTCTAATGCATTCCAAAACCTAAGGCAATTTTTTTTTGTTTCTATCGATATGAAGCTTGTCTAGGAAATATATATATGTAGACGGCATACGTGTCTAACCCATTCGAGAACCAAGCGGTTTTTTTTGTTCTTGTCAATTGGGACATTGTCTAGGAAATACATATTCTCAGACATCCCACATGTCTAATGTTTTCTAGAACTTATGATTTTTTTCCTATTCCCATCGACTGGACAACTGTCTATAGTTCTCACATTTGTAGACACACAACATGTCTAATGAATTCCAGAACCTACGGGATTTATTTTATTTTTTGGTTCCACAACTGGACCATTGTCTAGGAAATACATTAATATAGACAACTCAGGTGTCGAACCATTGCCGAACCTACGGTAATATCCCACCTATCTTAGGTCTGTCGACAGAGAAATTGTCTAGGAAATACATATACTTTAATATCCCACCTATCTAACGCATCCAGAATGAGTGTATTTAGTACCCAATTATAAATGGATATTCAAAACTTGACCCGTTTAAAATAGGTGTTTATTGTAAACAGAGGGGCCCTAGGGGCTAGTTTACCAATGGGTTAAAATTTTGAAGATAAGTTGTCCTAATTTTAGGAGATACAAAATTCATCAAATGTGTTCATATTTACATTTATCAATATTGGGATAAAAAGTTGGGATGAATGTTATCTCATCTTTTAAGTGGAACAAAATATCTCCATTTTTATTTCAAAATTATGACAATTATCCGCTGTTTATCCCAATTATACCAAACGGAAAAAAGTTATCATCTCACTCACTTATCCCCATAGATACTCCTTATCCTACCACTTATCCCCTTGTCAAACCAGCCCTAGGGGCAAATAGGTGGAATAAGCCAAAAAAAAAAAAAAAAAACTGTTGACTTGCAAGGAATAGGTTGGTATAGCTATACTAGAAAAAGTAAAAATAAGATTATATTGGTATTCCAGGTCTTCCATATAATTTTATTATTCCACCTAATCTATTCTACTTATATAAAGGGGCCCATATGTCAAATCTTTTTTTTCATCTTTTATAAATCTTTATTCACATCTTATTCATTTTTATTTATAACTTATCGATGTTCAACCAAACAACAACTTCATTGTTATGTTCCCAATGAGAATAATTAAAAATATAACCAAATAAAAAAATGACACATACCTTGTCTATATTAAAATAGTTATTTACATATACCAAAATAGCTTATGTCACTACCAAAATGGGGGCTTAGTAGTTCGGTGAATAAGTTAAGAGTCCTGATCAACCTATTCCATTTTGGAGAATCCAGTTTTTTCAAAACCAATTCAAATAAAAAATAAATAAATAAACCATTAAAATCATGACCGAAATTCAAATCCTCTAGGGTTTATTAAAAAAACTGAAAAAACGAAATCATTCAAAAAACCCATTTATTCAAAAACATCGAAAAATATGGAATTTTTGTTTGCGGCCTCTCATTCAACTAGAAAATGACGGCGACAATGAATAACCAACGTTTTTATTTTTTGAAACGTTGTTGTTAATTTGATGATTATTTGATTACAATCATCAGACAAAGTATTTGCAATTGATGCAAAGTTTTTTTTCGATGAATGCAGAAATAAAACACAAATCTCGGTATAAAACGAGAGTTCAGAATAAAAGTGAGTAACATTTGTAAAATGTAACTTAATTTGAACAATAAATTGCATTAAAAGTCAGGTACAATTGTAAATGTGACTGACTTTTGTTATATATAACAATTAAAAGTCAGTTACATTCTACAAATGTAATTTATTTTTAGATATAATGCATGTTTATATTAGATTAATATGTCACTAACTTTTGAAAAATAATGTATATAACTCTAAAATAATAGTCTGAAATATAATTAACTTTCGAATGTTACACAACCTAAGCCAATGTAAAATAATTCGAGATTAAACGCCACATCCAAGAAAAAAATTATAATAATAAAGGCTGGACCAAATGTTGTTTCACTATTTTTTAATGGCGATACCAAAGAAACATACGTCTATATCAAAAAAAAATGTATTCGTAAAAATTTTGGAAGACAAAGGGATATTTTGCAGTGGTTAAAGCTTTTTCTTTAACTAAATCAGTTTCCACCGGACAGTCAAAAAGTTTTTTGTGCGACAAACAAGTAATAATTTCTTGAAATAATGCAAATTGAATGGATATAAAAATGAATTTAACATCTAGCACCAAATTCAATAATAAAAAATTATAACAAATACAAAACAAGGAATATGACTCAAATACAAATTACGTTTTAGGTGGAGAAGAAAACGAAGCTGCACAGAGAGATCATTTTTTTTTTTATCTTATAAAGCAAAATAGATAAGAATATTAATTGTCAGAAATCATGGGATTTGATTCTCAAAAAAATTCAAAAAATCATTCCACATCAACAACAATTATAACAAACTTCTTGATTATGGAGAATAATTATCGAAAAATGTAAAAATGGTCAAATAGGTATTAACACTTGTGTCACCTCATATGGTTTATATGGGGTCTATAAAATGGGGCATCGTTTGACAATTTCTTTTGTGAACTGAACGAAAATTGTTTCAAATATATAGGATTACTGGTCTAAAGACAGACTTACCTTTTATTCCCAAAAAAAATCTGTCTTAATTAAACCACCATTGTTTTCTACAAATGAAAACAAAAGGCTAAATGTGACACCCCTTACTTTACACCACTAAAGAAAGCAAGTCCGTTCTCTTCTCCCCATTCAAAGCTTTCATATTTCTAGACCAATTGCTTAAAATCCGCTCCACTGTCTCCTAATCCAGAATAATAATTCCATGTTTCCATGTCTCCTCCTCTCTTGCTCTATCATAATAAAATAAAATAAATAAATAAATAATGCAATGCAGCAACTTTAAGGCTGCTTCTTTTTCCAAAATAATAATAATTTAGGCTTCTTCATTCTTTAATTTTAAGGAACTGATGAATTTTTTATTCAGTTAACAAACAAATGATAGTTTCAAATATAAATTTTTTTTGTTTCAAGCTCTATTTTTGTATTAGTATAAATTGGAGTTCTCTTTGTGAGTTGCATATAAGTTGTTTGTGATTTTTATCAAATATTTGTTGGCAATGTCAAGAAATGTCTAATAATATTTAAAAAAAATTGTTGTTGTTGTTGTTGTTAAATAAATAATGCAATAATTTTATATTATTATTATTTAACCCACACATGGTTGGCATGTTGATTAGAGTCATGGATTTGTTTTTCATAAACCTCGAGTTCAAATTTTTCTGAACGTTCCCGATGCAAAAGGTTTGAGGGCCTTTTTCAATATTAAAAAATAACATTGGGTTTTTTATCATAAAAAAATACAATTTGATTCTTTCATAAAATTAATAATGCCGTTTTTTTTTGGTGAAATGGTATTGTTATTAAATCAATCTAACATTTGATTTATTGGATATCTAATTTGTATTTAGGATACTCACTCTAATCATCTTTGTACCTTTCTTTATAATTATAGATATGTATATAAGGATTTTAACATATATAAATCTTGTACATTATTATTTTGGTAGATAAGTTTTTTTTTAATTATTTATGATTAAATCTTTTTTTGAAAAATGGTGCTCCTAGGAGGTGGGAGGTGGGAGGTTTGCATTTCTCATTAAATCTTATCCCATCAGTCATCAGTGGGTGACAAACACATGACATTTAACAATATAGTAAAAGTTTTCATAAGAGTTTTTTTTAGTGTATAAATGCTATGGATTATTTTGATACATACACCTAATTTAGACATTGTTACAAATGTATTATTCATAAATGAAAAGGAGCTAGTTGGTGCAGAAAATGGTGTTACATTTTTGAAAAATAAAAAATGAAACCATTTATGGTGATCAATGTAAGTAGTTTCACATGGCCATCTATTTGTTGCTATGAAAAAATAAATGAAATCATTTTTTCCTTAAAAAATGTTCATGAGTCCATTTTTATACCATAACAAAGGAACTCTTCAAAATGTTCACAAAGAACATGAGAATTGAGAATATATGCATGGACTTCTTAATTATCTGGGTGATGTCGAACCTTGCAAGCGTCATATCATTTATATACTATAAAATATACAATAATATGAAATACCTAAAAATATACATATCCAATAAAATCATCGGGTATATGTTTAATCATTTTTTTATAATTAAATATCTATATACTTCATGATATAAATATATACTTCAAACAAAATAAACTCATGTGCGATCTACAAAATGAATGTAGGAATGAGTAAATATAACATATTTCCTTATTATTTATTTATCATGTCATGCATGCCAACATCTAATGAAAAAGGCTTATAATATGGAATTAGAATAAATTAATCTAAACAAGTTAATAAAAATTCAAAAAAAAAATCTCAAAATAACGTAGGTCATAAAAAAATCTAATGGGTCAAAATTCAGAAGAAAAAAAAATTTGATGAGCTAAACATCTAATCATCTCTGTTTTCATAAAAGGTATTCATTTTGCAAATATAAAAATTAGAAAGAAAAAAAAAAGAGAAATTTTTATATTGGATCAATAGTTTTTTTTATAAAAAAAAACCTCTTTAATTTTTATTATTCCACAAATGACCACCTAACCCTTTATCACAACGGTCCATGTACTATTTCAAATAATGCCATCATAAAGCAAAGTAGGTCCCCCTTCCACACACAAAAATATCAATTATTCCCACAATGTCCCTCACCACTCATTGTAATTTGTAACCGTGGCCACCAAAGACAATAGAAGGTTTATGTTTTAGGGTGCGTTTGGTTGCACGATTGCAAAACTAATTCTATAGGAATCTGCGATTGCAAATCTGATTCTGCAGGAAGCTCACTTTCTCAGCTTTTTGAAATCGCAGCTTTTGGGCACTATTTGCCTGCAATCGCTGGGTTTAAAACTGCGATTACAAAACTGTTTGGTTGCACGATTGTAAACGCAGCTTCCTGTAATCGTAATCGCAGCGCAATCGCGCAACCAAACGCACCCTTAGTGTCCACTGCCCACAACAGTAACATTTCACTGTGCAACACTTCAATACTATGGTCCCCATTTCATTCTCCAAAACATATAAAATAATAATTACCATGTTGCATGTATTTACTTTGCTATCCCTTTTTTATTCTTTGGTTCAAAATCCAGGAAGTATTTTTACTCTTTGATCAGAAATAAACTTGCTTGTTTCTAATTTTTAAATTTTGTTAAAAAATTAACTAAATTAATTGACATATTTTTGTAATAACAAAACTTGTGGGATAGTTTGGCTAATAGAATTGGAAGTTTTCTTGTTCTAGCTTTGTTCAATTCCCATGTCCACTTTCATTCTAATGATAATGCAATCCCCATGCGGATTCATTTATTAAATAAATACATGCTCTATATGTTTTGTCAAATAAAACATTAAAAAATTTATTTTACTAAACTAGTATATATAATTCAATAGATAATACACTTCATTTTTTAAAATTAAATAAGTTGTATGAAATAGACGCACTTCCTGAGGAGTTTAAGTAATACAAAAGTCACTAGAGTCACTAAGAGTGACTGTTTAATTAAATTTTTAGCACAAATTAATTTACACCTTACATGCAGTTTTTTTTGGGGATAACTATTCTGCCGTAACAATGGACCAACAATGGAACATCAACCACCATATAATAATAACATTATTATTCCCAATTACGAGACAAAATAAAAATTTCACGTCACATATAACATATTTACGTTACAAGATTCACACATAATTATAACCTTAAAATGTGCCCTTTTTTGTGCCCTAGTGACCATGAAGACCACGTGGTCCCACGTGACATTGCATCTCAAATTATTTATTCTGAATTTTTATGTTAAAAAAGGTGACCAAGCGTGACAAGGGAACTGTCAAAGATAACATGGGAATTAGAGTCACTAATATTTTATGATAACTTTAAATTATATGCGAACTTATAATAATGTCTTAGACTTGTCTTATTAAAAAAAAATTATTAAAGTTTTTGATGTGTATATTTATTTACATAGTGGTTGTCCGTAGTGTGACTCTCACATCGTCCTTATCCAGGCCAAGAGCCCGGCACGTGGGGCCCGCACGTACCTATCAGTGCACACGTGGGCCCAGAGTGCAGCCTGTCCTCATCTGGCTGTCAATTATGATCTGGACCGTTGGGATTTCGCACGTGCCAGGCGAGGGCTTCTGGATTGGCATACGTGTGGAGGTGGGATTTTCCCTTTTTTTTAGGCTCTTTTTGGACCCCTACCATTATTCATTACACAAAAAAGCAACTTTTCGTTACAAGATTGTAAAACTGATTTTTTTTTTTTACAAACTTTCGATTTTAAATTGATTTTGTAAGAAGTTGTCTCTCCTGATTTTTGAAAATCGTACAACATTTAAACATTATTTGTATAAAATCTATCTAAAAATTGATTTTTTGCATACACTGGATTATATTTCGATCATAAGCTGTTCTCCTTTCAATTATCTCCACAATCATCTCATTATCAAATATCTGTCGTATATGAACTCTATGACGCTTCTCATGACAAATGGAATCATTACCTTGTTCAACACAAACAAACCCAGAAACTTGTACAACCCTTTCTATGTGGTCCATCTTTGTTTCAATTCTTGGTGTATCATCATCAGGAGGACCACTCAAAGAGTGTTTAATCACAAATTCAATGCACACTGATTAGTCAATAATAAGGAACAAACACTGTACACCAAACAGGGCTCCCACAAATACTGATAAAACTACGATTAATATACAAACAAAACGTATTCCCTTTGAAGGAGACGTTGTAGGGCATCCGTACAGACAAAACCCCGTCGATGAGAGGTACTGATGTATGTGCATCATCTGTATTTTATATTACTAGTTATTGCACACGTGCAAGTCAGGTAATATCGAATTGCACAGTCAATTGTTGAGTACATATGTCACTCTCCTGTTTGATCCAATTAAGCTTTGGGTTTGGTCAGTATCATCAGTATTTTATTATGAGATTGACACTTGTATTTAATAATTGAGTCTGCAGTTCGATTCATAGGTTATATAGTGCATCACATGTGTATATTGTTTTGGCTTTGAATTTTATTTAGGATTTGTTTTTAAATGACATTTTTAGAGAGAATTTAGGATAATTAGATTAGGTTTGTTGATAAAATTTTACAAATTATAATTCTTACTATATTTTTTTAAAAAAATCATATTTTGTAAGATAAAATCTAATATGTGAAGTTTTAAATATGAGACAAACATAACTTTTAATGAACTTTAAATTATTTTATAATATTATGGGTATATTAATATTAGTATTATTTAATATGAAATCTTATTAAATTGTATTTAAGAAATATTACTAATTTCATTATATTAGAAAATAAGAATATTACATTGGTTTATAGTAAATAAATGGTATTTGATAATTGGTGTGTTATTAAATATGTTAAGAATCATACTCAATTTGTAACAAAAAAAAAATTGTGAGAATATAATCATTTAAATATTACATATTAAAAATATTATTTATTATTTTAAAAATAACAGAAAACATTAGAGAGAATCTAGAATACCAAGATAAGATCTGTTGATGAACAACAATATATTTTTATTAATTTCAAAGGATAAATTGTTCAACAATGTCACCCCTTCAACTCCTACTTTTTATAGGAGTATAGATATTTAGTTATAAATGTAGTCATTTTTTCAGATCGCATACGTGATGTTTGCAAGAATGACTACACTGAGTGTCTAAGTGTAAGAACACCCAATAATTAAACACATGAATTATGTTAGTACCCCAGCTTATCTAGGTTTGTTGAAGTAGTGGTTTTCAGATCTTGTCCCCCATAAAGAAAAAGAAAGGAAGACTTGATGAGAGAAACTTCGGAGAAATTATAATCAAAATGGTGGGATTAGTGGGATTAGCCTAGTAATTAATGTGGAAGAATTTTTTATTAATTTAATGGAGGTGAAGAGCTGTCACTGAATTCCATCAGGGCCCTGTCTGAGAAAATTCAGTCTTTTATGAGCTTCGGTTCACATACACAATTGGATCACATTGGACTGCTATCTTTTTCAATGGTAATTTGATTTCCATAATCATATTCTGGTCACTTTTGCATATCCAACACATATTGATATTTTTAGAATATTTAATAATAAAATATATGTTTTCACCTATTCGAATTAATGAACTAAATGCATAAATTTTAGGTTTTCATAATAGAATATATTTTCAGATATATCTTTATATAATAGAGTATATATTCTTAGAAAGTTAGATGATGTCTGAGTATATCAGATATTATGATTCCTTTTCTGTAATTGTCATTTGTCATCTTGATGGTGTTCAATCACGACCGAATAAGAAAGTTTATTATTGCAATGCAAATGCTAGATTTTAAGTGATTGTCAAAATATAAATGGAGGTGAATTTGAATAATAATTTACTTATATGAAGGGGAAAAAATATGTTAGTTAAAAATATTTTAGTTTACAAAACTAGTCCAAAAAAAAAAGTAAAGAAAAACCACTAAATTTTTTTTTTAATTAATGACAAGATTTCCAGACACCACCTTAGTTCCATTTAGGGCATCCATGCTTGTATCTATCCTTATTCACCCAAACATTATTATTACTACAGTAACATCAACCTGATATCATTGCATGAATCATAAAGCCAATGATGCTATCCGAGGTTTGGGCACCTGGATAACATCAGACAGACATGGTGATTAATGGAAGAGTACTTATTCCATATAGAAAGATAAAAGTACTGAATGCACACATGCTATGCTTTCAATCTCATATTATATAATTATAAGTTAATGATAGTTACTTTGGATTGGATGATTCATGGATTACCACTAAGTTTGTCATTCTATTATTATCACATAAAGCTAGCTTGTTTGCTTGTTAACCATCCATTGCTCTTTATGTCCCATCTTATGGTGATGAAATAAAGGGATGCCTGAGACCACCACAAAAGCTTCATTGGGTCCACCTCCTTTTTTTCAATCCTATGCTCTCCAATTTCATAGACTTAATCATTGCCACACGTTTGCCTTATCCAAGCTCAAATATCCTATAAAGAGTGACAAAATCAATCTGAACTTACAAGAATTTCATTCCAAAAATCGTTTCCTCATTTCGAGTATTCTATAGAAACAATTTGCATGCCTCAGAATTCATTCCAAAAAAAAAACTACACTTTCTAAACACAGTAGAAATAAATAAATCAATGAAGTTCAATTTAATTGCGTGAGATCATATGGAAGAAAAAAAACACAGAATCTATATATACAAAAGCAGGGGAAATCTGTTTATGCAGAACATATAATACAGAAAGTGGTAAAAGCTACAACAACAATATGATCAAATACCATTCAAATGGCACTAACTTAAGTGGCAAAAACAAAAAAATTTATATGAAGGGCCTAACTTCCTAAGCAGAAGTAAATTATCCTCACCTTCACAACCATCTCCAAAGAATTGTTGTGTAACTCTTCCTCTCTTTTGTGTTTTTAGTTCTTCTCATGTTCATTCCCCTCCACCACCTCCGCCAAGCTCCCGTCAGACCCCGAGACCGCCGACACCCCCGACCCAACCTGTATCTCCTTAAACATCGCCATCACCTGCAACATCGTCGGCCGCCTCCACGGCCTATCGTCCAAACACGCGCATGCGATCTTCAAATGCTGCAACAGCTCCATCTCCAATGTGGG
This sequence comes from Acorus calamus, assembly GCA_030737845.1. Lineage (NCBI taxonomy): Eukaryota > Viridiplantae > Streptophyta > Magnoliopsida > Acorales > Acoraceae > Acorus > Acorus calamus. The sequence continues at coordinate 5,716,205 of CM060867.1, read as the reverse complement.
ATCCCCCTTCATCAGTTCTCTATCAAAAACATCAGTTATCTTCAGCCTCGCGTGCTGCTTCACCCACCCAACAAGGTTGTTGTCCCCAAAATCCGCCGAATCCGTCGGCTGCCTCCCCGTGAGGAGCTCGAGCAACACCACGCCGTAGCTGTAGACGTCTCCTTTGGTCGAGCACCGGAAGCTCTGGTAGTACTCCGGCGGGACGTACCCGGGCGTCCCCGCGAGCGTGCTCACGCTCAGGTGGGTGTCCGCTGTGCTCATCATCCTCGCCATCCCGAAATCCGAGACCCTCGCCTCGAGATTGTTGTCCAACAACACGTTGCTCGACTTCATGTCGCGGTGTATGATGTGTGGGGTGCAGTTGTGGTGCAGGAACGCCAACCCCCTTGCGGCGCCCACCGCGATCTTCCTCCGCGCGGGCCAGTCGAGCTTGATCCCCAGCTTCTTGTGGTCGTGGAGGACGTCGTCGAGGCTCCCGAATCGCATGTACTCGTAGACGAGCAGCCGCTCCTCCCCGACCTTGCAGTACCCCAATAAAGGGACGAGGTTCCGGTGCTTGATCTTCCCAATCGTCTCCATCTCCGCCATGAATTCCTTGTCCCCTTGTCTGCTCACATTGATCAGCTTCTTTATCGCGACGGTGTTCCCGTCCTTCAATTGCGCTTTGTAGACGTCCCCGAACCCGCCCGACCCGATCAGACTATCGCTGTGGAAGCCATTGGTGGCCTCGAGAAGGTCGGCGAACGTGAGCTTCCGAAGCGGCTTCTCGAATGTCGCGAGGTTTATGCTCATCGCCTCTCTCGTGCCCGTGAATTTCCAGGCGGATGCCGAGTACGACCTGCTCTCGCTGTGGTGATCGCCCCCGCCTCCATCGACTTCCTTGCTCTTCCTCCTCTGCCGCTTCCGGCTCTCGACGGCTATGATGATCAACCCGAAAATGCAGAACAGAGAGAACAGCAAACCCATGGCGATGCTCCCCGCGAGCGACGCCTGCCTCCGGTGCGACTTCTGGCGCCCCATCCCCGTCGAGTTCGCGTTCGCCTCGCACGGAGGGAGAGGGAACCCGCAGAGGCCCGAGTTGTTCTCGTACCGGTACGCGGGGAACGTCGCGAGCTGACCCAATTCGGGGATCGACCCGTTGAGCCTGTTATGTGAAAGGTCGATCTCGGAGAGCATCGACATCCCGGAGAACGACCCGGGGATCTGGCCTTCGAGGGCGTTGTAGGAGAGATCGAGCACGGCGACGCTTTTCAGGCTGCCCAAGTTGACCGGGATCGGGCCGGAGAGGTCGTTGTGGCCCAGATTGAGCACCATCAGGTAGTACATGCTCCCGAGCTCTTCCGGGATGGGCTGGTCGAGGTGGTTGTAGGAGAGGTCGAGGAAGATCATGGACCCATTGTTGTTGAAGGTGTATTTGGTGCTCCCCATGTAGACTCTAGTGAAGTTGCAGGACCGCCGCGTCGGGACTCGGTTGAGCTGCTCGGGCCGGATCCCCGCGAACTCCAAAAGGTTCCCCGCGCCGCGGCATTCGGCGCTCCCGTCGTTCTTCAAATACACGTACCGCTTCCCCGTGACGAGCCCGACAGCAATCTTCCCGGACTGCTTGGCAATGGTGATCGGGATCGAGCCGTTCAATTGGTTGCTGTTGAGGTCGAGCCAGACGAGGCTCCTGCAGTCGCCGATCTCGGGTGGGATCGGGCCGGAGAAGGAGTTGTTACCGAGCTTGAGAATGGCCAGGTTCGACATCCTTCCGATCCACGGCGGGATCGGACCTGATAATCTGTTGCTTGAGAGGGAGAGCCAGTTCAAGTTGGTGCAGTTTTGGAGGCCGGAAGGGATGGTCCCGACGAGGCCATTGTTGTCTAAAATCAGGTTTTCGAGTGTCTGGATCATGGAGAGCTCTTGCGGGATCTCCCCGTCTAAGAGGTTCAACCATATTATGAGGTCGCGGAGGCGGGAGAGGGAGCCGAAGGTGGAAGGGATCGGCCCTTTGAGGAAGTTGAAGCTGAGATCGAGCGAGATGAGGCCGGAACAATTGGCGAGCGAGGCCGGGACCGCCCCGGTGAAGAGGTTGTCTTGCAAATAGAGCTCTTTGAGGACGAAATTAGGGTTTCCGCAGAGGGTTTGGGGGATTTGTCCGGTCAGGTTGTTCGAGCTCAGATCGAGGAGCTCGAGTCGATAGAGGTCGGAGATCGAGTCGGGGAGGGAGCCGGTGAAGCTGTTGTAGGAGAGGATCAGGTTTTTGAGGTTCTGGAGAGTGTTTAGGGTTTCGAAGGGGATTTCGCCGGAGAGGTTGTTGTTGGAGAGGTTAATGGTCACCAGGGACGGACAGTCGGAGAAGTCGATCGGGCCGTGGAGGTGGTTGGAGGAGACGTCAAGGTCCACGAGGCCGTGGCAGTCCGAGAGACGGCCGGAGAATTCGTTCTCGGCGAGGAGGAGGGATGAGAGGGTCCCCGGGACGGAGGGGAGGTCGCCGGAGAGGTGGTTGGAGGAGAGGTTGAGGGAGGTGAGGCGGAAGCAGGAGGCAAAGACGGCGGAGGGGACGTCGCCGGAGAGGGAGTTGGAGGAGAGGTCGAGGCGGAGGAGGGCGGAGCAATTGACGGAGGGGGAGAGCCCGCCGGAGAGGTTGTTGAAGGAGAGATCGAGGTCCTCAATCGCCGGGAGGTCAATCGCTGGAAGTTCGCCGGAGATAGCGTTCCTCGACAGGTTCAGCCGCCGGACCCCGCCGGCGGACAATGCCCATTTCAAGACTCCCCCGCCGGAGATCTTGTTCACGGAGAGGTCGACCACTACCACTCCCAACCTCCCGCCAGCACCAGCGTTCGCCGGAAAGGCTAAAGAGTTGCCGGAGAGGTTGAGAGACACCAGAGACGAGCAACCGATGCCCTCGATAGCGGTAGCGAAGCCGGAGACTGAGTTGCCGGAGAGGTCGAGCTCGTGAAGGGAACCGGCACAGCGAGATCCGGAGAGGACGTCGAGGTCGCCGGAGAGGTTGGAGGATCTGAGCAAGAGCCTCTCGAGGCCGTCGAGTGAAAGAAGGGGAGAGACGGATTTCAGATCGGCGTCGAGAGGGAGCGAGTGGAGGTCGACGGAGAGGGAGCCGGAGTCGCCGCAGACGACGCCGGAGTAGGAGCAGATTGAGCGGCCGGGGAGCCAGTCGGAGAGGACGTTGGGGTTGGGGAGGGAGGATTTGAAGGAGATCAGAGGGTGAGAATCGGCGGAGGAGGAGGTGGTGAGGGTGAGGGTGAGGAGGAGGAGGAGGAGGAGGAAGAGAAGGGGTAGGGCCATGGAGAGAGGAGGGGGATTAGGGTTTTTAGGGTTTCGGAGCGACCATGGAAGAGAGGTCTGAAAGGAAGAGAAGATGAGAGAGAGAGAGAGAGGTGTTTTTTATATGGGATGAAAAGATTGGGAGGATGCGAAGGTGAAGGGATTGGGTCACATGGCATGTGAGAGGAACTGTTGAAGCTGAAGCTGTGCATGTGTTTTTTTATGAAAAAATTAATTAGGGATCCAATAATCACTCATGAATTATTTTTACATCTTTGGAAAAAATTTGGGGCTCTAAAAAGTTAAATAAATTTCTTTTAGGTCATTCAAAATGGATCTCGTTAGTCTGTTTAGTTTTTCTAGATATCTAAATCAGTGAAAAATTATCTTTAGATCATTTAAAATGAATCCCCTGTTTGTTAGAATACTGAAAATGTACATCAAATTTTCTATAAAGATTAGTAATGTACTGAAAAATGTTAACAATATAGTGAAGATGCTTAACAATGTATTGAAGAGTGTTAATAGAGTACTGAAAAAATTGGTCAGAGGTATTTTTGATATTTTTAACAAACACGGTAACAGTGTTCGATTCCAGAGACCTAAAGATAATTTTGCATCGCCCTAGGGACTAAAACAAATCTAAGAGTTTTAGGGACCTAAAATTAACTCACAGGTGACCTCTGGACTCCTAATTGATTTTCCATTTATTTATTTATTTTTATTATTTTATTTAATGAACGTTCTTTTTTTTTTAATAATTTTGATCTTGTCTGTTTCTATTTGAAATGGAGACGTAATCCGTGGTTTTCTTTCAAGGGGCACTTATTGAGATTTTTTGTTTTTTGTTTGCTTGGTTGTTTAAAATATTATGAACGTATATTGTCCTGAGTAGATATAGATATAAAATATGAAAATAGTATTTATATTATAATTAAATGAGTAGGAGCATTTTCAATTCTATAGTTAAATAGGTATTTAATTTGAATAAAAGTCATCTAAAATTTTATTCAATAGTTTATTTGTACTTATATCAAATCAAATTTTTACTTAAATTTGTGTCTAAATTAAAGAAGACTGCAAATATTTATATAAAATTTTCAATGGCTTTTTTTTCTTCAATTTCATATGTTTAAAAAAATAAGTAAATATAAAGTGATGGTTGGAGACACCCTATATCAAATGAAACTTTTACCTAAATTTTTAGTAAAATTTGGATTCTAAGTTTGAGTAAGGATGAGACATTGACCTAACAAATTGTGTAGTTAACAAACTTGGTTTATTTTTGAGAATTTTTTTTAAAAAAAAACCAACAATAAGAAGGCTCCATACCATAAAATTAAGAATAACTATACTGATACAGGAAAATGGCATTTACACTAATTGGTTATGATGTTTTTCATGTGAATATATAGATCCAATAATTTTAAAATTTTAATTTAAATTGACGTAAAATGAATAATTTATTTAAATAACGAATATTACTAATGTATATATGAATTTTCAAACATGTTTGATATCATTATTATTAATAATTATAAAGATTATGCAAATAGATTAATTAAAAACAATAATTCAAAAACCAACCACAAAAAATATCTCATTGTAGTGGAACTTGTTTTTAGTAGTTAATCACTTATTTCTTCCTCTAAAATTGCATTATTTATATTTTTAAATCATTAATATACTTACATACATTACTTTATTTATCTAAAAAAGTAAAAATGCACTAATCCAGTCATAAATTGGAAAGAAAGTATATTAAAAAATCAAACAAACAATTTATCACGCAACTTACGTGGCTTCATTACCTGAAGGGTAATTTAGTCATTTCAGAACTCATTCGCCCTGCCGAAGAAGTTTTTCAGCTCCTAGTGTTCCAGAAATTGACGATATTGCCAGCCTCATTTTTCCATTTTACCCTTATCGTCATTTCACTGAGGAGGATCATTTCGTAATTTCAAACACGCCAGCTAAAATTCTTCAGTGATACGTCACTATCAGATCTTATATCGTGATTTACCGAGGTAAATATTTATTTTTCAAAAATATCATAATATAGTAAAAACAATTATTATTTCAAACAAATGAAAATGTCGTTGATTCACAAACAAACAGTAACGGATAAAAAAGTAAATCACGTTTTTAACCCAACCTCGACTCCAGTTCTCCGAGACGAACTTTAACTTAAAATAATCACCAACACTGTTCATTCTCCACCGTTCGATTGATGTAACAAAAAAAGCAAAACACCAGTAACGATTCTCCGAGAGTTATCTCAACATCAACCGACACGAACGTGGTCCCATGAAAATTACACATACGTAAGGCTGGTGGGGTCAACGGAATGTGTCCGGGAGATGACGTGTCGGTTTGAGAAGTCGACACGTGTAATGAAGATGACATGAGAGAGTGGGTACTCTGTTTGACCAGCCGGAGGAGTCCGAGCTGGCCTTTTGTGGGATTCCATTGGATGTGCGGCTCTTGATGTCGGGGATGGAGTTTCATAGCCGTCCGATCTTCTTTGGACGGATGATATTAACTCCGTTACTGATGAATGTTGCATGTTTTTTTTTCATAATTTTAATTATAATATATAATTTTATTGTACAAAATATTTGCATTTTGCAATTATACTTACGGGACAGTTAATTAAGATTGTCGTGGACAAAATGTTTATATCTATGGATTTATATATCTTAATTTATTCAATTATGACATTTGTTCATATACAAAAAATCCAGCATTATTTGATTGAGACATTATTCAATAGACATAAGTCTAATGTTATCCAATTAAAACATTATTTCATAAACAAAAAGTTCAGTGTTATTCGATTGAGACATTATTTCATGTACAAAGAGTCCAACGTTATTCGATTGAAAAAAAAAATTTCGTGGACAAAGAGTATAACGTTATTCGATTAAGACATTTACATTTTACCATACGTTGTTCAATTTAAACAGGATTTATAAATTTTTCTCAAGTGATAGACTTTTGTGAACTTTATAAAGAAAAATCTAAAAGAAAATATCATTTCAAAATCCCACCCAAATGCGTGAGATTCTAATGTCTTTTTTTTACAGCATTCTGAATATTTTTTTTCTTTTAAAAAAACTATTTTCTTTCATGAATGATGGTTATCTAATGTCTTTCATATTTTATTCATAGTTTTTCATATTTTCTCTATTTATCATTTTTTTAATGAATATGTAGATCAATGAAATATTGATATTATCTCATATGTTTACAAAAGTTTGTAAAATTATTTGAAAATCAATATGTGAAAGTCTGAAAAATCTGTAAAAGTCTTTGAAAATCAATGTAAATCAATCTGTGAAAGTCTGCAAAAGTCTGTAAAAGTCCATAAAAGTCTATTAGAGTCAATATGTGAAAGTCTGCAAAAGTCTGTAAAAGTCTATAAAAGTATATGAAAGTCCATGAAAGTCTGCCAAAGTCTATGAAAGTCTGTAGAAGTCTGTGAAAGTCTATAAAAGCCTATGAAAGTTCATGAAAGTCAATCTGTGAAAGTCTATGAAAGTCTACAAGACTGAATTTTGCGAAAGTATACAAAAGTCTGTAAAAGTTTGTAAAAGTCTGTGAAAGTCTACAAAGTCTGTTAAAGTACATCACTTAAATAATGTCCATATAAATCCATCAAAATCTGAATCGACTACCCCCATTAAATACCAAAAATTAAAAGTGTACACAAGTATCGAAAAATAAAAAATACAATACTGATGGAGTTCAAAACTTTAATTTTAATGAAACTAATCCTAGTAATTTTTTTATAATGAAAACTAAGTTTAGGATTTTGAACATTCATCTCAATTATAAAAAAACTATATTATAACTTAGGTGGGTTGAACCTAACATTTCGGTGGATTGAAGTAAAGATTTTAGCGTCAGGGTTCTATCTGAATTTGGACTTTAGTTAAACTTAACTCAATTTGAATTTCATGTGTTATGTTGTATCTCTTTCGGAAAAATGCATAGTCCTCTGTATAATCTCATATATAGCCCTTATTAGGTTTTTTAACCTTATTAGGTTTTTTAAATATACGGTTGTCTATTAAATTATATAATGTTATAAAAAGTAAAATATTAAGGATGTAACTTGAAATTGTTGAACCTGATCCAACCCAATATTTGAGCAGGTTTGTATTGGGGTTTCAGCTTGCGAGTTCAACCCAAACCTGAAATATAGATGATAAATTTAAATATTCTCTGTCTTATTTTAATTTATTATGAAATAAAATTTGAATTGTTCAATTTATTTTTATATATAATAAAAATGTTGTTTAATTTTATTCTTCTTATTTTTTTCATGGTGTATATTAACTTTTACAATTTTAATTGTTTAGAATGAAATATTTTAGAAGTTAAACCTGAACATGATCTGAGCTCAACACGAACTCAACCTAATCTCAATCAAACCCAAACTCAACCCTGACCTGAACTAAATCCAATGGGGTGGGTTTGGGTCGAACTTCTCGAGTTTGAGAACAAGTTGGGCTGGATTAAGTTTGAGTTGACTTCCTTTTAGTTTAGGTTTAGTTTGAGTTAAGTTCCAACCTGACCCGAGTTGATCACATATGAAATATACACTAAAATACATCACGATAGTGCAATATATATTGTGATCCCGTAATTTAAACAATACTATCAGAACTAGGGGACTAAAGTTGGGGTGAAGGAACAGTAAAATGAAATGAGTATATCGGTTTTCTATGTTTTTACATGTAAGGTATCAACTTAAAATTTTTTAGAAGGAAAAATTCAAATAACCCTCTGCAAACTGCCTGAAATCTTTGTAACTCTTCTGATTTTTCTTAAAGTCTATATAACCCATTGAAAATATCTATATAAATCCAAATAACCCCTAAGTTAAACTTATGTTATCATATAGGGAATATTCTGCTTGTTTAACCTTTAGTGAAAACACAGTCTGCAATTTATTAAAAATGCAGAAAATCATTTATAAATGAAGATTTTACTCCTTCAGATAGATTAGAAAACCTTATCTAGAAGTGTAAAATCATAATTTATAGATAATTTTTCTATTTTTAACACAATATAGGGTTTTTTTACTATATTATGTTATCATCTAGGAGTTAATTAGACAATATATTTATAAAATAATTATAATCTGTCAACAAAAAAAAATAATTTAGTGGGCTACATGGATTTCTGACAATTTACATGTGGTTAAATGGATTTTCCCCTTTTTCTAAATTTATTTTGAATAAAATCTGGACTGAAGTTTATAAACCGGTTGTTAGCCTTGAATGATGAACCGTATAAGGTGAAAAACAGATATCCGCCGCAACAACAGACGAGAAACCAAAACGGGAAAGCTGTCGCTCTCACAGCCCCTCACGAACGGGTTTTCGCTGTCCTGTCCGAGATCGCGAACAAAAGATCCCGCACGTGTGAATGCGATTTCCAATTATTGGAATCCCGTGTGTCCCACGTGGGGACGATAGGATGACGTCACGAACAGCGGCGCGGTTAGAAAGTGGGTGAGAGATAAGACGGGTCACTGAACTGCACAAAAAAGAAAGAAATGGTTTTGTGTACGTGCTGTGCTGTGTCCTCCCACTCTTGTTCGGGTTTTCTTTTCTTTTTTTTTTTTACTTTTGACCCATTTTTATTTGAATGCTATTATTTAAAAAGGAAAATCCATACAAGTCCTCGAAATTTGACTGAAATCTACATAACCTCATCATTTTTTTTTAAATTCATATAACCTCCTAAAAACACCTAGTAATCAAAATAACCCCCTTGAATAAAATTTTTGATTATAAATTATAAATATTTTGCATATATTCTTTTTTATTAACCCTAATTGAAAATACGATATACTAAAAAACTATTACAATGGGTCAAAAATACAAAAAATCATATGAAAATGATAATTTTACTTTCTCTGGATATATTATAAAAATCTATTCGGAAGGGTAACATCGTCATTTATAGAAGATTTTTCACATTTTTAACACATTGTAATTTTTTTTGGTATGTTGTGTTTTCTACCAGGGTTAACTAAACATAATATTTATAAAATATTCATCATCGGTAAACTCAAATTCTTTCAGGGGGTTATTTGGATTTACTATGTGTTTTTAGGGGGTTATATGAATTTTAAAAAAAGTCAGGGGTTATATGGATTTTAATCAGTTTATAGGGGGTTATGTGGATTTTTCCCTATTTAAAAAACATCCCCAGCGGTTAAATGACCCTCTTTTCTTAAAATTACATCCTCATTTTAAAAAATAAATAAATAAAACAACTTCCTTCGATTTATTTATAACACTGCATATTTGTTTTGAAAAAAATGCATGTATCCAAATTTGGCTAACTTTTATAGAGTTATATCCATTTTTCCATTAGGTGTGGGTGGAACCGTGGAAGTGACAAGGATAAAAAAAGTAATTTATTCATGTGTGATTAAGTTAACTACACCCTAATTTCAAGGTGTTAGGTAGGGTGGTATATCTATACAACCGAAATAATTAGGGGATTATATGATTTTCAAAATAAAGAAGAGTCGATATGGATATAAGCAAACTTTTAGGGGGTTATATGCATTGTTAAGAGGTATGTAATATATTAAGAATCTAATTATATAAGGGTAGATTAGTCATTTGTGTTTCCAAAATTGTGAAATGAGACTTTTTTGTATAATTTTAAAAAGTTGTTAATTTGGGTATTTTAACTTTTAGGAGACCTCTTTTGATATTTTTACAAAAAAAAAATTATGATAAATAAGTGATTTTGTATTTAGGGTACCCATTTATTGAGAAACCAGAATAATTTCTAATAAAAAAAATTTGAATAACAAGTTAGGATGACATTCTTGATTTGAGAGTTTAGAGATCTCTCTCTGATTTCTCAAACTTTCTCGAAATAAAGAAAGAATATTTGTAATGGATTTGAATGTGCTTAACTCAAATGGAGTACCCCCTTTTTAGGCAGCTTTGCATTGTCAATTTATACATTGAATTGTCCAACATGAAGTTCATAATGTATCTAAATGTGCTTAACTCAAATGGAGTACCCCTTTTTAGCCTGCTTTGCATTGTCAATTTACCACATTGAATTGTCCAACATGAAGTTCACATTCGAATCTCATGTATCATATTTTAAAAAAAATAATGTAGATCATTTTTGTAATATTCTTATATCTTAAAGAAAATATTTTATCATTGTAAAAACATAGTTTTGATAATTTTAAGTCAATTATTTTATTTTTTGAAATTCTACTATTGACTTCACATCAGATTGAAAGAACTAGAATGTATCTGAAATTTAAGAAAAATGAAGAGCGATAGCTCTATATCAACTTGATTTTTCAATATACCAAAGTAGAGCTCGCTAAAGAAATTAAACTCGAATGATCATGTGAGGATGAAATTCTCAATATGAAAATATAGAGATGTTTTTCTTGATTTCTCAATTTTTCTGTAAAAAGAGAAAAAATGTTATGAGTGGATCATAATATTTATATAAGAAGCTTTACTAGTCACATGTCATGGTGTCCATTTCTTACATTTGACTATTCCACATAAAGTCTTCATTCTTCTTACTAATGGGGCACAAATATCTCATCCAAGTCTAATTTGAATCTTATAAAGCTACACATCAAACATGTTACACAAACCGCTTAACAAAAACTCAAAGGGCACAAACCAAATTAAAACTATGTCTCTTGGTGATTCCCCTGCCTCTTCATACCCCCGCAGCATAGGCCACTTCATCAGCATCTGCCTAGTTCAATTCTTTGTACAAATTCAAATCAAATATAACATTGCAATGGGTATAAAAGTGCCACCCTTTGAATATGTTAACCTTCCTTGATCTATTATGAAATTAAGCTTGCAATTCTACTTTGTAACACATCACATTTAACAATTTTTTAATTAAACAAGAACATAGCACAAATGCATAATCATATAGACTAGATATAACTAAAGAATATGAGTATTGTATCATCCCTTTGTAGGCCGTTGATGAATTTCAAGAAAAATAACCACAAATAATGAAGCCAAACAAAACCACTACTAGATTATCTACATCTCAAGTATGCTTCACATTCAACTATTACTGATTACTACATTTTTTTAATTAAAAAATTGCATTCTTCCACCAAGAATGAAACCCCAAAAAAATGAGAAAAAAACTTATATTTACGCAGATAACTTAACTACACATTAGCAACATCATTTACTAAAAGTAAAAGCATCCAATCAGCATAATCCCATAATTCCTGAGATTGAATCAAGCTTATGAAAATAATAATAAAAAACCCATAAACCCCATATTGATTTAATAAATCTCATCATCGAAAGAACACCAAACCCTTCAACAAGAGTAGTAGAGAGAGAGACCAATGGATATGAAAAGAGACACTCGATGTGTAGATCAATGGTTGTGACATGGAGATTGAAGGTGTTATCGAAGAAGATCGGGCAAGAGTTTCGGATCACAAAATTTTTGGAGAGAAGATTGGGTAGGTCTACATTTTGGAAAAAAATTGAGCGAGAAAATAGGGGCTCACATTTCAGTTAAAATAAGGTTGGTATGTATCGGGAAGGCAAATTGTATTTTGGGAAGACCTACAGAATTTAACGGATGGAAAATTTTACAAACCCTCCATTAACATCATGTGATCTCACGTGAAACTTAACCTTATATGTCCATATTTAACTGGTTCACACAAAAGATCCATGTGGCTTTTCCACAAGAGATACGAACCCCTCATTACCCACAAATATATATAAAAAAAGGAATTTTTCTTAGCTTTCCCTCAATTTATTCGCCAAACTAAAATTCATATCCAACCAATAGAGTCATCCTAAAAATAATTGGCAAAATGGGACCTCATGCAAAATCCTTAAATGAACCAATGTGTTCACACAAAGATTTTTGTGAAACCCATCATAAAATCAAACAAATTTTTAGATCACCTATCTCAATTATTTACACAAATGATCTTGATAGTATAAAATCGAAATTTCAATAGAGTAGAAATAAAGAAAAATAAATTACAAATAAAGTTAAAAGAGGAATAAAAATTCAAAACCAAAACAAATTAATATTAAAACTTTATTTTTTTGAAGGGTTCAAGGGGCCTACATGGTTGGGGTTCTAGACAATATAAAAAAACTTGGAGAAATTAATTAAGGGTCTACGTGGTCACCGTTTATTATTTTTAGGTCTTTGAAGTTTTTCAAATTTTTATTAGGTTTCTATGGTGGTGAAAAATTATCTTTAGGTCCCTCCAGCTAAATATTATTAAAACATACCAAAAATACCCCTTTTTCAATTATTTTAGTACATTACTCGTACTCTCCAATACATTGTTTATTATTTCTAGTGCACTGTTAACATTCCCCATACCATTCTTACACTTTGCATAAATTGCTCCCCCATTCAATTATTTCAGTGTTTTATAAACCCTCCCCAGTACATTGTTAAATATCTTCAGTACACTGTTAACATTTCACAGTACATTATTTACATTCGCATAATTGGGCGAGGGCATTTTTAGTATTATTGAACAACATACGGCAAGCGGGACCTAAATATAATTTTTCACCGTCTTAAAGACCTAAAAATAACTTTAATTTTTTCAATAACCTAAAAATAATAGACGGATGACCCATGAATCCTAATTATTTTTTTAAAAAAATTCATATTAATACATCCCGATAAAAATTACATAATTGTGTATCATGTACCGATAAAATTTCGGTCGATACATGATGATTTAAAAAAATTTAGATGACACTATTAATGTGGATACATGTGGGGGCGTGGAGGAGTCTGTGAATAGTTGACATGCACGTGCATAGCATTAAATGTGTTGTCGTGGAAGAGATCATGATGAAGCTGTTCCGGTGAGGGTTTGTGGGCCGTTTGATTTGATCGGACAATCATATTGGGTTTGCCCAGTTGTCACATGAAGATGTGCATTTTCATGTAATCCCTTATTTTTCCTAAATTCCATATATAACCTACTAAAAATGTAAATTCAAATAATCTTTTGAATTAAAATTTCGTTAACATATAAAAAATATTCATGTAAATATTATGTTTGGTTAACTCTGCTGGGATAAAATCATCATTTACAGATGATTTTTTATATTTTTAACACATTGTAGAAGTTTTTTTTGTATATTATGTTATCACTCAAGGATAATCATACAAAATATTCGTAGAATAATCCTAATCCGTCAATCAAAATTTAACTCATGAGACTGTTTAGATTTACATAAGTGTCTTGAGGGGGGTTATATGGATTTTAAGAAAAGTCGGAATGTTATATGGATTTTGGATAATTTACAAGGGAGTGTGGATTTTTCTCCTTTTTTTAAAAAAAATGTTCGACTCAAATAATCTTTTTACAGTCTAAAACGCAAAACAAATATATTTTTATTTTTCTAAAAATAATAAACATCATCCCATGATATATACTTTGATAAAAAAAAATGTACATCGCTTTATTTTCGAATTGAATGAGTGTAAATAAGACTGAGTATACCAATACCCTTTTTGTTTTGAAAATGATAGGACAATCTCATTTGCAGTCTTCGCTGGTTTTTTTAGATACCGTTTGGCTCGGCGTCCTGCACCTCTGCGTCCGTTGAAGCTCTTTGCCTCCGCCGAATCTATGTTTCCATGCGTCGGAACCGCGAGAGAGAGATAGGCGTTGAACGGACATTTTCATTTCAACCGCAAACGCCGGTTATTGTGTTTGTTTGGGCGGTAGCGGTGCACCGAGTCGACCGATGCGAACGTGCTCAAACCGCGCTCCCAAACGGTATCTTAAAACTTGTATAACTGCAATTGAGGCCGAAAAACAAAGGGTACATGATATTTCCTAAGAGAAATCCTGCCCAAGGAGGAGTTCCATTTTGGAAGCTGGATTGGGCCATTATATTGTAATAATGGGCCACTAATGGTTATCATAACCATTACCCAAGTCCATCAAAAGGATCTCGGCCAGCACTGTTCAAACGGGGAGAAGAAAGTAAAAGTTACATTCAATTTTTTTTGCAAATATGTTTGCAGCACCCCACATGTTTTAATTTATTTTGTAGTATACACTTTTTTAAAAAGAATATAGACAACTGTTACCCACCAATTTCATTAAGAAAGGAATTTGTATATATCAGAATGAGGGTGGGAGGATACAGAATGAAAATGAAATAACTAAAAAAAACCAAAGAACCCATTGGATAGATCCGGGGAATAAATAGGCTATCGACTTGGAATCGATTCCGCCCTTAAACAAAGTGAGCCTATGCTACCACCTTGATTGCTCCTCACTCGAGGAGCACCCTCCGCACCGCGATCAATTCACGCGCCCAATCCCAAAAAAAGCAACTCCGTGAGCTCCCACATGTTCTCCACGTACACCCTCGCGCCGTTGAAAAAAGCTTCATTTCTCGAGCGCCAAATCACCCAGGAATCCATATGGATGACCGAGCTTGCGATGGTCCGTGCATGCCTCGGTGTTGAACGGGAGCGCAGGTCTGCACCTACCTCCACATATTCTCAGGAGAAAGGAAGGGGTTGAACGGGAGTTTAGTCTATTTTGTATTATATACTTAGGTAATGAAATACATTATGTTATTAAAAAGACAAAATGTATATACTCATATATATTGAATACAAATATATTTATATTTTTTGTAATAGAGTATATATTGACAATAGGAGTATTTATCAATCAATTTCATTTACTATGTTATTAATGTGACGAATGCAAACTAAATATATCGACACCTAACCCTAATAAATTGGGCACTTGTACACTATCCATTTTGCAGCTTCATTTGCAACCCAGATGGTCTCTCAAGTCGACTATACACTTCACTAGTGGAGTGCATATACTCCTAATGCAGTATATATTCCACTAGTGTAGCGTATGAATAAAAAAAAATTTAAAAAAAATATATATACTATTTTATCTAGACTTATACTTTATTTTTTATAATAATGTATACTTCAATAGGCAAGTAATATACTTTAATTAAAAAAATTAGAATGAATAGGGGGTTTTTGTTTTTTTGGACTGAAAATGATTAGGGTTGTAGATGGGATACACATGGGACTGAATGTATCTTTTTCCCATCAACTATGCTATCGGCAATTTGTCTCCTACTATCACACGTAAAACTCGAAGCCCATTTGTCTGGCCCATTTGCAATACTATCCACACCAAGAAGAACACCCAAAATGCAATAGTTTTTTTTAAAAAAAAACATCTCTCTCACACACCTATATTCTATGAACTCATTTATAAAAAAATATAATTTTTTTAACAATGCGTATATCATGTTACAATAAATGTGTGTTTGAAATCTGAATTATATGATACTGAAAATGACATTTGAAAAAGAATCGGTGTGTAACACCCGCTCGAAGAGCGCACACACATTTCATTAAAGAAGCGAGAACCTTTATAAAAGTGAATATATACTTCCGCATAAGAAATAGACACCGGCAAAAATCTACTTTTTTTACATGTTTATTGACTTGATTGTTTGAGATTTTGCTTTCTTTTCTATAGGTCTCACTCCTCTCGCATGCCAATCGGAGTCCTCATTTGTGGTATTGATTGGAAATTGACCATACAAAATGGGTTGTGAGGAAGAATTTTGAATGGAAAAGATTATAAAATCTACCTTCACAATTTCACAACCTTTAGGAGATAAGTGGGTCTCCCGTTCACAACCTTTATAATCATCTGGATCTCCCATTCACAATTTCTCCTGACAAAAAAATGAGGGGATCTTGCGTTATCGATTGTTACCCGAGGATTTGTCTGTTCGAATGGGCTTTAATGCGATCCATCCCAAAAGACATACTTTTGATTAAGAGTGCTGTTATACTCAGTTTTTTTTCTCAGTTCAAAACACAGACTTATATACCTCGTTACAGATTCAATGAAGTATATATCTCATTAGATGGTATATATATTTTACTAAATTTTTTTTTATACTTATTAAAAATGGGTTCATTCAACTTGAAATGGAATAATATGCATTTTTTATTAAAATATATACCTCATTAGATTATGTTTACTATTTTTTAAAAAATAAAAATATATAAGGTCTGAGTTTTAGTTGATGAATGTGACTGAGTGTATTAATTTTCTTTGACTAAAAGGAGGTGAGTGGGTCCGATTGAGAGAGGTGATCCACAGATGGGTTAATCGATTGGACAATTATACGTGGTGTTTTTTTTTTTTTGCTTGGTAAAAACTCTATAACATGAGATTAAGTTAATACACAAATCAATTTATTGGTAACATTTTCGAGTATTTAGAATAAAAACTTTGTGATTATTTCAAGTTAATATATAAATCAATTCACTGGTAACATTTTTTTTTTCTTGGTAAATAAGCTTTTTTTTTCATTCAATAAACCTCTACAAAAAGTACATCAGATGAAGATAGATAGATAGAGAAAGGTTGGGTGGGGGGGGGGGGGTCAGAAATGTAACCCAACAATGCCAGATACTTTGATACTTAGGAAAATGTGTACTTGGGAACTGGTAACATTTTTGAGTGTTTAGAGTAACAAGATTTGTAACAAGACATGACTATTTCATGTCCTATAAAATTCATGAAAATGTGAATCTGGTTGCATTGAAAATTTATCAGCATACTTATCTCTCATCTCATCTTATTAAACAGAAATTGTCATCTCATATCAACCTATTAAACCCTCTCATTGCTGAGGTGGAACTTTGATTCCAACTACACGGAAAATTAATCAAAACATTCATTTCCCATCAATACATTAATTAAGGAAAATGATATGTCGTTTGCAATCTTTAAACGTTCTGATTTTTGTAAAAAAATATATACTGGTCCAATAAAATATATATTATTGTAAAAAATAAAATATATATACTTAGATAACCGATGCATAATTTTTTTTAAAAATATTTTAAATTTTCATAGTCTACACTAATATAGTACACACTCCGCTAGTAGAATGTATTGATGGCTGGGGGGACCACCTCCAAGTAGAAGTCATCACAGATAGGCTTGTCAACGGGTCGGGTCCGGGTCCACCCCGCCCCGATCCGTTAGATCCGAGACCCGACTGCTTTATTAGTATATGCTCATATATTACAAAACTATTAGTATTAGTTGACCCATAATTTTATTTCTTATTTATCAAGTTACAAGTATAAATTTTAACTCATTTTTGTATCCATAAGTCCATAACCAAGCCCATAAATCATAACTCATAACCAACCAAACCTACCCGTTGACAAGTCTTATTAGTTTATTAGCTTTTGAATTTATATAATTAATTGATTTGTTGCATGATTTATGTTCATTGTTTAAGTTAATATGTTAGTGTTTATTATTTTGAATGTTGTTTAGATTAATATGTAATGTCTATTAACCATATTCAAATAGAATGATAAGACAAACAAATTCATGAAGCTCTCTCTGTTTTTTTATTAATCATATTCGGGTCGGGTCGGACCCGAACCTGACCCGGGTCCGATGGGTCCGGGTCTACATTTCTGAGGACCGTCGGGTCTTGTCATGGGTCGGGTTTGGGTCCACCCTGACCCGATTCCGGACCCGACCCGTTGACAGACCTAATTACATATTGTTCATGCCCAGGCCAACGGGCCACCGACAGCTTCATGCCATGCTGGCCTGACTAGGAGAACCCTGGCTAGAGGTGTAAAATATGTCAGGCCGGGACAGCCTATAATGTTAAGGGATCGGGCCAATGGGCTAAGAGGCCTCACAGTTCTATGTTGGCCCGACCAGGAGAGCCCATGACTAGAGATATTAAATGAACTATATGCCGAGCTGGTCGGACTCATTAAGGGACGGGGCTGACAGGCTAACTACCATGTTGTGCCATGCTGGCCCAATCAGGAGAACCACTAGCTCAAGGTTTAAAATGGCCAGCCCAACTCATTTAGGTAATTGGGCCAACGGGCTTCTTGGTCGTGCTAGGCGGGCCCACCACTTTTTATTAAAAAAATATTTTTATATCTTTTAATTCTACTTAATATTACCCACACATATACACACAAACACATTACATATATATAAACAAACACTTTATATGTACTTGATACACACATAATGAGATCATAAAGTTAATCAACACAGTATATATCGTGTCCACTGTGGCTTATCATGACATATCCCGTGTCTTGCTCACAAACATGCTATTTATCGTGTATACTAGGGCTGGTCCAGTATAGCTCATATCTATCATTTTAACGTGTCATGTTTTACACCTCTACCCCTACCCAACATGTCTCGTCGTGTCTTGCAATGTCATGTTTTAACGTGCTGTGTCAGAACGATTCAATGTGTCGCATGAATAGTTCAACACAATTCATATTCCCATAACATACCACGCCTAATTGCCTGTCGTGTAGGTTTGTGTTAGTTGTTATGTGTCATTGTCACTAATTTTACACCTTTATTTTTAAATTATATATAAAACTACAACATAAGAGTGATTGTATCAACACTTATTAAAAAAATAATATGTTCAATCTTATATATAGTCTTATTAGTCTTATTTACAACTCACATCAGTTTTTCTCTTTTCTTTTTAAATATACATTCAAGAAACATACTTTCGATTGAGGTATATAAGAGATATATACTAATATTTTTCATATTATTGGAGACCGTATAACTCACGATGATAAAACAGACTAATTTTCTCTTTTCTTTTTAAATATACATTCAAGAAACATACTTTCGATTGAGGTATATAAGAGATATATACTAATATTTTTCCCATATAGTATAATGGAGACCGTATATTACAATAGCGTATTCGATGATAAAACAGACTAAGGGTGCGTTTGGTTGCGCGATTGCAAAACTGATTCTGCAGGAATCTGCGATTACAAACCTGATTCTGCAGGAAGCTCACTTTCTCAGCTTTTCGAAATCGCAGCTTTTGGGCACTATTTGCCTGCAATCGCTGGGTTTAAAACTGCGATTACAAAACTGTTTGATTGCGCGATTGCAAACGCAGCTTCCTGTAATCGCAATCGCAGCGCAATCGCGCAACCAAACGCACCCTAAGTGTATCGGTGCTCGCACCTATATATATCACGTTTCCCGGAACAAGCCCACTACGCCATCTCGATCTTTCGTTCTCTTACTCTTCCTTTTCGTGTTCCCCCCTTTTAGGGTTTGTGAGAGGGGATCGATTCAGGTTTTCGATCGGCTGATCGAGCGAGAGAGAGAGATGGTGAAGAAGAGGAAGTCCGATGTGGATATCAAGCTGGACGAGGTTGACCGGACGATGTACAGCTCCTTCTGCAGCGCTGCCAACTCCCTCTCCCACCTCTACACGCAAGCGATGAATCAGCAGAAGCTCGTCTTCACGCCGGTGAACGACAAGGCCTGGTTCGATCTCTCTTTCTCTCTATCTGACACACATACAGAGCTCTCTCCATTGATTGATTGATTGGTTGTTTGATTGTGTTTTTGGATGGAAATTGAGTCAAAGATTTGATCTTCATGAGTTAGTTTGTGCCTTTTCTGTTTGGTTTTGATTGGATGGGATGTTGGATGTTGTTTTGGGTAGAAATTGAGTTAAATATCCTGTCTTTTAATGGTGTGTTCTGTTTTTTGTTTGATTTCTTTGATGGGATGTTCTTGAATTTGTTTATTTGTTGATTTGATTATATGTGGGATCTTGGGTTTTCGATGTGGTTGAATTGGGTGTTTTGGACTGCATAAAGGATGGGATGTTCTGGGGATTCTGATGTGTTTTTTTAAAAATTATATATTTGATTTTTATTGGGGTTGTTTAGCTTTGCTGGTTAGTTTTTTTGTGTGGTATCCTGTCATAATTCTTTGTTTTATTTGATTTATATAGGATGTTGTTGAGGATTGGAGATATTGTTTTAGTCAATTATGTTTGCATTTGAAGACATGTGTGATGGTACATCCGTTGGTGTTGAAGTTGTTATGGACTGAATGTGGTGTTTAGGATGGAAAATGGTTATTTAGTTCTGAAGTGTCATAAAGATTCAATGGTGTCTGTGAGTTTCAGAGGGGATCTAGCGTGTGAAACCACTTGAAGGTTGACCTTCCTAGAGAGAAGGATGTGGCTTGAGAGTTTGTATGAAGTATGAACTGAATGGGGGCTTCTGAAATCATTTTTGCTTAAACAATTGATCTCCCTAGAGTTGAAAGGTTCGGAATTGGCAGAAATAACCAACTGATTATAGCTTTTATGTAGTTTTCAGTCATATGTTATAATCTACTCAACAGACTCCTGCTGTGCTTAAGGTTTGCTGCTCTACAGGTGATTTTTTCTATGGAATCAACAACGTCATGGGTTGACTTGGAGAATGAGAGAAGGTTGAAACTTGGAACTTGAAGAGATTTTATTTCTAAACCCTTGTGTCCATGGGGTTGGTTAGTTAGAATTAATAGGTTGGGCATTTGATCATTAGACCAATTGACATATTCATTGCATTCTTTTGAATTGTAACTAGATCATGGTTTGCATCACAAAGAGACCTTTAATGCACTTTTCTATTTTCATATGATAAAGAATCACATTTAATCCATCCAAGGTAGCGGGCTCATTAATGATATCCTACCTTGAGATATATTATGTGATGTTTTATTAAAAATAAAAAGATGTTTACATTAGAAAAATCCTCATTTCACTTCAACAAAATATTCTATATTTCTTCACCATGATATTTTGAGTTCCTCGTGAACTTCATTTCACCTGCGTCTTTCCCTTCTACGAGCATAAGAATTTTATAACTGCACGGTGAGATGATACAACTGGTAAGAGGATGAACGAATTTGCCGAAAGGGGAATTCAGCAATTTTTGGATCATGGAAAAAGAATCTCCTGTAAGTAAATAAAATCATTTAAAGATATATATGTTTAGTGTTGAAAACAGGTGTGAAGGTTAATTGTGATCAGCCCAAAACAAACTAGAATTTAGATATATTGTCACATGAAGAAGTGGAGAAATTTTTTTACGGCTTTTTAGTATAAGATCCAAGCAGGAGTAAGGTAGACATCCTTTAAACTGTCAGGTAACAGCATGAAAGAGTATCTAAAAAGGGACCCTGATTTTGGCATTTGGGATTCACTCTAAACTAATTCTTTGGTGCTGTCCTTTGTATCGTATATTCATAATCATATATAGTATTTTAATATTGTTATTTCCTTAAGGAATCGTAAATGATTGTAATTGTAATCATTGTACAAAGTGAATCTAATCATGGAATACTTCCATTTTATAATGACAAATGCATATGTTATGCAGGAAAAGGTTTACCAATGGATTTTGAGACAGAAGGATGATGGAACAAGGGTGACAGGGGAAGATGTCCTCGCTTATTTGCAGGTTCTTTAAGTGCTTTTTTTTTTATATTATATATATATTTTTTATAAGTTTCTCCATCATTATTTAAAAAAAAAAACTTGATCTTGTGAACCGAGCTCTGCTTGAACATAAGCGACACCTACATCCAAACTGAATGATGGATTCTAATCTCACAGTTGACAAGGTGGAGGTGGTGGAGGATTGATTTTCTTTATCATCATTGTTTTTTGGGTGGTGTGGGTCAACATTTTTTTATTTAAAAAAAAAAACAAATTCTTTCTTAATTGTTCAGTTTTTCACGCGTATTCTGAATGGCCAGATGTCTTTTCAGCTGATTCAAAATTTTCCTTTGTTAGATTTAATACTGCAGTTATGCTTTCACATATTTGAACTGTGGAATAATTTTTGGTGGTTCAAGTGTAAAACAATACAGTTATAGAATTGTCCATTTCTGATGAAGGGCTTGCACTTGAGAATGCTTTGTTTGATAAGTGGATTTTGTAATATAGCGGAAACGCAGAAAAGTAAAATTGCTAAGCATGAATGAGTACGTGATGGCTGACAGGTTCTCCCTGCTCTCGGTCCTATTTTCTAGAGTAAACTCATGTTTATCTGCTTAGAGTGCGTTTGGATGGGAGGTTAAAATGCTGAAATTCTTAAAATCCTGCGTTGTAAACTCAGCTTTTGAAAATCGTTTTGTTAGCTTTTTAATTGCTAGATTTTTTAGCCTAAAAATGTAAGATAATGGTTGGAAAAGCTAAACGCTGCAAATGTGTTTGGATTCGCATTTGAGAATCTTTAGCTTTTCAAATACAGAATCTACTCAAACGCATATCCAAATGGGGCATTAGTTTGATATTGATTCCATGTACCTTTTCTTTTCTTTTTTGAAAAAGATTTATGAGCTATCTTAGTTGTAAAAGATACCCGTGAACAAAGGGGCTGATAGATCTTCGTACAAGAACTAAAGAAATAATTAAAGGAAATATAAGGGAGAAGAAAAAGAGCTCAAATGGAAAGGGTAACCTCCTTCGAGAGAAGACCTCGAAGAGTCACCTCCAGAACCAAATATTGTCAAATAAAACCAGTAGAAAATCGAGTTATTGGGTATTTATTTTCTCTGTTTATCCGAAGTACCTCACATTTGTTAGAAACCTATTTTCATGTCTTCTTGCAGAACGAGCTTGATTACGGAGAAGACATGATGCCAACTCAACACATGCACTCTCAACCCACCACCCACTTCACAAACCCAAGCGTTCAGATGTGTTCAACTCTCCTGGGCCAAACAACGATAGGTCATAACCTTCGCTCTCTCCACGGCGATCAAGCCAAGAACTCGGTCTTCTCTAACGCACTTTCCAGCCCCGTTCGAAGGGGCCTTCAGCCGTATCACCTCGCCCAGGGAGGCGGCTCAGCTGGAAACGGAGGGAGAAATACTGAAATGAATGCACCCCATCTGAACAGAGGGGAATCCAATTCAAACAGCTCCAACGATTCGTCGATGGACATGCATCCCGATAGCCCAGGTCATGAATCATACTGATGGGAAGAAGGGGGTCCAATACAAGGAAGGGCAAAAACCGGGAAATCAAGACACGAAAAAAGTCTTTAAGGTTGTTCTCGAGGGAGAGAAATGCGTGTATATGGTTTGGGTGTGCCTCTCATCGTTTACCTTTGCTAATGATGTTGTGTTGGTTGAATTGTTGCTTTATATTTTAACTACAATGTTTGAGACTGGTTTGTATATGCACTGGTTATTATATGTGTTGAAATGTGGTGCTTGTTCGGGTGGAACTAGAACTGATTGTTGTACATTGTTATGCTTTTAATGAGTATTGATTGAATAAGATTTCTGCTATGTTATTTTATACATGAAATTGTATTTAGTTTTCATGTGATCTGATCTTGATGACTTGTGCTCTTGCAGTTCACATGATGGCGTTACTGAGGCGTGACGACCATCAAATCCGAATAAATATGGCGTTGATCGGCTTGCAAACAGATGGTGTGTTCAACCAACAAACGAGGTCAGGGTCTGCCTGGTTCATAGTTTGGTTCTGTTCTTCATTGCTCTTATTGCTCGAATAAAAGAACCTTTTTTCCCAATGCATTGAACCTTCAACACATGCTACTATGCCTCATTGAAGACAATTTTTTTATTGGTGTTTGTGAGAATCAATCATACTTTTAGTTCTATTTCTTTTAGCAGGTATATGACTTCAATAATACTCATTGGGATGAAAAATAAATATTAAAAGTAGTGCTGAGTATAACATTATCCAATGATGATTCAGCATATGGTTTTGTGGACTTTTGAGACATACACGAATCAATATTTTAATAGTCTATTGAACTAGAAAAATGAATGGATTAATGGTGTCTAATTCAATATTTAACCGTGATATTATCATAATAACTAAAATAAATATGTTTTAATTATTATTACTGAAAACAAAATTACAAAAACGAATGAAATATTGTAGAAAATTTTGCCTAGATTATGAAATTTTAGATCTTAATATTATTTTAAATTTTATATAATACCATAGCATGATTCTATAATATAAAAATCTGATTTTTGTTTCTTATTTGAGCAAGTATTTTATCACAATTTCTACTTAATCATGATCTAATATGTAAATGTATGGTTTTTAAATTAAGACAAAATAATAATAAAAAAAAGGCAAATATTCTCGTATCAATCAAACTTCCTCCTCGTTTTGGGTTATAAAGGTGGAACGAAAGTGTAATAGTCTGTTTGGGACAGTGGTGAATAACTGTGTTACAGAAAGGGGCTTCTGGAATGTGAAAAAAATTAGCTTGGGATTGTTGTATAGGTTGTGTAAACGCAAATGTTAAAAACATGTTTGGATTTGCGGTGATTCCCGGCTGAAGAATCTGTCCAACTACAGATCTAAACGGGGCTAAGGCTCCGTTTGGAAACACATATTGAAAAGTAGATTTTGGAATAAAGCTGTTTTTTAAGATGATTTTAGACCTTAACTTTTTTTGGATGTTTTTTTTTAATTCAGGAATCAATATTTGGAAGGCGTTTAATGTTTGGTAGAAAAAGTTGTTTTTCAATTCAAAAAATTGATTTCAATAAAAAATCGTTGTTTTTGAGATTTTAAAATCACGGATTTCGAGAGAGAAATTAAAATGAATTCAGTTTTTGATTCCGCAGAAAGATGCCCCGTTTGGTTGCGTGGAATCGTCCCAAACGCGCAACCAAACGGAGCCTAAGACTATGAAGTCCGTAAAATTTTGGTCGGTTTAATCAATCCGTATTCAGTCCAAAGGAGCACCTCGATCTGAACCTATTAAGACGGATTTGGTGCTCTAAATTTTGAGCCAAAACTAAACCCTTTCTAACCCGATGAAGATGTGTGACAGGGTTGGTTTAGAAGTGCAAAACTAGTCAAGTCTTATTTATATTACAATAATAAAATATATTGTATATCATTCAAAAATTAAAATTGTGGTAGTTAAATGAAATTGTGTTATAAATAAATGTAGCTTTTTTTAAAATATTGATGAAATAACTAAGCATATATATTAATATAATTGATATGATTGAAGTACATTTTTAATTTTCTAAGAAAAAATCAAAATAAAAAAAAAATAGTTGAAAATTGGTATTCTTAAACATGACTTCTTTTACATGGGAACGGATGGGTCAGATTTTCTTAGATGGATAATGTTACGTATAATTCTTTTTCCAACTCAATTCCTCGTCTACAAGTGTTTAATTTTTTAAAAAGTCACTACTACCTGAGGCCCCCTTTTTAGGCCTCATTGAGTGTCATTTTTCCATTTTTTTGGGTGATTGATTGACTTTTATAAAAAATTAAAAAGTAAAATATTATCCTTCAGTGTAACCACTTCCCCTTTTTAGTAATACACCCTCTTTTTCTATGTAACTGTTTTCTCATCTGTTTAAGAATGAATAAAATCAAATTGTTTTCAGGTTTATCAAAAACTAAAAATAAAACTTGATATTATTCAAAAAAACCTTCTCAGATTTTTGTAAAAAAACATATAAAACAACTTACAATTTGAAAATCAAATCAGCCACCCTTTCCCTCTTTTTCGTTCATGTGTAACCGAATGAATAAAATCTTGTTGGGTTTACTAAAAACTTCAAAAAAAAATCAAAATCATTCATAAAACATACTCAGATTTTCATAAAAAGAATATAAAATAACCAACAATTTGATTTCCAAAATGTAACTGGGCTTCATAAAAATGCGTTCAAATAAAATCAAAAAACATAATGCACATTTGAAATGTATCTGAATGTTAAAATTACACACTTAACTCCTAGAATGTAATAGTGCATAGCTCTTATGAGATTTAACTGTATCTAGGACAATGAAACTGAATTTATCTGAATTTCCAAAATGTAATTGGATTTCACAAAAACACGTTCAAATAAAATAAGAAAACATGATTAATATAGTATTCAGATACATTTAAAATATATTTGAATTTCAAAAACAAAAAAAATCAAAAGTTGTTTAAATGAAATGTAACTGCATGTTAAAATTGTACACTTAAACTCCTAGGCCTAGTTTGGTAAATGGATAAATTTTGAGGATAAATTAGTCTAATTTATGGGGATAAAAAAACTATTATTTTTATCTAAGATTTGCATTTGGTAATGCTTTTTATTATCCTCATTTTTTTGTGTTCTTATCCTCAATCTTGTATTTGGATCAGGGTAACTTTTAATTTATTTTAAAAAATACCAAATATGCCATTCCTATTAATGAGGTATTAATATTGTTTGGTGGAATACATTCTTTTTTTTTTTTAGGGGGAAGGGTAGTAATAAATGTTATCCCAATTTTATAAAATAGGGAAAAAAATTGGAACAAAGTATATTCCACATTTTACCTAGAACAAATTATCCTCATTTTTTTATCTCAAAATGTAGACAATTGTCCATGCTTTAACCCCATTTTTTTTATGCCATATGGGATAATAAGTGATTTAACACAATTTTTTCTTTATCCCAACCCCTTATCCCCATGCCAAACTAGGCCCTAAAATGTAACAAAATGCAGCTCTCATGTGGATTTAACTGCATGTGGAACAGTGAAACTGAATTTAATTGAGTTTTCAAATTATAATTGGATTTGACAAAAAACCCATTTAAACAAAATAAGAAAAAATAATGTATATAAATGTCACTGAATTTCAAAAGAAAAAATATTTAAATAAAATGTATAATGTCACTTAATTTCAAAAGAAAAAATATTTAAATAAAATGTATGTGAATGTTAAAATCAAACACTAGATTCAACTAATATAAATATATAAATATGTAATTCAAATCATTAGAAAACTATTGCATTAACATAAAATCAATTTGCTAAACATGAATCGATCGACATTGATTAAATGAAAATCAAGTTGCTCAAAAACAATGCAGTGGCTGAAATTCCTCCAAAAAAAAAATCGATTCGCTGTTTTGTGTTTTCAGTGTGTTATGATACGATTGAAAATGAGGAAACAATGTGTATAATCGATTGAATGGGAAGGAATCACAAAAAAAAAAAAAAGCAAAAAAGAAAAGAAAAATGGTATCGCACTGTTACTGCAAGGTTACTACGATGGAAATGGATCAATTGTAACTGTTTCCTTGGAAGATGGGGAGCAGTCACCAAAGAAGAAGAAAAAAACCACACAAAGGTGTAAAATGTATTGTAGCTTTTGATGGAGCCTAAAACTTTTTTTTGAAACAAGGTAGACTTAGTCCACCGATCACTTTCATTGAGAAATAGATTAGTAACACGGTCTGATTGAAGGATGAGAAAAAATAGAAATAATTGCAAAATACAGAAAAATCGAAAAGTGGCTGAGACCGCGGAGGTAGATAGGGTGTCTACCCTCCCCACCGGACTGCATGCCTGGATCACTACACCATGACTACATGGTGATCAAGATGTCTCCTCCGCGCATGGTGACCTCCCGCACCCCCACCAGTGCCCTTGCCCAGTCTTGGATCATAGAGGCTGCGAGGGCCCACATATTCTTCACATAAAGCCACTTTCCTTCGAAAAGGGTCTCGTTTCTGGTCAACCATATCGCCCAGGCCACCGTCGGGATGAAGCCTAAACTTGGGATTTCAAAATCATTATTGTTTTTTAAAAATAATATATCTCATTTAATGATGTATATGTTTTTATAAAAAATAAATCATATATTTTTAATTAAAATTGTATGAATGTATTTATAAAAAATGAAACATATACCGCTACAATTCCGAAGATTTTGTGTTCAGAATGCATTTCGGAGTGTTTGATCCAAGCCTGGGAGGGCAGAAAAACAAGCAAAAGTAAAGGAATGATTCTTTGGATTTTCACTCTTTTAGAAGATGTAACCTTGAAGCCCTGTCACATGCATTATAAGAAGAAAAAAAATAGCAGCAGCTGAAAATGGGGTGATACCCCCACCCAGGTCATGATAGATGCCAAAGTAATTCATCATTCACTTGAGTGTGCAATCAATTGTTAAGACATGTTTAACAATGTCAATTAAAAAGAGACCATCTATGGTCACTTATTGCCCTGTGGCTACACTTCTACCTAGCTATCATTATATCAAATGATGCAGCCTGTTAATGCCCTCTGTACAATGGAGTTATCTCACTCTTTAACATGTCAGTAATGACACGAGGTAATCTATCTGTGTAGTGTTTTTTTTTATAAGAGAAATATCAATTTTATCTATAATATCAATTTGATCTATAAGTAAAATATCTGGTAATATAAAAGAGGGGTGATTGATGTATTTTTTTTAGAAATCAATGCTTTATCTAAATCATTGAGTGAAAAAATAGAACATGCCCTAATCCATATGTGGATTAGTTAAACCACTGTGTTTGAAGATTAAAAAAATGGTATCTTAAAGGCAGAGGTATTTTAGATATCTTTGTTTATAAATAATATTAAAATATCACTTTAATTTTATATCATGATCATATCAGGTCTAGTCACTTACTCCCTATCGGTTAAAGTGAGAATCATGATTCTAAACCCCGTTTGGAACAGGAATAAGCCTCTGGATAATCTGGTATTGATTGGAATAGGGGTTTTAACCCGTTTGTTTGCCTGATATATCATGTAATATCTTATGTAGAATAAACTGATATAAAGTAGTATATGGATTCCAATCAACCCCTGGAATTAAAGTTGTTATAGGTTATTCCACCCAAAGAATATTTGGACCCACTATCAAATCAATTGTCATCATCTCTTATAAATCACATGTCAAATCAACTATCATTATTTTTTCACTTTTTATAAATCATTATCCATACTTTATTTAAATTTTACCCAAACAACAAAACATTTATTCTTATGCTTACCAACGAGAATAATTCGAAACACAATCAAACACAAAATCATTTTATCCTTATTTATACTCATTTATACCTGAATAAATGCATATATAAGAATAAATCATATTCCTGTTCCAAGCGGAGGCTAAAGTTTAAAATGTGAGATGTGCTTGTATTTACAAATTTACCATTAGCTTCTCTATTCATGTAATTGAAAACCATCAATCTTAAAAATTCCAAATCACATAGAAGATCAAAGCATCCAATGCCATCCAAATCCCATAGTATCATTACACATTATTTATAACACTTTAGTATACATATAACAAACAACATCAGATAATAACCTAATCCTCACAATCTACCTCTACCATTACTTCTATTAGTTCTACCACTCTACCAAAAGCCAAAATCACTAGTTTTCGACCAGTAACCCTGGTATTAGTTGAAAAAACCCCAGATGCACAGAATCACTCATAACTTAATTAGAGATATGGGTCCTCTTCTTACTGATGAAGCTATTATCCTATCTAATCGAGGCGATAACGGTCCCCATTCGAACACGATTGATGCCAGCACCAGAACCTGATTCCAGTTTCCAGAAACTGACCTTTTCCCATCCAGATGTCTACTAACAATAAGCGAAGGTTTTTTGACATCTTGTCTACAAGGAAGAGACATGTCCTTCTAATACTGCTCATTTTGTAACATGTGCTTCTTCACCTTGACCAGACAATGCAGTGGCTGAGAGTGATAAGAGGAGGGAGACATTATGTATACTTGCCCGCCGACAAGGCTTCGATGCGTTACATCGACGAGCAAGCAAAAACAGTCATAACAGATTTCCCATTTGGGACTCCTTTGTCATCTCTTCAGGCTTGTGAATTGCAGAATAAAAGATTTTTAACACATGAAACACCTTAGAGCTTGTTAGATAGGTTGAATGAGTTTTAACAGTTGATCAACATATGGAAACTGTTATTCAGAATTAAGGATTTGTTGCTCATGTTGTTAAAATGTTTATGTAAACATTTTTAAGGCTTACTTTGGTGAGGGAATAAGTAGTGGGGTAATGATATGTGTGTGATAAATGTCAGAGAATAATTATCATCTTTGTGTTAAAAAAAATTCAGGATAATAGTACAAACACTTGACCCGATTTTGAATTAAAAAGACAAGGATTTTTGTTTCACATAAACGGTGGAATATCATTATCCTCTGTTCTTTGTCTTAATTTTTTTTTTATAAATATTAAAAAAATACAAAAAAAATCTATTGACTTGTAAAATTTGATAATTTATCCTCAAAATCTTATCTACTTACCAAGCCAGGACTAATGGTTAAAATTTTTTGATCAAATTTGTTTAGTGATATTTTCTCCCATGAACACCATTTGGAGTTATTATAGCCAACACCATAGTATAATAGACCAAAACATATTAGGTTTTTGTAAATTTACATTATGCAGCTCATCTTATCCACTTATTAGCTTGTTTAATTAAATTACGGTTTTTTGGATATTGCTGAAACTCCTCGGTAAATGAAGGTACCTCTAGTAACTGTCAAGATATTGTTTGATAAATCATAAACACACATTATTCTTCTTGAATGTCCAAGATATTCCCCTGATTTGTTCTTATTTTTTATTTCTTATCACTCACAAGTCACAAGCCAAACCAAATAGTGGGCTAATCATTCTATTAGAACATGCGCTCATTTTGTTCTCACTAAAGATACTTTTCTTGTTTGCCCCAACAATTTATGGAAAGCTACCACAAAAATCTCATTGCAATCACATGGGTGCCTATTGGGCCTAAGAATTCCACTTGCACTAATACATGGCATAATTGTCATCTTTCCCAAATTTTATCCACTTTAGAGGTTGGTTGGTGGTTATGAAGAGGACCACATAAAAACTAACCCCTTCTTGTTATGCTTTGATCACTTTGATGTCATTATCCCCTCAATGAGGGCCTTAAAAATGATTATTTATCTATATTGGCATTTTAAATATTTCTTAATTAGGTCCCCTAATCATCTAAGAACAGTAAGTCATATTGCACTTTAGTCAAAGTGGTGTAGCATTGACTCCTGGTGTAAGAAAAATCTCTTACGACTTGTGTAGGTCAAGCTTTGATCCAAAGAGGGATAAGGATAAGTCTCATGTTTTATTCCATTTTGATTGCAAAGAATATCTTTTTCTCTATTATGTATTATCACAGGTAAAATTGCATGGGGATGCTGAAATAACTTTATTTTGAGTTTTTATTTACAAAAATCATCCCACTCTTTGGATTTTTAACAAAATGATTAAAAACTAATCCTAATTAATATTATTCTATCTTATTTTTAATCTCAAAACTTCATTGGGTTGAGATAGGTTTAGAAGAAAAAAAAGAAGGAATCTATCTCTTTGAAATCAATTTAACATTGTATGCAAATCAATGTAAAGATTCAAATGCAGAGATTATGGACAATAAATGAATGTGACTAATGTATTGTTGTAATTTCAGGGAGCAAAAAATTATTCAATACAAAACATAGAAACATATATTTAACGTATCACATATTATCATCTCACCAAATAACTTTAATTTTATACTAAGAAAGCATCAATCAAAGTCAATAACAAGAGATAACATACATCTAATTTACTATAAAGTATTGGAGAACTCCGAATATTGGAGTATATATCTCATATTTATGAAAATATATGCTTCGTTTTATGAATTATACATATTTTTAAGATATATTAAAACATGTAAAAACTGTATAGCGTATGACTCTCCCTAACATCTTTTATTTCACTCTTGTTGAAATTGTTATTCGTTTACTTGGCCCAAATTTATTTAATCCAGAAAAAGTTATTCATTTACTTTGGACCAAATATATTTCACTTAACACGGGGGAAGGGGTGTCCTTTTCTTGCCTATGGTAGAAGATTCCACTTTTGTAAGTATAATACTTAATCCAATTTGGTTTTCAAATGATCTTAATGGTCTTAGCTTTTGGTGAAAGTGAAAAGAAAAGAAAAAGTTATAGAAAAACAGTTTTTCAGACAAAAATATGCTTCATAAAAAATTTCTTTTAAAAGTTTTTCACAATAAAAACACTCTTTCTTCAAACTTATTTGTCAAACCCATCCTAAGCAAAATCTAGATCAAAGGCTTAGTACATCTAGTCCTTGCGGGGGATGGACAATCTGGTTAACATGGAATGCAACTCTATCGAGAGGTTCTAGAGCCTACTTGAAGAACATGTGGGATCTGTTATGCTGTTATATACATGACTGGAGATAGTATATAGTCGGCGCGAGGGAGGTGTATTTAGTCATCTCTGAATAAGTGTAGGGCTATTTAGTCATCTCTGAATAAGTGTAGGGCTAAGTGGTTCTCTTTTCCTGATTAAATACCTCTCTTCTAATCAGGACACCGCTATATTATATATTTTCTTCTTTTATTCACTCTTTTCTCTCATCTCACTCAAAATTGTAATTTGAAATTTAAAAAATGAATCGTGATAGTAATATTTATCTTCTTTTAAAAAACTTTTAATTTCTTGATCTTATCCATATTTAAAAGTTATACAATTAAAAAATGGATTCTTAGATGCTCATGATCTCAAATAAAATGGTAATGCTAAAAATTAGGATTAAAAACAAGAATCGACCAATGTATCCAACACCCATTGCCATTTTGGACCGTTTGATTAGATTTATTAGAGTTTCGTTACCAAGTTTAAAAATAAACAGATAATAAAAGGTACTTTTACATATGGACCCCTGTTATATTCTGATTTTGTTAAAATACCCCAGTTAAAAATCCTTGTGTAAAAAAACCTCATAATGCTTTAAGCTAGTGCAACAATGCCTCTGTGGTCATGTTCCGTTTGGTGTGGTTAAATTTTTACAACTTTAAAGGATGGTGAAATGTTCTTAAATACTCCTCTTCAAAGCAGATCTTGTCTTCCACCTCCAACAAAATTTTTCACATCTTCAACCTCCATATTTTTGCACAAAGATATTTGAGAGGGGATTTTGATAAAATCAGACCATACCAGAGTTTCATCAAATGAAAGAATGAAAGAAAGTTATTTTGAGGGTAATGCATGTAATGTGTTAACTGATGTTATTCTCGTCTTTTTGCATGTCTGGTTGCCTAATGTAACTGTAGTTCACTCTTGGTTAGAAATGGCATGTGAGGGAAGGGTACATTTGCACTGTTTTTAACAGGGATAATTTGATAAAATCAAAATAAAATAGGGGTATATATGCAAAAATCCCTTGCAAAAAGACCTTTGATCTCTCGAAAATCTAGACCGTTCGTTTCGTTTAGGTTAAACTTACCGTTAGTGATCTTAATCGCGCTTTCGTGCTCACTCTCTCCCTTATAAAACTCTTCTACACTGCAATTCCTCGCCGATCCGGTCGCCGCGTTGTTGTTCACTCGGCCGTTTAAAGTCGTCTTTGCGTTTTCACTCTTTCAGTTCTCTCGCTTTCAGGAGACTCACAGATCGGCAATTCCTCGGCTATTTTTCTTCGGATTCGGATCTGAATCTCTTCTCCTGGGGATTCCGATTTTCTCGGTTAGTTATTTATTCCAATTTTTTTTAAATTTTTTTCTTGATTTGGTTTGCAAATCCGTTGATGTAATCAAACAAGAATGGTTTCTGAAAGTTAGGGTTTTTTGTTAAGAATGTATTAATGTGATTTTATTGGTTTTTCTCAAAAATGGGCTCTTTATTTTTTGTTCAAATTCGTGCATTTCAAATAAACATTTATTTTGCACTGATTTTTTTAGATCTCTGCATTGCTGATTGTGGTGGTGATGGCTATTTGGATTAATTAGGTTTGGGTTTTGGAGATTTTTTTGTTATTTCAGTGATTGGAGTCAGTGAAGTCAAAAAGTTGAAATCTTTTTTTTTTTCGGTTGATTTTGTATTCTTTGGAAGTTCATTCAAGGTGTTAATGGATTCATGAAGTTGATTTTTCGCTTATCAAGAAGATCTATACATAATATTTGATTCACAGATGTTGCATTATTTAATTTGTGTGATATCTCATATAATGCAGCAATTTATTTTTCTTTGTATGTTTTGTAGATTTTAAGTTATTTTTTTATTGAGGTCCAACCGTTTTGATCTGGCCATAGTCACAAAGTGTTCTGTACATTTGAAGTTTTGGTCAAACAACTTCTATATGTCGAACTGTGCATCTAGTACCTTCAGGACCTAAGTATCCATTTAGTTTGGATGGGTTACCACATCCTTCTCAATATAAAAATCTTAGTCCTAATTATCGTCACAATCTTCACACTCAGTATAGAAATTTTTGCATGTATCTGTCTTACTGATGATCAGAATACATTTAGAAAGTAATTTAACTTATCCCATATCATTCATGAATGTACACTTATTGTGCTGAAGGACATGTGTATTTGCCATACACAAACTGTGTGATTATGGATTTGATTCATTGAGATATAATTTTCTGGATGTAAGAATTAAAAAAAATTATTCCTCAGATATTTAATTTTTTATTGATTGATATTAGTTGTGTTTTTATCTGATTCCATTCTTTTGACATACCAGCTTTTCCCATCTTTACACTGTTCTTGGTTGAATGCGAGCATGATGAAATAGTTGTTGAAGATAAACTCGCATTCACAGTAGAGTATTTAGATCATGAATTGGAGTTCTCACATTTCTTATTCTCATTATGCTTGTTAATGCATTGAGTTGGAACCCCTGAATAATGACAGAGTATGATCAAGTCTCATCAATGCATATTAATTTTATGCTTGTATTACTTGGTTTGACTTAGCTCGTCTACATATTACTTATTGTGGTACCCATCATTCACTGTTTTTCATGGTCTTTTGATTTTTTTATAAATATGATGATGGATAAACTTTTTACCCTGCGTTTTTTCTTTAAATTTTTTATTAATAGTTGGGTTATTTGCATAAATACCCCTAAATTCCCTATTTTGTCAATTATCTCTTGTTGAAATCTTATTCATTGTCAAATAAATACCCCTATTGTCCTTAAATTCCCTACTATGTCAAATAAAGGATTAAAGTTGTGCACGGATGCCCTTTTGAGGGGTGTTTATATATATATATATATTATGATAGAAGGTCATTTGTTCACAACTTAAAACCTTTTGAAGGAATTGCTGGGAATAGGGTTTCAATAGGGGTATTTTTGCAAAATAGTGTTTTTTTAGGGATATTAATGCAAATAACCAACAGTTTAACAGAAAACTAAATTAAAAGTTTCTTCAATAACCCCTTTTTGTGGAATTTTTTAGAATCTATACTGGTTGTAATTCTCCTGCCTGACATTGGGAATGTGTGTGGATTTATAGGAACACGTGCCTGCATCAGAGGAAGAGGAGTCGACCAAACAAGATATAGTGAAGCGAGCCATAACATAGAACTTTTTATGTGTTCCAATGAGCAGTTGTTGTGATGCTATTGGCAGTGGAAGGAGGAGGGTTTTTCTCCTCTTCGGCCTCTGGGTATAGCAAGGGCCTCGCTCTTCTGCTTCTTGGTCGGGGAACCGAGGAGAGACCCATGAGAGTTTCGCCGTGTTACCAGTATCAATTGGTGGAACACGAACAACCCGACCCTGACCTCCAACTGGCGTCCAAGACGAAGAAGAGCCGGGTCTCCTGTGGATGCGCCGCCGCCATCTGCTTTGGTCGCGCTTCTTCTACCGGTAAGCCTGATGGTCCGTCCGTGCCAAAGGTAGGTCATGATGAGAATGGTGAACAAGCCTGTGGTGGTCCTGCTGATGGGGTGGATGGTGAGAGCACCAAGAAGGTTTGTCTTAAAAGTAGTTTGAAGAAGCCACCTTCGGAGTGTCCTGTAGTGATCGGTAGATGCAATGGTGATGGGGAGAATGCTTGTGGAGTGCCGGATGGGGATCATAATGATGCTTCTATGTGTGCTGAAAGGAGGAAAGTGCAATGGACTGATGCGTGCGGGAGAGAGCTTGTTCAAATCAAGGAATTTGAGCTCAGGTAGATACTCGCTTTTTGGATCTTACTTTCAATGAGGTCCATTTGTTTTGCAGTATAATTTTTTTTTTCTCCTGAAAATAATTCCCACCTGATTTGTTTTTTTGAAAATGGAGTCTATATCCAATGTTTGATACACAGTAGAATGTTTCCCACAAGGATATTTGTGGTGTTTACAAACTACGGGTGTTTTTTGTATCATATTTATGATAATTAACTTAACAATGTTTTACAAATTTAAATAAGGATAGTTTTGGTATTTATAAATATATTGAGAGAAAAGTACAGAAGTATCCAGGGTTTCTATGGAAAATGGTTTCCGCTTCGGAAAAGTGGAAGCCTCCCTAAATTTTAGGCGGTTAATGTGAGTATATTTACACTAACCACTTATTTACTAACAACCAAACATCAGAATAAAACTACTTTTCAAGAAAAATTGCCAATGAAATTACTTTTACATTGAAACAAACGGAACCTAAGTGAAGATTGTATACTGCTTAATGCTGCCTGTGATATTTGTGAATCATATTGAATAACAGAATGGAGAATTGCCGTTATCTGAGTTTATTTTATCATTTATGAAAGACATGCATTTAGATACACACTGTAGAATCTGTTGTTGTGGCAATGTGATTTGTGGCATTCTAAAGCGAGCTTGAATAATTACGCTACAATTTATTTATAGCATCATATGCTTTCCTTGTGAACAATTATTATTTAGGTGAGTATGGGTATTAGTTATCTGTTAAGAACATTAGAGTGTCTAGTGTTCGTAATGTTTGGTGCCAGTAGACATGGTCTTACACTCTGCTTTAGTATTATGATGATTCCTATATGTTGTGTCGTACTGTTTTTACCACCGGGAAAACCTGGTATATATGTGTTGTGCTCTTGTTGTTATACAATTGTGCTTGGTTTTCTGGATTTGTACTCAAATCTGGAATTGACATTTATGAATGCAATACTTGCTGGCATTGAGTGATTTCCTTATCACAGATGTTCATTAAATTTTGATATCCCATTATTATGTACTGCTCCCTTGGGTGGGTGTCATAAATGGATCTTTGTCGACATTAGTCTTTGTATGAAACTAACTGTGAATTTAGGCAGGACATGATACTGGCGAGGTTGTGATTCAGGAAAAATTGTCTTTGAATAATAACATGGGTAATGAATTTAGCATAACTCTTGAGAGCAGAATTATTCATTTTAAAGTAGGGAACTTATATTCCCACCAATCAATTCTTCATCTCCACCAACCAAACAATGGGCCGGGGGGTGGTTGGCAGGAGGCAGAGGGCTGGAGAGGGGGAGAGAGAAAGAAAGGGAGAGAGAATTGGAGACGGGGAGGGGGAGGGGGAGGGGGAGAGAGAAAAAGAGAGGGAGAATGAGAGGCTGGGGAGGGGGCTTGACCCTTTCACGAATTTAAGAAACCAATGTGCATAGGTAAAGTCAATGTTGTGTTAGGTAGCTGTCCATATTGTTGGTTCATCTCGTAAATGGCTGATGCTTTTTAACGTGTGTAAGGATACAAGTATAGAACCTCATGGGGATTTGTTGTACATTTAAATTTTTTTTAGTGATTTATTTGCTCTTTCGAGTTCTGGCACAAGTAGTGGATGGTCTGTGTTGCATCATTAATATTGAGATTTGCCATAGGTAATCAATCACGGGATAGTTGAAATGCGAAGGATGATATCCTGAAAAGTCTCATAATAAATTTTGTTATGGATGCGAATCTTCCATTTAGTTGAAGGATTGACATGGTTGTTTGAAGTTTTTTGGGATAAAACATGATACCAAGATATTTACTCTTCTGAAATTCTCTACAGTTATAAACTGACATCAGGCACATCTTCTATGTTTGTAACTGAATTATTGTTATTCCTTTGTCCATTATTCTTAGATTATGTGACTGTTACTCGTTGAAATTCTCAAATTTGTTTTATTATTTCATTAATATGTTATGAGATGTTGCAAATTATTTGACATCTGAACAACATAGTGTAAAGACTGCACATTGATTTGCCTGGCACATTCTCATACATGATCTCCAAAGTCATCACACCAATTATTTGGTTGAAAATTTCTGTTGCATGCTGGTGCTGGATATATTACAGTGGCTGAAGAGCTTTGAGTTTCTCAATGCATTTTGCCTGAAAAATATTGATCAATCTCTAAGGTTTCGTTATCTGCATAGGATTGTTTTTTCCCCTAATTAGTTAATATTTGTTTTAATGATGCTCTATTGTTATCACTCACTAACCTCTGCTGCACAAACACGCCCAGCTCATAACAGAACTTGCAAATTTTGTACACCACTCTATATTGAGATGAAACTTAAGGCAACGTTTGAATAGGAGTTTGGGCAGCTTTTAGAGTTCTTGCTTTTACATGAATCATACTTAATCCAAACTCGTTTTGAAACACCATAACAGCCTTCTTTTAAAAAAGCGAAAAACAACTTTTTAAGAATCTAATAAAAGTATGCTTCCTAAAAAGCTATTTTAAAAAGTTGTTGCTTTGTGAATAGCTGTTTTTCAAACTCATTTTCAAGTGCAGTATGAGATCTTTTTTTTATTGATGCCAATTCATCCAACAGTGAACTGGGTACATCTGACGACGAAACCGATGGAGAGGGAGATAGAAGGTGCCAATGTGTTATCCAGTGATTCTACATTTGAAATGTTTGGAAGCACCTTGTGGCAATGACGGCCCAGATCAAGCAAGGTAGACATGCTCATGATCAACTGTTTGAGTTTTTGTGGACTCTGGCCAGATTGCTAAAATTAAACTACATCACTTTTCTACACATTGGTTGATGCTGAAAGTTTTCTATGATGCCCTTTCTACGTGAAGCCGATTTTACAGGGGTTTCTTTTGTTGCCTTTTTTAAACTATCAATTATTTGGTTTTTGATCTGTTCCAGAGTTTGTTATACCTCTCCCCACACTGTGTTACTTCATTCTGGTTATTCCCCACTATTTTTTTATTTTTTTGTTCTTTCACTGGATGATCTCTCAGGTTGTGTTTTGTGAGTTCAATGTTCACAGTCACTTATATGTTGATGTGATCAATTGGCTGAGATGTGAAGCCTCTTTTTTTGTTGTTGTACATTGACTGTGATTGTATGTATGCGATATGTAAGGAGAGAAAGATTTGGTGTTATCAATTGAAGAACTGCTAATGCTTTTTAGAAATATTTTACTTGATAAAAGTGAAGATTATGAATGTTAAAACTCTCGTGGTGTAACTGGTGTTCAGATTATCTATGCCATTCAAAATATTTTTTTAGAAAAGTGTATATAATTGATGTGTTGTTAATGTATATAAAAATTAAATGACTGAGCTGTCATGTTGAATTCAATCTCCCCCTTTTAGGTGGTACCACCAAAGTATTCAATGAGATGGATGGCTATAACATATCCATATCATATTTAAGCTAGGTACAACCTTAATAAAGAAATATTGCTTTGCATCAGGGGTGTGTTATGAGCTATTCAACCGAAGAGGGGTTTGACCATTAAATTATTTTATTATTTGTTAGTGAGGTTTTTAGAGATCCATTAACATATCTTTTTTATTTCACGTATCATGCGCGAGTGAAAACTCATATATTATTGGGAAAATATTTAAAAAATCAGTTATTTTTTAAAAATTTTATCTAAAAAAATCTTCTTTCACATTTTTAGAAATTAAAATGACTTGATTATCAAAAAATTTGAAAGAAGACTTTTTTAGGTAGTATTTTAAAAAATAACTGATTTAGGTATTTACAATACTTTAATGATTTTTTTTTGCGTATTTTCCCTATATTATCTAGCACAAGTGATTTTCAACTTT
The DNA here is from genome assembly GCA_030737845.1 of Acorus calamus. Classification (NCBI taxonomy): domain Eukaryota; kingdom Viridiplantae; phylum Streptophyta; class Magnoliopsida; order Acorales; family Acoraceae; genus Acorus; species Acorus calamus. The sequence goes on along the minus strand of CM060867.1, from coordinate 5,676,342 downwards.
GTAACATGTTTTTATTTCCGTTTTATCTTTAATTCTTTGTGTAGTGATTGGAGAAATTTTATTGAATTTTGATTTTAGATTTAAGGATAAAAATTGAAAGATATATATTAAAACTAGATAATATTATATCTATATTAATTTTAAAATTTTAATGTTAATGTTAGATATTTATCACATCTATATGTAATTGAATACTATAAATGACTCGTATTAAAAAAAATTTGTTATGATTTTAATGCATATTTTAACTAATTCTTTTAGATAAATAAATACTATTAATGAATAAGATTACAATATATATGTTTTCATTTTTAAATATTCAAGATTTTTTTAAGGGAAAAATCCAAATAACCCTATGTAAATTGTCCGAAATCCATATAACCCCCCTGAAAATACCTATGTTGATAGATGAATATTATGGGAATATTTTATTTGTATAACCATGGCTGAAAATACAATAACATGAAAAATTCTCTTAAACTGATGATTTTATCCATTCGAATAGAGCTTTTATTAATCTATTCACAGCGATAAAATTATCATTTTAAAAGGATTTTATGCATTTTTAATAAATTATAAATGTTTTTTTGGTATACTATGTTTTCAACTATGGTTAAACAAACAGAATATTCATATAATATTTCTCATCTGTCAATGAATGTTTAATTCAAGGATTATTTGGATTATACCTTGTTTGGTTCGTGTCATTCTGTGATGGAATTTGATTCCATGTGAGATTACCAAGAAAGTGTATAAAATACAGTGTTTGGTTGGTGATAATCTTAATGGTAATTGTGGGCTCCCATAGAATTAAAATTCATCAATGTGAAAAATATGGTGGAATAAGATTTCCACCATTTATGGTGGTAATCTCAAATTTCACCAGGAATCATAAATTATATTATTATTATACCATTTACAAATTAATGAAATTACTATGTATATCTCTTCTAAAATAAATGGCCTCCTCTTCTTCTTCTTTGCCCCCACCACCCATATAATGGGTTTATATAGTTATTTTAATTTTTTAACTAAAAATTATGTTATAATTTCTATATGTGACGTGAAAAATCTTAACTTTGTATTAGATATTAATTTATATTTTTAAATTTAGTTTTATTTTTTAGATGGATTTAGATATTATTATAATTGGTATATATGTGATATGTAATGTAGGTTTAGGCCTAAAGCAATACCTCCAAATCCGTAACTAATAAAATTGGTTATTGAGTTTTTAGGGGAGTTTATAATATTTAACTGATTTAGAAAAATTACTATTACTATATGTTTATTTACATAATTGATTATTTTATTTGTTTGCATTCATTAAATATTTATAAAAAGATTTATAAAAATATTTACTCTTTTTTTATTATTGTGATATGAGTAAAGAAATAAATTTTATAAATATATATATAATAGTAAGGGTATTTTAGATATTTAAATTAAATTTCTTATCATTTTCCACGTATGAACCAAACATTTGAAAATGATTATTTGGAGAAATCTATTAGCGAACCAAACAGTCTGATGAAATCAGAATTCCTGGTAAAATAATTACTAGTAAACTAATTCCTGATAAAGTAATTCCACCCAAAAAGTGACACGGACCAAACGGAGAAGTGTTTTGAGGGGGTTATATGGATTTCAGAAAGAGTCAATGAGTTATATGGATTTCAGACAGTTTATAGGGGTTATGTAGATTTTTTTCCTTTTTTTAAGGGTTAGTCTATGTAAACTATATGATTTAGTGATTGATTATTCACTTCTTCATATTTCAATTTTAGTCTCTAGATTTGAATGATATGTTTCTTATTAGACCTTAAGAGGACCCATCACTAAATTATTTGATTTTGATTTTAGTCCCTGGAAGAGACTAAAAGGAACATATTAAATAAATATGAGGATTCAAACTGAAATATGAAGAAGTGATGAATCGATCACTAAATCATGTAGTTTACGGAGACTTAAAAATAAAAAAACTCTTTTTAAAATTATAATAGATTTAAGAATTCATAACAAATCAAAGGATTTAATTGAGATATTTCAACTCCACATTCAAATATACATCTATATATTATTATTTTATTTTATTTTATTTATATAAAGCAATAAATTTTATCACATGTTTTAGCACACGTATAAGCCTAATAAGTTGCTGATTTCTTAAACAATAATGATTCTCAAGCCCCAATTTCAAAGGCCCATGATGTGGCAATGGGACATTACCCATTATACCCTTTTTTATTATTTCCTTATAAAGTGATTTTTCAGTTATGATTTACCGATTTTTTTGTAATTTGTTCTTTATTAAATCTTTAAAAATTCTACTCACTCAAATTTTATAATAAAAAATTCAGATTAAACAAATCAATAAATTCCCTTTTTAAGTCATCATCGTCTTCACCACAATCAAAACAAAAAAAATCTTCTCTCAAATGACTTCCACTTTCAACGTGTCCAAGGAGGAGGAGGAACCGCTTCAGAGAAGGTCGTCCTCCTTCATGGTAACCTAGATCTCAAGATTCTCGAAGCCAAGTCCCTCCCCAACATGGACATGGTCTCCGAGCGCTTCCGCCGCTGTCTCACCGTCTTCAACGCATGCTGCCGGACACGGTTCCTCTCACTCTGACCCCGCCTCCGACTCCGGCGTGCCCCAGCACCACCACCACCACGGGAAGATCATCACGAGCGACCCTTCCCCAATTCACAGGAGCCGATCTGGGACGAACACTTCCAGGTGACCCTCGCACACTCCACGGCCTCCGTTGAGTTTCAGGTCAAGGACAACGACGTATTCGGGGCACAGTTGATCGGGATGGTCACCATTTCGGCCAGGTATCGTTTTATTGTATTTACATTGTGAAAATTGTGTATTGATTAATACTGTTACATTTACATTTATAAATGTAACAGTTAATGAATATTGCAGTTTGATTCGAAAGAGACACATTTAATAAATACACAGTTTTTATTATTTTGTTACATTTGAAATGTAACAGTATTGTAAATGTGTGTATTGTTTTTGTATTTGATGACGAAATAATGTGCGGGCGTGTGTGATTAATTATATATATGTGTATCTCAAGTGATTTGAAGTTGGGTAATGTGAAGCAGAGGCTGTGGAATACTGTGGAGGGGAAGAGGGTGTTGCATGAGGTGGTGTTTTGGGTATATAGATGGGTGGAGGAGGGTGGTGGGAGAGGAAGTTTTCATGGGTTGTGTTTTAGGAAGCAAAAAATGGTGGTGTTACATTTGAAATGTAACAGTCTTGGAACGATATAATGTTATTTATGCAACACTGTTACATTCTGTTACATTCGTAAATGTATATTATTTGTTGCATTTTAAATGTAACATTCAATCGCATACATATAAAGATTTGTATTTGTTATATTTGTGCAACACTGTTACATTCTGTAACAGTTATAATCATTAAAAAAAATTAAAACGTTTTCTTTGTGTTATTTAGATAATTTTAGTGTGATTTAGATAAGTTTTGGTGTAATTTTGATGAAAAACAATTTAGGTGATTTTTGTGTAAGTTAAATAAGTTTTGGTGTAAAATTCATAAGAATTTTAAAATTTTAAATTTTGAAATAAGCAAATTTTAAATTAGGCAAATTCAAATTAATGTGAAATATTAATAAGAGAAAAAAAATGATTTGGATTAATTGGATCTATTTTTAATGAAGGGCATATATGTATTTTGTCATTTTACCTATTTTCAAAAGTCAACAAGCCAACCAATGATGTGATGACACCTCATGGGGCTTGTGAATGGGCCTATGAATTGGGGCATGGTATCACCACTCTTTCTTAAATCATGACATGTGTTTAATATTTTACTGAAATACCCCTCATCGAAAATTCTGTAGCGCGCCTTTAAAAGAGGCGGCAATCTTTTCAAAAAAAAAATAAAAAAAAAAAAAAAAAAATATATATATATATATATATATTAAAACAAAAGCCTCTGAATCTAACATTGCTCAATTTTTCGAACAAAACCCCAGAAAAAAAAGAAGAAAAAAAAGATCCCTCTTTTTCTTCCTCTCAATTTCATTCGTCTCTGTTTTTTTAGGACAATCATCGTACCTCCCCCTTCAAATTAGGGTTTTTATATTCAACCGAGATCAGCGACGGCTTTCGATCAGGTATGTACGTCTTTGTTTTTCATAGTTTGAGATCTATTTGGATTGACTGAGATCTGTTTTTCGATCAAATTTTGGGTTCACATGGTAGTTGTTTTCGTTCTTGTTTTTTTGTCTTCGATAGATCGATTTAGGTTCTGTAAAGAATAAAAAAGTGGGTTTTTTTTTGGTTTGGGGTGGGGGTGGGGGTTGGGTTTATATGAATATGTGAAGGACGACATTCAAAATTGAATTGATTTGCTTACGTGCTTTCTTGTTGTTTTTATTTTGATATTAGTCATTATTGTCATAAATTCTTGTAATATTAATTAGTTTTATGTCATGGATAATCTTGTTATAAAATTCTGATGGTATCAGCCAATTTAATGATTGCTATAAACAAGTTAAATAGAATAGAAAATTTTTGAACTTTTCTCGTACCTATCGGGCGAATATACTTAGTTTAGTAACTTTAGAATTTGGGTATTCGTTTAGTTGGATGATTCATTATATTCTTCATAATTTAAAAGTGGCTGCCTTGAGTGCCTTGAGTACCCAATATAGAAGTTTTTACATTTATTTCATACATATTGTATGAAACAGAATCTTTGTTGAATAACTGTCGTACACGAGCTTTGTGAACCATATTTATAATGTATTATTTACAGTATATACACATTATATGAAACGAAATCTTTGCCGAATAACTGTTGTATACGAGCTTTGTGAATATGATGCTGATCATAGTCGTAGCCTTTTGAGTCCGCTACAAGATTTCAAAGCATGGTTAGTTTGTGATTTCTCTAAAACATGGTTTCTGTATAAATCTTGCCTCTAGCAAGTGAGGTGTTATACTTCCCCTTTTGTTGCAACATGTTTGCTTGGAGATGCGATCTGCAACTGAAATATAATGAGTTGAATTTGTGGTAGGAAGTTATTGTACGTAATTGGATTTGTCAATAATGTTAGTTTAAGGTTGTCTCTAATAATGAGTTGAATAGTTGTGGTTTAAAAGTTGTGCTACATGGGTACCATCTCATGTCAATGGTTGATTGTTGATTGCACCATTCATGTTAATCTCACGCAGTACTAATTATTTAGGTAAGAGGTTTGAATTAGAAAAATAGATATGCAAGGGTTGGGAAGAAATTTGAACCGTAGAAGAAGAAAAGGCTGATTATAGGAAAACAAGTATTGTGCATCTGAAAATTTTAGCCAAGCAAGATCTACATCTCTTCATTGAACTCAATTTTTGTATTTATAGGTAATCTGTCACGCTCCTGTAAACCCCTCAAAAAATAGGATTGGAACTTGCCTAATTTTTACCCTTTTGTTTCTTTGTATTTGAAGAAAGTCGGTAAGTCTGTCTCCTAGTTCTTTTTTTATTCCATATTTGGTATTATTGGGTGCTTGTAATGATTGTTATGATCACCATGATTTTTTCTAGCAAAGTGACCATTATTTGTTCACGCAGGTGTTAAGATGGTCTGTTGGGAATGAGCGTTTTTAAGGAGCCTAAGGGCGGCAATCATTGACATTAGAATACTCCAAAAATTAGGAGCAATGAAAACTGCTCAACGAAAACAAAATGCAGCTTCTGATGCTTCTACAAAGAAAAGTAGGAATGCAATCACTTCATACACCAAAGTTGGAACATATACCATGAAAACTGCAAAGCAGAAACAGAAGACAGTAGGTGGGAGTCATTGGCTTATATTTTCAATTCATTATGTGTATTTGTTCACATGTTTTATGGTTTTAATTATGAACAATCCTAAGATACTATTTAATAATGTTGTGGTGTGTATTGGCCATTACATCTCTTCTCCAAATATAGAATATACCATTTTATATAATGGTCTGACACTTATCTAAAAGCATGGATGTATCTAGTTAGATATGATGAATTAATTTCTTGGGCACTTCTGATAGTCATAATGCTTAGCATAGTCCACTTTAGAATCTTGAACTGTTGCTATTGAGTGGTTTTGTACCCTTTTGAACCATGAACCTTGTGTTGTGGTCAATAATTTTTAGTTCTTGACGTTCTAATGGCCTTGATTTGGTTTCGTATAACTATGAACTGTTTTGATTAAAAATTTAGGAAAATTTTGTTGAGCATATAATGAATCATTTTTCCTATAAAAGCAACCTTGTGTATATATAAATATTGTGGACACATGAGTTTTTAGCAGCAATATTTTCCTTTTGTTGGAAAACTATTAGTGGATGCAGAGTTTGTTTGATGACTAATTGTTTATGGTTGTCTCTAGATTTTCAAGGGTTTAGCAGTACTGATGCAATTGGAAAGGTTTCAGCCTGTGCTAGTTCTCTTCTGAAACCATTGCAACACGGGTCTCCAGGTTTGGATACATGTATTGTGAATAAAACAAAGGACATGCTTGAACTCGGATCTGGACAATCCTTAAATTATTCTTCAAAACTCAAGCTTCAGCTGTTTCCAATAGATGATGTTACTCGACAAGGATTGGAGAAGGTACATTTATGAATTTTAAATGATATTGTGAACAGAGCTTTTACAATAATTTTTAAAAAAATTCTTGTGCATTTCATCTGTAGGATAACCACAACCCATACTTGGAACTCACTTTAAGTTCCCGGAAGAAGATATCTTCAGTACTGAAACACCTCAACATCAAATGGGGCAATTCAAGAACTGCATCAGGAGAACTTGTCCTTTTCCATATGATGTCGAGCTTAAAAATCTTGTTTGTAATGTAAGATGGACTATGAAGCAAACCAATACCAGTGCAGTAGATGTCTATGAAGCAATTGGTAGTCCTGAAATTTTTCGTTTGAAGTGCGTCCGCACAAATGTTTAATTTTTTTTTTTTTGCTATTTTATTTTATTTTTTATTATCAATTGCTAATTAGTACTATTGGTCTGTCTTTCTTTGAAGATATGGATGGATTTTGAACGCAGATCAGAATTCCTTCAAGATGCCTCTCACAGCACTCTGTTCAGAAGACAATTTTCGGTCCATGGACTACCAAAAGGAGTGTTGCGATACAAAGGTTACTGCTGAGAACAAGCATCAGTCGTGTTGGAGCAGTCAGATGCCTCAGCCATTATCGAGCGATTTATTAATTACAGTTATGAATGAGTAGCCATAAATAAGTGAAGAGCTTATTGTCAGCTTCTCGAGCATTAAAGAAATTTTTTGTTCTCTTGCCACTTCTTTTACTGACATATTTGTTATCTACTTATGTGTGTTGCATCCAGGATAATCAGAAAATGAGCCACCAAACATCCCTGTCATGGATTGATAATCTGACGAATATGAGTTTTAGTGATCTCCTATTAGAAGCTTCGAAAAATTCACACACTGCTGGTGGCAACCCCTTGCCCGTTGAGAGGAACTCATATCCTTCCCAGTTCCCATTCAGCTGTGACTCATTTGATGCTGCCATTGCTGCTCACATAGCTTCTAATCAAGCATCAACTCTACCTACTTATGTTCCACGTTCATCAATCTTGGATGTTGACGAGACATGTCATGCATTTCCAGTACCAAAGTTTTCTTCTTCAAGCAAAGAAACTACATTACCCACAGAGGCCGAGGTCTGCTCTCTTGTTCAATCTCTGTTGTTTTAATTCGGTGTAAGAATTAAAAGGAAACACTTATTGCAAATGTGATTTATTTGAGATCCAATCCATTATTTTTTTATACATCAATTGGTATCATGTCTGACGATTGCTAATATTTGTGAAATGATGTTTTAAATGGAAATTGGTATCTATTTTCATTTCCTCATGCATCTCAGGAAGATCTCTTTTTTTAAAGGTGTGCACGAATAAATAATTGATTTGACCATGTCTAGACACTAGAGTTATTTTTTCTCAATGTAAATGTATTGTCACTGAATTGCCAGATGGGGGACTGTTCTATGGACAGAAAAAAACATCATTTGTTTATCGATGTTCCTATTTCAGGTGCAAACGCAAGATCCTGCTTGTCAATCCACAGCCAATCTGCAACCTCACTCGCAAGAGCAGCTGAATCACGTGGATGATCTTTGTAATGAAGAACCAACAAAAAATTTACAGCTTGACATGCAGGGTCTTCCAAATGATGCAAGCAGTCTAGGCTTGACAGGCATTTCTTGGGTATGTGAGTCTTTCAACATTCTTTTTCTTTTGAAGTAAATTTATGCTTGGCGCATTCTGTATGTTAAATGATATTGAACCATATTAATTCCTTGTCCTGGTATCCAACTAAGATTTTCATAGTTTTATCTGGGTCTGTAATCTTAATGATTGTTTTATCTGGATAGTGAAGTTTTGGCTGTAGTCCTATTATTTTTGTGGGTGGGCAGCGATTGAAGCTGTAACTCTGTGCTCAACTTAGACTGAAAATTTGATCTTTCAATCTGTGGGACAATGAAACAAGACAGTTCGGAAATGGGTTTTGGACAGTTTTTTAAGATTCTGTTTTTGCGGGAATCATATTTTTTAACAATAAAACAAGACAGCTTGGAAACGGACTGTAGACAATTTTTTGAAATTCTGCTTTTGCAGGAGTCATTTAATTCTCGTTTTCATACTCCTCCGGTGGACCCAGCTTTTGATGAAAGTACAAAACAGCTTTTCAGGAATCTAACAAAAGCACATTTCCTAGAAAGCCTGTTTTCAAAAGATGCTTAAAACGAAAGGCCATTAATGTAGTTTTTGAAATCCATTCCATCAGTCTTTGCCTACCTTTTGTTATTCTGTTTTTGACCTTGGGCATGCTCAATCTGATTTTTTGTTAATGATTTCAGTCTGATTCAATGGGTATGCTAGAATTCGGCGTATCATCTTCCAGGCCATATATTAGCAGTGATAGCATCAACATCAGTAACTTGATCACGAGCAGCCTCGATGCTTTCCAGAACTGCTCATTCTTTGGTAGGGACAATACGATTGAGTCGAAATGAAACTGCATATTGTTCGATGAATTGGAAAAGCGGTGACATCTAACTGAGATTATTTGCATCTCTAGCTGAAGATCATTCTGTACAAATCATAGTATGAATTTGTTCTACCAAAAGTCATCTAACATCCGATGCTAACATTCTTGTTTAACAAATTGGTTGAAATGCAAAAATGTGGGATGGAAATGGAGAATATGATGTTTGCTGTAATGCATGGGTCTTAGTCCAAATTTAAATTTTGTTGTATATGAATTAAAAGGAGAAGCAAATCTCTTTCTTGTCTTTATTGAGGGGCGGTGTTTTAAAAATCAATCTTATTCAGCTGGTTGAACATTTTAACTATTTTGAATTCTGATTCTATTTACTTTCAATATATATATATAACTCGTGATATTATACGGTCGTGCGGTCAGTGCGGTCGCGATCACGGGCCGTCGATCATGGGTCTATCGCATCGGACGGTCCGGTGCGATTCACGTCGACCGTTGGATGTGATGGACCCGCGATCGGACGGTCTGCGATCGCGACCGCACCGATCGCACGACCGTATAATATCATGAGTCATATATATATATATATATATATAAACTCATTAAAAACTAGTCGATCCACCTGTTGAATAGTTGGTTTTTAAGAACATTTTGATTAAGCAACTTGTTCTTAAACTGTGTAAATATCAATATTAAAAAGTCACCACTCATAAGAGATTTTAGGATTTCTAGTCTAGCACTTTCATTCCAACTTTGTATAACCCAAAAGAGAAAAAATGACTCAATTAGGTTACGCAGAAAATAATTGCATTCTTATGTTATTTTATGTTTTAATTTAAATATCATAGAAAAATGTATTAGATAATGATTCATAGAGTTTTATTCATAAAAATTTGAAATTAGTAAAATTTAATAAAAACTTTTATGTTATATCATAAAATCATGCTATGATATAGAATAACTGAAAAAGTAATAAGATTTAAGACAATAATTAAAAAACATTTTAAAATATGTTATATTTTGTGTAATTTGTTTAATTAGTAAAATATATATTATATAGTCAAGCTTGGATACAGGTGGTGGAAGCGTGAGTCAGTTGAAGTCCCCCCCCCACGGCCTCAAAGACTCCCAAGATTTGGAAATGGAAAATACCTCTAAAACTTGCGTTTTAACAACGCAATTTTTGGGGCGTTTGGTTCGAAGAAAAAAAATTATTTTTTAGCTTATCATTAAAATAAACACTTATTTCTTATTTGAGTGTTTGTTTTAAGTGTTTATTATAAGTACTTATAGATGAATAAATATTTTTTTAATAAGTAAATAGTTTGACGTTTATTAAAAAAGATATTTTATTTATTGATTGTTGAAAAATAAAAAATATATTTCATTAAACGGACATAAATATCATTCTATAAATACTACAAATAAGAATTATTTATTTATTTATTGAATCAAACATTTTTTTATTTAAAATATCAGTACTTAAAATCAGCAATCTACATAAACAAGCGCTACCTAAGTCTTATAAGGCAAATGGAGGCTGGGCGTGGAGACAAACTGTGTTAGACTGACGTGATAACCAACTACACCACGACAACTTGCATAGAATGGCTTCTGAGAATTTTATTACACTTCTATTCTTCCTAATACTGCTGCTATCATCATCATTTTTAATAGGGAAAGATTCACATACCACCTATAATAAATTGTCCGAAATTCATATAACTCTCTCAAAAACCCTCGAAGTTAAATTTTTATTAACAAACGAAAAATATTCAATTTTATTAACCCTGATTGAAAACTGAATATATCAAAAACCTTATATAATGTGTTAAAAATGCGAAGAAATTCTCTATAAATGATAATTTTTACCTTTTCATATAAGGTTTTATATAAAATTGTTATTTGTATAAAGTTTTTCACATTTTGATATGTTATAAGTAGTTTTTGGTATACTGAGTTTTCAGTCAAGATTAACCAAACATAATATTTGGAGAAAAAATTTCATTTGTCAATAAAAATTTAACTTAGGAGGCTATTTAGATATACATTAATGTTTTTAGGGGGTTATATGGATTTAAGGAAAATTTAGGGGGTTATATGGATTTTGGGCAATTTAAGGGGTGAATTTTTTTCCTTTTCAATATTGCTATTTTATTATTATTGTCATCAACTAATAGCAATTGAGCATGTTTTTTTTAATTGGTATAATTAAGCATGTTATTTACATGTGAAATCAAAAGACAGACCATAGATTTGTGCACGGGGTTTTTGACCGGTTTTTTTTCCGTCCTGCACGGGCTTTTAAATAGAGAATAATTATATTAAGTCATTTTTATATTCCATATATCTTGTTAGCTCTCTGGAGATATGTATCTTATTATAAAAAATTGTATATATTTTTTATAAATGATATTATTCAGTTCATTATAGTATATGTTTTACATGTTATAAAAATGCATACTTCATTACATGAGGTATATGCTTATATTTTTAAAAATAAAAATATGAGTGGATTGTTTTTAAACTATAAAATAGATTGAGTATAATATTATTATATATATATATATATATATATATATATATATATATATATATACTCGGGTATATGAGGAGTGATTAGGTGCGGTCGTGCGGCGTCGACCACGGGCCGTCCATTACCGGTCCATCGCATCAGACGGTCGGGTGCGATTCACATTGACAGTTGGATGCGATGGACCCGCGATCGGACGATGCACGTCGGATCCGCACGACCGCACCGACCGCACGCTATCACTCGGGTATATATATATATACGCGAGCGATTCAGTGCGGGAATGCGGGAAATGACGTCGATCGTTCGATCGCGGGTCCATCGCATCCAACGGTCGAGATGAATCGCACCCGACCGTCCGATGCGATGGACCCGTGATCGACGGCCCGTGATCGCTTCTCGCACGACCACATTCCCGCACTGAATCGGCTCCCTATATATATATATATATATATATATATATATATATATATATATATATATATATATATATATATAATGTATGCAAAATTGCATGTAATTACACATATTAATATTGAGTGCTGATACACTCAGTCCGTTTTGCAGCTTAGTGTGCAGCTCCATACATTATGATATCGCAGTATATATAGCTATATCATAGTGTATGACGTAATTATTTTTTTCAAAATGAAAAAATATATTAATGTATCTGTATATATTTAATTTTATATAATATATACTTCAATAGGAGGAGAGAGTATGATTTTTTTTAAAAAAAATCGATGTGGACTACAATTGAGGCTGCACATGGGGATGAGCATATCATTTTCTATTAACATTACATTCCGGGTGTGTTTGTGCAAACGGGTGGGGAAATTTTTTTTCTTGTTCAAGGGTGTGTTTCCTCATTTTCCCTATTCAAGGGTGGGGAAAAAATTTCCCCCTCTTTCCAAATAAGATAAAAAAGGAAATGGAAAGTAAGAGAAATACAATTTTTTAGGGTTAGTTTGGCAAGAAATAACGTTTCAAGGATAAATTGTTTTGATTTTAAAGGATAAAAAATCCATCAATTTTGTTTATATTCTAAATTGGAATAAAAAAGTGTAGATAAATGTTATCCCAACTTTTAAGTAAAACAAAATATCTACATTTTGATTTCAAAATTGTGACCACTATCCATAATTTATTGTGATTATTTTTTATACTAAACGGAGATAAGCTGTCATCTCACTCACTTATTCTCATAATTACCTTTTATCCTCATCACTTAAGTGGTGAAAGTGAAAGTCTTTATTTTTTTTTATTTTCTCTCACTTTCCATGTGGCACAAATAAACTCGTATAAGTGGTAATAAAATTTGAATTGCATCTTGGACATGAAAGCCATTCCAATTCGCAAGAGAACAAGGTCCAGAAAGAGAACCACCAAAAACTAAAAGCAGTAGTTTTGTTTTGACTAATTAGTCCCACTTTAATTAAATGTTGTTATCTAAAGAAGTCAAGAACATTAAAAACATGGTGTGTATGCAACAGTATAAAATGGTGTGCGGCAGCAATACAGGTCTGTTGAGGTTTTTCTTTGACCTTTGACTTCTGGTGGAGGTGGCTGACATTCATTGATGGTGTGTGTGTATGTATATATGTATATTTGTACTGAATTATACAAGACAATTGGTTTTCGATTGATAGGTAGGAATAAGCTATATCTGACTTTTCCCACGTATAATTGTGTGTGCTTATTCTACTTTATGAGAGTATAACAATTACAATTTATTCATACTAAATAAATATGTTTTTCGAGAATTAAACTATTTTTTTCTTATTCACCCTTTTTTTAGTCATGTTTATAATTCTGTGTATCAAAAATTAAGCAAACAAATCATTAAAAATTAATGACAATATAAATGATAAAATTAAGAAAAAAATGATTTAATGAAGATTTTCTAAAAAGCTCACTATTTCCTCCGGTTCTCATTGTAGAGAAAAAGATTAATTGAATTCCAACTCCATTGATGAACTAAAGTCTAAAACCACAAAAAAAAATAAAAAAAAAAAGCAAAAAAAGAGAGCTCTTGAATCATCCATTTTGTTAAAACCAAAACACTAACAAACAAATTCTTTCCACGTTTAGAAAAATCCTAGCTGAGATGGACGAGTTTACCAACTAATCAAATCAAATCCCATCTTGGACCACAAAAATGAAAATGACATGTTCAGTTGTTCGCAGCTCTAATCAGTTTTTTTTTTAATATAAACTTGTATACTCAAATACATACTGTTATAAAAAAAATTGAAATATATTAGTATATTTTTATTAAAAAGATTAAAAATTTAATTTTCGTATACCGCGATAGTCCAATAAACACTCTGATAACGTAGCACACTGCATTATAACATTGTATAAGTAGCTAAAATGAGTGTATCAATGCTCTACTGTAAGCTTGTCAACGGATGGGATACGGATTAGATACCTTAATGTCTGCATATCCTATCCTAATCATTGATATTAATTTTCAGATCTGAATATCTTCCGATATGGTTCAAATACAGATATATTTTAGATAATTAACATGTTCAAATATGAACACAAATTTGGGTAATCAAGTGATTTATTAGAGAGATGAAAATTACAATTGAGAATTCAAGAGCTATTATCTCTTATAGATATCATACATAAATAATTTAATAGTTACACACTATTATAATTGTGATTAATCACACAAAATAACAAATTTGAGCAATATATTGTACACATATACATAATTTTGTAATATATGTTGGATTTAGATATTTTTCAAATCGAATACACTGATATCTATATCCGCACTTCAAATATCAGATATTTTTTATTTTTCAAATACAAATTCAAAGCAACGTACATATTCTTCTAAAAAATTGTATAAATTCTACTTTTAAAAAATAAAAAATTCCTAAACATGAATCTAAACATTTTTTTAGCGTTTAGATTTTCAAACTACCATTTTCCCTTTTTAAATAAAAAAATTCTTGCAATTGAAAATCAAATAATACAACACTTTTAAAAACTGAATTTGAAATACAAGAATATCATTGTTTCAATCCTACATCTAAAACGCAACCTTACTCTTTATGTAATCCAACACAGAGGCAACATATGTTGTCATTTCACAATTTACCACTCCCAAGCCCCCCAAACCCATCCAACCAATCCTGACCGTCCAAACCCAAACATAAAAACATAAAAAAAGGGGGAATTTTACTTTTAAGTCCCTAAAAACAATGCTATTTAATGATTGATCACTCCTTTCTTCATATTTTTTTAAGTCCACAACTTCAAATGCTCATTTCATTTTAGTCACTCCACCAAATATTTGTGTATTTGAACTAATAGACTCAAAATGAAAATAATATAGTTTACAGGAACTCAAAAGTAACAATCTCATTTCACAAAATATCAAATATTCTTGTAAAATTCAGACGGACATTAGACGTAGTAGTAACTAATAACCAAATATGCATTTGAAGAAGGAGAGATTAATCAAATAAATAAATAAAAAACTCTTCCCCCCCCCCCCCCCCCCCCCCTCTCTATATATATGTTACACACACATCGCAACCCAACACAATTTCACAAAAAAGAAAAGAAAAGAAAAGAATGGAGTACAGGCCAAACCTGGAGAGGCAGAGGTCATGCACGTGCCCACCCATCGACGCCGTCTTCGGCAAACTCCGGAACAGCTTCCGAAGGACCCCCATAGATTACGAAGAGGAGGAGGAGCAATTCGAGACGTTGAGCTCCCCAATCGGACGGTCCAGATCGTCCTCCTCAAACGTGGTCTCTCTGTGGAGGTCACTGTGGGGAAAGCTTTCGAGGGAGAAGAAGAAGAGGAGGAGGTCGTCGTCGTTTGGGTTCGATCGCTCCAGGTCGGTTCGGGTCGGGTACGACCCCTTCACGTACGCGCAGAACTTCGACGACGGCCCGGCCTGGCTCGAGCCCGAGTACCTCTCCAGGTCCTTCTCCGCCCGCTTCGCCGACCCGTCTAGGATCTTGAGCAGCTTGGGTTGATCATTCATGATCAATTAAGATCATGTTTTTTTTTTATGATAAAAAAAATTTGACTAGTTTATGTTATCACTTTTGTGATTGATCCATATCGATTTGGGTCAGTGAATTACTAGTTAGATTTTTTTTTAATGAGGAATATAATGAAGTTGTTTTGTACATCATGAATGGGTTGATTGATTAAGGTCATGTGTTTTTTATGATTTAATGATTTTTTTAAGGACCCATTGAGGTTGTTTTGTGTTTTTATTTATTTATCATAAATGGATACTATATATATATGTTGAAGGGGGGTTATGATTATTTGATAAGATTTTGAGAAGCTCATGTGGGGCTGAATGTAATATGCGGTTATAAGTGATGAGGAAAAAAATGAAGATGAAATGTTTGAAGACTTCAATTTGATGTTTTTTTAAACAATTGATGTTCTCCCAAAATTTTGTTTGTAGATAAGTGTTTTTTTTAATCTGGTATGGTTAAGTTATTTATTTATTTATATTATTTTGATATGTTTTTTTTTGTAAGGATTTTATCCAATGACAAAAAAATTAACTAATTTAGTAATCTGGACTAGTTCTAAGATAGCATGTTATATGTTATAACTTTTGTGATTGATTTATATCACTTTGGCTCATCAATTACTAATCATTTTTTTGTTCATGAGTACATGTTGAAGTTTTTTTTGTACATGATGAATGAGTTGTTGAGGTTCTATTGTCATGTTCAAGGGGAGATTATAATTTTGATTAGAATTTTGAGGAGACGTTGTGGGTAGGTTTTAATCTTTAGTTATAATTGATAACTACAAGAAATGCTATGTTTTATACAAATTGCAGCAAATTAAAACGTCTCTATAACCCTTTTTTCTTGTAGTAGATTTTTTTTTTAGAATAAAAGGTAAATGCTTGCTACCTGATTTTATTGTTGAATTTTGAATTACAAACTTTGAACATGAAAAAATTAGAAAATGAATATAAAGACACAAGAAAAAACAAATACGAAAACAACGAACCCACGGGATGACTGGGTGGCATGTTTTTCTTTTGCTTTTTTTTTTCTTGTAGTGAACATGTGTGTTTGAAAGCATTGATTTGGTGGCTTGTTTTTCTTTTGCTTTCTTTTCCATGATTGAAGTTCTTCAATTGATGATAAAGAGTAGACTTTGAAACTTGATATATTTGATAATGTATTTTATTCTTCCTTTTTTTTCTTTATCTTTTTATCTTAAGATTTTGTTGTATAAATGCTTTTTCCCCCTTTTTTGGGTTAAATTTTCCTAATAAGCCTCAACAAAGGGGTATTTGAGTATTTCTAACAATCAGCTAAGAGATGATTTAATGTTTTTTTTTAGATTTTTGAGTTTTCATTTGTATTTTTTGCCGAATGTTTAGACAATGATTTTTTTTAGTGTTGTTCCACAGTTTTTTTTCCAGCCCCAATTCCATGCCCACATGCGTCAATAGAAATTATCGGAGTATATATTCACATTAACGAAATATATGTTTTGATAGAAATTTTACATTTTGTATAAAAGCGTGTACCTCATTAGATGAGATACACTATTTTAAAAAAATTTAAAACACTTGTAAATTGTAATTGGGGTTGAAAAAGACACTGTAGGTAACATTAATTTTTTTTTATATAAAGTTACAATAGAATTTAGTGAGCTATATATGCCAAAAAAGTCCTAAGATTTGTTTTAACTATTTCTTGCATTGTCATGTTGAATAATGTGTTGAAAATTCATCCACTAATCTCTTTAATGAGCTTTGACCAATTTGAACAAATGCTTAAAAAAAGGGGGTTGAAGATTCTCAATGACATCTTTCATCTTTACTTTATTTCCAAGCAAAAAAAAAATTTAAAGTTAAAAAAAAAGGAAAGAAAAAAAAGGCTGTGGAAAGATGCTTTAGGTCTCATGAGAGACACCTACCTTATCAAACTTAATAAAGCAAAAGGAAGAAGAATCTTGCAGTTCTTGCATTCCCCTTGTCCCTTGAAATAATAGACTATTATTAAATGGCCTGATTTGTGTGTTTTCTTCTCCAACTAGGCATATAATTAAAACAGTGACCAATAATAGATTGTGACTAGACTTTTAATTAAATTGTGGCTTGTTTTGGGCACCCAAATTTGATTGTCAAAGAATTTATTTATTTATTAATTTATTCATCACAATTTGAGAGAATCAAAATATTGGTATTGGTTGGTACTTGACTCAAGGTGTCATCTGGATCATGTTTCCACCAAAGGCATCTCACATGGAACCTCTGGGTGTGACCAATGTCATTTAATGCCTGCATGAACCATGCTGTCAGATTAAAAATTCTCAAACCTGCATAAACACATGACATTTTAGTGCTGTTGGGTTTAATGTCTTGCATTTCGATGACTGGACATGCAGTAAGGAAAACTGTACATTCTTACCCAATTACAGGGTCCGGGTTTCATATGTATGCTTTCTTGTATGTGTTTTGAATGTCAGTTCTATAATTTCTATGTTATGTGGAGTCTGTATGGTAATGTATAAGATGAAATATATATATGAACATTTTGTCAATATTTCTCATATTGACTATGATCAAAGTGGTCCTAAGACCATAAGAGAGAGTGCTTGTGTGTGAGAGTTTGTAGCCCTACAGGGCGATTAATCCAAAAAAAAAAAAAAAGAAAAAGGAAAGTATATCTTTCACTTTCGTGTTTGATAACAATCCTTCATCAAACAACAGATATTATATCGTTTCTATTTTTTTTTTCTTTTCTAATTCAATTTCAAAATTTATTTTTGTCAAATGCTGATATGCTCAAATACTCTACAGACATTTTTTTGCAAACATTATGTCATCCAATCAGTATATGAATTTTTAATAAAAAATATATGCTTTGTTATGTCACTATTGCGAAAAAATATAAAAAGTTAAAAACTGTATACATCAAATTCAATGTACTGAACAAAGGGCTTTTTTTTCCAATGTTGTACTATCTACTTTGTTTCTGATTGGATCTGATGCCATTTAAAATATTTTTTTCCTTAGCATGCGACAATCATGTCGTGAATTGAAAAATGAGAGTTGCAAAACAACAAGTTTAATTTTGACTAGCACCTCTATCAGAGATCCAAATCACCATTACTTATGATCAGATCAGCATTGTATATACACATAATTAATTGGGGTTGTATATACACATAATTAATTGGGGGAAGAACAATCAATCAGTTTTGAAAAAGTTTTCGTATACGATATGATAAAATGTCACTTATTAATGCACGTCATGATTTCGGGTCATTGTGCAACTCTTGGACCATTAAATCAGTCAGTTGTCATGAATAGACACAGCTGAGAACAACGTAACAAGATAAGCATGGTTAAATCAGTCAGTTGTCAAGGGTGTAATTTGGGTGGGTTGAATCGGATTGAATTAAGATTTTATTGATTAGATTCAATCCAAATTTAAAATTAAACAAATATAAATCTAACTCGAGTTGAGTTTGGATTGAAGAGTCAGGTGATTTGGCCAAACACAAACTCGATAGGGGATGAGTGACTTAAATGTTTAGTTCAAATTTTAATATGTAGGCATCCACCCTTATATTAATTATCAAATGAAGGGGTGTGTCAAAATACAGATATAAGTAAAACAAAAACAAGAAAACACCAAAGCAAAACCAAAAAGGCATCAGTTCCCAGCAAAAGAGAGCTCTACTGAGAAGTCCACCCCATCTCAACGATAACAATTCCCGAATAAGCAGATTCTTTAGAATAACATTCTTTGAGAATAACAATCAAATAGACTCCTCAGGATTGAGGGTAATTGGATTGAACCCTTCCAACTTTGGATTAATTCGATTTGAACTCCAACCCAACCCACACAAATTGCAGTCCTACCCATGAAAAGGTTACACAATGAAGCATCTCAACACAAATGAGGGCAGATTTTACTATTTTTCACATCAATGTATGATTAGAGATTCATCCCAAGTTACAAAAGGAAGGTAAATTACTGGTTCTCCAAAGGAACAATACATAAACTGATATAAATGGGCAAAATATCACCTTCTGTCTTCACAAGTAGAAGACATGAAATTAAATTCTTGAAACACTGTTTGCTTGCCTACCCTATTTTGAGGGCGACTACAATTTGCATGAGCAAAAATCAAGTATATATATTAATTAGCATCTCCTTGAGGAGAGTGAATACCTAAATAAGTGCAGCTTATTTGCTCACAGCATGTTTGCAAGGGACTCCCTGTTTCTGATTCTTCAACTCATCCCCTGCTACAAGGAAGAACGCAGTGTGCCTGAAATCCAAACAACAAAATTGAGAAGAATATCAACGCCAAGAAAAAATGCATCTATGATACAACTTGTGTACATCAAGCGCACAACGTTGAAGAATTTGAATCAAAGAGAAATTGATAGAAAGAAAATCATTTTCACCGTTGACCATTTTTCTGTTATTTGTGTGTACTGAAATAAAAATTGTTGTTTATGCCTGTGATAAAAAGTGATAGGAAAAAAAACATTTCATCACTTTCCCCCTCTTTCTTTTGGATGAGGAATTTTTTTTCCTTTCTTCTAATAAGACAAAAGAGGTAAAAGAAAATGAGGGAATTTTTTTTCCCTTCGTCTGTTTGGCACAATCACCGGTGTTTTGGGTGGTTAAGAAATAAATTATAACTTTCCCTCATTTTCCACAAGCTTTCCCGTATGTACAAACACACCCTTCGATTATCGATTTTTATCAATATGCTTAGAGAGATCTGTAAGTTCAGGAAGGAATGAAAAAATATGGTTAAGAGAAATGAGAATGTGCCTGAAAAAATTCATCATCTTGATTTTTGAATCCGAGTCAATACTAGGCACGCTATCCAATGCGAGTTGCATGTGGTGCAGCCACCTCTCGGCGGCTTGGTGTGTGACTGGGAAAGGCCGATGGCGCCCAATTAATGCTGGATGGCCTGTGAACAAAAAAATGATCGACTTTAGATTTTTAGAATGTGAGTTGACAAAAGAAGAATTACTCATGTAGGTCCTAGAACTCCCCAGTGGCCGGTCATGATGGATTTAATGACAATCTGATTATTCTACAGACATATTTTATGATATGAATGAATTACAAGAACATGTAAGATGGATTTTTTTAACCCTCCAGATTTCCTAGAGAATCTGTTCAATGTGAAATTTCCCTTTATTGGATTGGAAAACAAACAGTATCACTCAAAATTGATGTCATTTGAATTTTTCAACAAATAAGAATTGACAGATGATATCCAATTAATTTTTTTACCCGCCAAGTACAAAGAATAGAGATGGGATAACAGAGGAGATATGAAGAGGAGGGGTTATGATATGCATTAATTATATCAAAATATAAACTTCTCAGAAAAATGCACATTTATCAACTCTTGCAATGTTAATCATCACTAAAGCCATGCAATCATGAATAGAAGTCTACTGACAAAATATGCCCAAATTACAAAGTAAAATACCTCAGACATCAATTCATAGAATAAGTCAATATGAAGTTTCAATAGTGAAGCAATGAAGGCCTATGAAGTACCCAAAAACTAAAAAATCAGAAATTGAACCGTGCTATTTGCACCTATATACCAAACTTGGATAATATATTTTAAGAATAATGAAAACAATAAGGCCGATGCCAAAGCTTTCCCCGTTTCATCCCATTGCATGTCTACAGAATCTATGCAGAATGCACAGAGTGATTCTTCCATATCATCTATCAACTCCCCACCCCCACCCCCCCCCCACCAAAAAAAAAAAAAATCACCAAATGAACATAATTCATATTCTGTTTTGTTGATCATTGAACAACCATTAACAGTGACAATAATAAGGATAAGAGTATGACCGAGGACAGCCATTTGCAGTCTCCATAAAACAACAATCTTAATTAAGGTAAATTTCATAGAAGGCAAAACTCATTTTTAATGGTGTGTTTTCCTTAATCCTTATGATTTATGGAAAAAAAGACTATTAAGACTTGACAAAACAGTACTTTATATTAAAATTGTTTATTCAGGAATACGTGTAGTATATTATTGTTTACTACATCAACCTTCTGTATCTTGTATCTAGTACCATCCAAAACTTCATTATTTAGGAGGCCTTAGTTTTAGTGAAACGACATATCATACAGATTCAAAAAAAGTAAAGATCATGGACATCCAAAAGTCAGGACACCAATATAACCCATCCCTGTGTAACTATTTCTCAGATTTTATGTGAGAAGGTTAGGTACATGAAGAAAAGCTATCAATCATTAAACAATCAATGGTTTGAGGATGCACTATGATCAAGGACATAACAATTTTGGTATGGTGACTCAATTTTGTTAGGCAGATGGAAACTTGATGTCAAATTTAAAATGCACCTTGAACAGTTTTGTAAGTTGCTTTATCATACAAACAATCCAAAATGGTTAAACAAGACATAAAAACATCTCTTGATGTGTGAATGAGTTGAAATAGTGGGATCATAGAAAAGAACTGAAAGATATATAAACATTGTTGTAATGCATTCTCCAAGAAATGATAAACACGAATATTATGAACCATTAAAGTTTGGGATTCAATTGGGAAAAAAATTTCTCTAGAAAAAAAACCTGCTTATGAGGAACATAAACTAAATGTCAGTACTCCAACCACCCAAAATAAAAAGAAAATCCTTTACTGGCTGGCCCTAATGGAACAGTCAATCTAAGATGGAAAGCCAATCCTAATCCAAATCAACAAGATCCAAATGTTGTATCATATAGGTCAGGCCTATCAATTATTCAAAAAAATCCACATCCAAATCTGCATTCAATGATATTATATCATTATATATTCATTATAAATACTTTCAATTTATGCTTAAATACGATTTTTCAAAGAAATATACCAAAACCTCCTCACATCCCAATTCGAGTGCCTTAGTTGGGGTTCCTTAGCACCTTTTACGATTCAGGGATTTATGTGGTTGCTCTCTATCGACAAAATCCTCACATCCCAATTCGAGTGCCTTAGTTTGGTTGAGATAAATGGGTGAACAATGGAAACATTTCTTGTGAGTTTTGTGGTGTGGAGGTGGAAACAAGAGACCACCTCTTCTTCAAATGCTTCTTTAGCGCAAAGATTTGGGAGACGGTGGGCGAGGCTCTTGGATCTTCTTGTTCCTTCAATGATCTCGAGGGAATATAGCGGTGGTTTTGGAAAAAGTGAAGCAAGGTGATCATAGCAATCTTGCCAAATTTCAATGGATTGATTCTACATGTAGTGTGTTAGAGTATTTGGTTAACTTACAATGAAAGCATCTTCCTACATAATAGAATTATATTGGGAGATCACAAAGGCGGAAATTTCATCGCTCCTTAGAGATTGAATCACAATTATTTTGGAAGATGTTGCCGTTCTACAATTATGGGGAACATGAATTATATTCTATTATAATGTTTTTAAATTGAGCAATTATCTTTGTGTATTTTACTTAATTATATAGATAAAAGAACCTAATTAAATAGGGTGGTTGAGAAGTTAAAACACTCCGCTACAGAGGGGTACGTATGTCCATCTAATCAAGCAAGGTTGTCTCAGAGGTTGCTCAAAAAATTGCCATGCTTCTCACTCTCTCAATTTGGTGGTTCATTGAGAAAAACAAAGAGGATGATGATCTGTGTCAGGTTCACATGTCTAAACTGGTACCCCTCCCCTTCCAATGTTTTACAGCTCCCACACATGCTAATCCATTTGCGGTTCAAAAATTATCATTATGTGAATTGAAAATGATCATAAAAGTTACTTAAAATCAACAGTCTTATGTTCTATTAACCATTTATGCTTCAAATTTCAAATGACTGTACACATACTAAGCAAGGTAAAACTTCACTCTGAATTGAGATGACTCTTCATTGGACCTTTCATGCAATAGTTTATACAACAATGTGGCCTCTTCAAGTACCCTCTTTAAGCATGCAAAACATTGGATAAAACCATTTGTTTCAGGAATGAGGTTGTGGAATGGTGATATGGGAAAAATATATTTAATTCTGAAAAAAATACGTTTGTTTAGTATAGATAAACTATACTTAACCCTGGAAAAAAGGACACATTTGTTTATATTCTGATAAATCAAAATAAAGATTGATAGTCAACCTAGATTTGGGGAGGAGAGTATGGTTTTTTTTCTTTTTTATTCATCTAGAACTAACCTATATTCTAGCAGAACAAACACAAAATCCAAAAATTTATCCAAACACAAAAATTAGCAATCACCAGAAAATCATCCGATGTATAACTATTTTATGCTCGAATAAACTATCCGTGAACCAAATTGAAAGTAAAATTCTAATAAATTAAAAGAAAGATATTGCACACAATCCTGTTTACAATCCTATTTTATGCTCGAATAAACTATACCCCGATCGTTGTCCAACTATATATGCACATCATCACATTAGAAATTTCACATTTTCTCTAAATGGGTCCATACAATTTGTTAGATTATATATTTAATTTTATAAAAAAAAAATAGATATTTAGATGAGGTATACTATTTAAAAAAAAATCAAGACAAGTGCAAATTGTAGGTGGGGCTGTATATGGCTGTGTCTAACATGTTATCCAACAAATCAAGATCATCCCATCTGTGCACCTCTCATCCATATAGTACCCACAAATCTCCAAGCCTAATCTTCTTTCCTAATTTCAATCTTAACCTGTTTCACCGCTTAACGTGGGCTTTCGACCCAGAGTGTTCTAGTCTCTCTAGCACTGGCAGTGAAGTTATTAATGTATGTTAGGACTTAGGATTATGTGTCATCATCACTCGGTCTTGTCCGGCCACTTGTACCAAAAAAGGAAAAAACACAAATACAAACGCAAACACAATTTTAACACGTTTTCCAAGCTAGTGACCCCCCCCCCCCCCCCACTTGTGGGACCAACCGCAAAAAAAGACGTAAAAAACGAAAAAGCAAATTCGGAGAAACTTTAAACTTTATAAAATGTCCCATTGAATTTAAATATATTTTGTTTATTAAAAAAAACCCCAAAATATTATACAAGTCCAAAATCCCAAGCATTTTTTTGGTAGCGACATAAGTTATTCCAGGATTGTATAATTACTTCAATGTAGATAACTCCATCAGTAGAATAAATCATTTTCTATCTGGTTGTTTTTAAATTATTCTCGTTGATAAGAAATTTTTGTTATTTAATAAGCGAATAAGATGTAAATATGGATTTATAAAAAATGATAAAAAGATTTGATACATGAGCCCCCTCGCTTATAAAATATAGTGATGAGTGATTCAACATATTGACTACTAGGGGTGGTAAACGAGTCAAACGAGCCGAACTTTGACCTGTTCAGGCTCGGCTCGGGCTCGGCTCGGCTCGGGAACGAGCTTCATTTCGTGTTCAAGCTCGGCTCGTTAGGCTCGTGAAAAGCTCGGTTAAAGCTCGGCTCGGCTCGTTTGTTAAACAAGTCAAGCCGAAGCTCAAATCAAGGCTTGGCTCGGACTCGTTTAGCTAAAAAAACCATGTTTAATATTTGAAAAGTCACATTTCACAAATCACAACACCTTATACATGTGAAAATAACATAAGCTCGGGCTCGGTTCGGGCTTGGCTCGTTTCCCTTTTTTCTATTAAGTAAATGAGCTTGTTCAGGCTCGGGCTTGGCTCGGCTCGGCTCGGCTCGGACTCGTTTACAAACCGAGCTTTAAAAATTGTTTAAGCTCGGCTCGTTTATCTAATCGAACGAGCCCGAACGAGCTTTAACTGAGCCGAGCCGAGCCCGAACTGCTCGGCTCGTTTACCAGCCCTATTGACTACTTATACGGTTATACCAGTGAAATAGATTGTGTAAAATAAGATTATTTTTTTGAGATCTACATTATCGATACCAGTTTATTTCCATCAATTATGGCATAACTATACCCACATATACCTAAGCATATTCATCCATATTCCACATCTATACTTCAACCAAAGAGGAGTCAAACGCTTTATTATCTACTTAAAAACATCACTAAAAGTCTAAAATCACCCACCGTCCATTCAAAGCATCATTCCTAACACACGCCTTCACAGATCACCAGATCCAAAACAAAAACAAACAAAAACCAAAACAAAAATGAAGAACACAATTTCAATAAAACACGAACAAGTCACAAACCGAACCTCTCCTCATGGAGAACATCGGTGGCCCTCCCATCCTCTGAACGAAGAACTCGTACTGGTTCTGTATCGCCTCCTCCTTCTTCGATCCCGCGAATATCCCCCTGAACCACTCCTCCTCATCCTCATAAACCCTAACAAAATCCACAAAACCCTAACCGTTTCAGATCCAAACACCCCCCGTAGAAGACAAAAGAACGAACAACGAAGAGAGAGAGGGGACGACCGACCTGTTGTAGAAGTTCGTGGAGAGGTCGATGAAGGTCTGGAGACCGAGCTTCTGATAGAGGTTCGTCCCGTCGTCAATGGCGAACGCGTCCTCCCGAGCGACCCCGCTCAGCCGGCTCGCCTTCTCCTGCAGCGACTGCATCTTTTCGTCGATGGTGGCGGGTGTATCGTAAGAGAGGCGTGTGTCAGTGAATTTTTGGAAGGGAGAGTGGGTGAGGGTGTATTTTAAGGGTTGGTTTCGCCACCACTCGCGTGGATTTTACGCGATGTGTCATGTGAGCTGTTTTGGGGGCCCATTGGGTTGTAGCGCACGTTGTTTTTGTAAAGTGAGAAATGACGATGAAGCCCTTGCGGGGGAGGGTTTGGATTTGGAATTTGTTGAGGGTTTTTGAGTCATTTTATATGCGGTGAGGACAGAGGATGACATGGTGTCGCCATTGACTAATCGGACTCGGGTCATTCATTTTGAGCCACACTTTTGGTGGGCCATGGACACATTGTCCAAAATATTTCTGACCACCCGATTTTTTTTCTTAAGATACACAATTTAATTGAATCAAAAAAATAAATAATTTAAAATTTAATTATATTGTAAGTTTAATTTTAAAATTTTACCAAGTATGTCAATAAAAGAAATAAAAAAACAGACGGTCAAAAACGTGTCTAAACAATATAGTCCAAACTTCTTTTTTGCCTTTTTTGCGGTAATACACTTATCCTTCGTTTGGCTTCAGATTTTCGGTGGTTAGCTATAGGAAAATTCCCTATTAACAACCAATTGCTACGCGCCACGTGGAAGAGAAAAACCTCCACTTCACTTCACCTCGGTAGCCGCAGTTCTCATGGTCCCACTTCTTTGCGTGTAACATTTTGACAAAATGCACCCCTAAATATAATAAATAACAAAAAAAATAATAATAAAAAAGGAACAACGTTGGACAATTTTTTCTGGGTCCACTGCGTGGCAATTTTATTTTAAAAAAAACTCTAAACACTTGTTAAAAAAATACTGAGCTCCAACTTAAACAAAATCTCTAGACAAACCCACCATGAAGGACTAAATTAGTTTTTTTACAACATTATGAAACACATTTAATTAAAATTTATACCAAACAGTTTAAAATCACTCCAAGTGACTCTGAAGTATAACAAACATGGAAAACTTTAAATTTAGCCTTGTCTACAACTAATGAACTAATTTTTTTTTACTTCATTCTACAACCCAGTCTGTAGTATACTGTGTTGTTTATGGAATTCTATTATAATGTATGAAATAAATTTTTATTTATTTATTTTAAAAGAAAAAATATGTATTATTGTATCTCAGTATATATTTCATTTCATATACCAGTAGATAATTCAATAGAAGAGTTAAAAAGAAAAATGATTTGGATTGCAAATGAGGTTGCATAGGGGACTGGACATAACATTTTACTTTATACATTATGATGTATACGCTCATGCGTGTTGAGTGCATATATTTTTTTATTTTTTTAACAGTAGAGATATATAGAAAAAGTAGAGTATATACTATATTGAGTGTTTTTATATACTCCAAATGAAATTGCAAAACAAACTGAATGCAACATCACCAGAAAATTATTTAAAAATTTAATTTTGAACTTTTGTTTTCATATTATATGATCAAAATTTTACATAAAAATCTATCATGGCATATTAGATATGAACTAATTAAGAAAATCTATCAATTTTGTTCACATTTATATTTGTCAAAATTAGGATAAAAAGTAGGAATAAATGATATCCCAGCCTTTAGATAGAATAAAATATCCTCATTTTTATTTTAAAATCAAGACAATTGTTTATACTTTATTCTAATTATTTTTTTATATCAAATGTGATGAGTTGTCTTCCTTTTATTTATCCCATAAATTTTTCTTATTGGATTAAGATTTAAATATAAGTTGTCTAATCATTAATTTTTTTCACAAGTGAATAAAAGCAAAACAACAATCGTATGATTACTAGAGTTTGAAAAAAATTTGATACACAGTGGACCCCAGAAAAACAATCCTCGTTTTTCCCTTCCTTTTGTTTTATAGTTTTTGTTATTTTGTTATAGAGTTTTTTATTTTTAAGTCCACATAAATTATATGATTTAGTGATCGATCTCTCACTTTTTTATATTTCGGTTTAAGTCCTCAGATTTAAAGGACATGTTCCTTTTAATCCCCAGATTTAAAGGATTGGTTTGACACATCAACCATAGCTAGTACACATCATCATTTTCGTAGTCTCGGATTGTACTAGCTATGGTTGATGTGTTAGACCAATCCTGCTCCTGATCATCTTCAAATTCCTCTTCGGGAATTATCTCCTATTCTTCTTCTGCCTCTTCCTCCTTTTCTTCTTCTAGCATCCCTTCTTTTGGTATTTACTCTTTCAGTATTTTTTCTTCCGGCATTTCTTCTTTCGGCTCCGGTTCTTCCTCCGGCTCTTATTCTGACTCTGGTTTTGATCCTTCTTCTGATTCCTCCATAGGTTCTTCTTCTGGTTCTTCTTCCGACTCTTCTTCTTCTGGCTCTTCTGGTTCCTCCTCGATGGGCTCTTTTTCTGGCTTCTTTTCTTCCATATGCCTAGATCTAGATCCTCTGCTGTCAGAGGTTGTGGGTGGGGTGATAAGGTTGGCCGTGACGATGAGTCGGATGAAGAGCCTGACCCAACTAAGTTAATTACTGATTTTGATGAAGTGGAGGGTAGTGTATGGCGGGGCAATGGGTTAGTATGTATGCCAAGAGGTGCAGACGAAGCAGGGGTTTGTGCGGGATGGGTTGAATGAGACATGGTAATGATATTCCTAACAATGTCCAATCAATGCGATTATGTTCATGTAAATCATAAACAAAATCTTTAAAAGTGTAACAACGACGAATGTCACGGCCGTTCATTCGATGGTATGGACAATATCGAGAACTATCAACACTAGGTGGTGAAGGTCTCTCAGGAGGCAAGGTAATGCTATTTGATTCCATAAATGCCATAAAAATATTTGGTAATGATTTTGGTAATAACGGATAAACATCACGCTTGCCCATCCTTCGAGCCTGATAGGATGGGGGTGGGGGGACAACAACATAGTGTCTTTCATGGGCTGTTTGTGGGGTTTCTGATGGGGTTGTGAAGTCTAAACCGGTTGCATTTGAGGAGTTGGGCGGTGATATTGGGTTGGTTGATGGGGAGATGGGTGATGGTTTGGGAGTGAAGGTAAGGGCGTGGGGCGTGTCGGATGGTACACTGGCACCTGTGGAGGAGTAAACCCTTGATGTCAGGTTACCGATCGAGGAGGTGTGTACCTAGGTGTGGCAGGTACATAGGGCCTCACCACCGATCCTCTACTAGGAGCTGATGACCCATTCGGGTAGAACGCCGAGATTTGAGGTGTAACCCCTTCTACCGTAGGGGATGAGACAGGGTTATTTTCTGGATGGGAGGCGTGGGTTTCCAGTTGACAAGGCAGTGGCAGCACCAGCACAACGTTGGATACAGTTGTGACAGTCAATCAACATCTCATATGTAGAACAGTCTCCACAGGCCAGATTCATTCGTAGCTCCGGAGTGAGATTCTGGAGCATCAGCTCCTCTACCCGAATGGGCACATGGAGACTGTTCTACATATGTACCTAGGTGTGGCAGGTACATAGGGCCTCACCACCGATCCTCTACTAGGAGCTGATGACCCTTCTGTCAACTGCGGTCCAGGTCTATGCACCAACATGTGCCATCACGCCACAAAGGATTCAAATTCTTCACGTGGTCTTATTTTCTCTGCCGTAAGATCTGACAGGGATGGAACTCGCATCCTCTGGTACCCATAACATCGGAGGAACTTTTCACTCACTGCAGAGAAAATCATAAAGGCATTCGGCCGGAAAGGGTTGCGTACCACTGAATAGTTTTCCCTTCAAGGGACTTTTGAAAAAGGAACACTAAAAGTGATTCATCTCCTAAGAAGGGACGAAAGTCCATGTAAAAGGCAGTCAACTGAGCATCCGGATTTCCTTGACTATTGCATCGACGATATTTGGGGATTTTGAGGTCAGGTGGGAGAGCGATGGGGGGGATTTGGCGCAAGATTGGACTTATGGGGATTTTGTAGGAGAGCCAGGTTAATTTCTGATACTATCCTTCGGACTGTATCATCTAGAGTTTCACTTGGCTACAAATGGAATTGACTCTGGCTGTGGTGGTGGAGGAGGAGGATTTGGATTTCGGGAAGTGTGGTGCAATTGGGTAAGATTGTCAAAGACATTCATCATCTCATCAATAGAATTATAGCCCACAGCTTCCATTCTCTCTTCGATTCTCTTCAAGGTGGGTCTTTAAAAGTTTCTCCTGTTTCTTGATGATATATGTTCAGCCCATAGGGCATGTCAGCATTTGGAAAACTTGATTTTCATAAAAATCATAACCTACTTCTACTCTTGAACTATCATGGCCATTGTTAGGATCCATGTGTGTGCAGTGTGCAAGTTCAAGGAATAAACACAACTAGATTTTTCAAGGCAGTAGTGATCACTAGACACAGAAACCAACGGTTCTCAGAACAGCCGTCCAAAAAAAAAATTTGTTTTTTTTTTTCTTTTTGTGTTTTTGAGAAAAAAACAGAGACTAGCGGTCTTATAAGGCAATGAAAGTTCTCAACAATAGAAAACAGTGACTAGAAAAGGGAAAAGAACTTTTTTGTTTCTTGGCAGGCTGAAATCGACGACTCTTCAAGGTGCCGTCGGGTAAAAACTAAATTTTTTTTTAATAAGTGCAAAGGGTTACTCTAGGGGTCAGAAGGACTAACCTGGTGACAAACTTTTTCACAAAAGAGATTCCCACCGTGATCGTTAGTTTGTGAATGTTGATTTTTACACTGTTTGAGTCGTAATCTGGTTCTTTTGAACTTGATTTCAATCCGCGCGCAGTGTATCAAATCAACAATCAAAGGATCATCCATCAATTGCCGCCTCCTCCTCCCATTACCTACACCTTCCTCACCACCTCACTATTTATTTCTTTCTCTTCTTCTCTTTTCCGCTGTCATTCACCCCATTCCAATTTTTTTTATTGGGGGGTTGGGACTAAATGTCCCCTTGAATTCAGGTTGAACATGAATCCTAATGAGAACCGACAAAAAAAAAATCAAGTTGGATCAGGTTGGGTCGAGTTAAACCAGCCCAAGTTACACTGTTATATACCTACAACATGTATCACACGTGCTCCTTTCTTCACCCGAGGCCCCTCTCCCCCTCTCTGATTATCAGTTTCCATTCATAAAGAGGGCATCCATCAATATCAATGGTGACTGTCTTTGTCTACGCCGCCGCCACATCATCTTAGACAACGTCCCGGTGCTCCTTGAAATAAATCAACACCACCCCTCTCACTTCCCCTCCCTCAAACAAACCCGAGATTCCTAACATCCGTCTCACTCGGCTCCTACGACTCCTTGAGAAGACCTCTCCCTCTTGGGGATCTTGACCTCCCAGGGACGCAACTGAGGTGCCGCAAAAGGGTGGACTCGCAGGGGCTTTGGGGGTTAAGTCACGGAGCGGAGGAAGGACTGAAGACCGACCTTAAGATCATGCGAAAAAGATGGGGCATTAGAAGAACTCTTGTAATGGGCACTTGAATGTACATAAACACAAAAGGTTTTTGATAGTTATGTAAAATTTAATTTTCAATTCTTTTATATATTTATTCCTAATTAAAAAAATTTTAATAAAATAAAAAATCATAAAAATAATAAGTGTTAAACAAAATTAACTGTGGATAAAAAAAAGAAACAATAAAATAGCATGTGCCCCAATAAGAATAAATCATACTAAAATATGAGCATACTAAAATGGATAAGTTTTAAAAAATAAAATATAATAATTCCAAAAAAAAAAATAGAAAGGCTTTGAAGAGGTAAGTTGAAATATTGGAGGAAGTAGGAGGGGTGTGGACAATAGTCATAAGATACTCTAATTGGATATCTCTGTATGTTTTTTTTTTTTTTTTGGTAGAAGGATGTCTCAGTATGTATTTACTAAACATATTATGTTTGTTAAAATGCGCATTTAATGCATTCTGAATCTATATATATTTAATTTAGATGATTTATCATACAGCTAATAATTTATAATATTAATCTTCATTGTTGTTGAATTCACACCCAACATAAAATTTTGTACATGCATTTTTCATAGAAATGACAAAAGACATCTAAAAAGTGGTTTAATTATCTATGTACTTTTGTGCTAATCAAGAATAAACTTATCACATTATTCTTTTTCATTTTTGAAAGAGTAAATTAGACTCTATCACATTAAGTTGGTTAACGGTTAACCAAGCATGGAATAAGTTGGATAAATTCTTATCCCCAGACTAAACGGGGACCTTGGAATTTCTATTAGTTTTGCATGATCTGTGTTTGTGCTAGCTTATTCCTGGGCTCCTTTTGTTTCCATAACGGGAATAAGATAATCAGAAGGGAACTCCATGGACATGTGGGCACTGTGGCTTGCTCGTAATGGTTGGGTATTCTGAAAACTCCATGGACACGACCGCCCTGGTCTCACCTAGGGCCCCACATGCTGAGGGCCCCAAAATATTCTAAAAAGAATTATTTGTTTTCATATTTTGATAGGATTTTTATTTTATTTTATTTTTAAAATTTATCCATTTTTTGTCCCTTCTTCTAATATGGTATCTTTTGATCTCAGGATCAGCTCTGTTCATAGTTAAATTCAAGTATATGTATATTTGATGCTCACGCAAAATGAGTGGACATGTTCCTACCCTATTTAGGGTGAAGCATAAATCATGAATAGAAAAGAATACAGGAGAATAGTCCCAAAAAGCTGTTTGTTTTGCAAGAATAAATCTTGATAGCTATGTCTGGTAAGTTAGGATAAAATCTGATAATTATTCTAAAAAAATGCTTGAATTGTTTATCAGGGTTTATCTATGCTAATGGATAAAAATAGTTTTCTCTGTCAGTTTAAAAATTTTATTTCACTTAACACTATTTGCACACATTTCAAAAATTGTTACATCTATCATATCACATATACATCTCTCACATTTATTCTCAAACACAAATAATTTATGTAGGGATATAGTTGTCATTTAAAAAGTAATAAACTTTTATCCATATCTTATCTCTCACTTATCCTTATTTTATCCATTATGAACCAAACAAAAAAAATCATTTTTATATTTTTCAATGATATAATAACATAAAATGCAACTAAACAAAAATTTACTTAATCAGTATGGATTGTTATCTATCCCGATATAGTTATCAAGGGCGAATAATCCTATGTCACACCCTAAACAAGGGAGAATGAATAAGACTGATGTTCAATAAATAAATTATGAAAATTCTTATTGGTAGGAATAAATGGCAACGATCATATAATCCCATGAAAATTTGGAGTTTTCTTTTTGTCCAAAATCAGTCTTGATTTATGCAAGTATATCTACATGACATGAACTTGTAGCTCACCTCCACAGTTTAGGGGATGTTACATGAATGCAATCCTCAGAGAAAAATCTCCTTCAGAACTAGAGTTACCAAATTGATCACAAATGTAACATACCACTCGTCTAGCAAAGTGGTAGAAGGGCATCCTCCCCTTAAGGGAGGTCTAGGCCTTTAGGCTCCAGATTTTTCACATCTTGTTGAAATAGGATTAAATGGCTTGGTTATTTCTTTTAAAAAACAATTTGTATGAAGATCGGCACCCACCACCAAAAAAGAATGAAAAAATAAAATAAAAATAAGATAAAATAAAATATGAAGAGACCACCCAAAGATCACGCATGGATGAGTGATCCTTTATACCTGGATCAATGTGATATACATACCCTAAACTTCTTACATTTAAAAAAAAAAAAGAATATATAATTTTATAAAATATATACATTGTTTTATTATTTAAAAAAACATTAAAATATGTGTGGACTGAATGTAGGTTGATGAAAAAAATCTTATTATACCATATCTAATCCTAAATTAAAATTCATCGACCGTTTCTTTGTTTTTTCATGTTTGCAACTCTTTTTTATGTATCATGTTTGGGATAGAATTTTAGATTTTTGAAATACCTTTTTTATTTTTTTAAAAGATTTTTTTTAATGATTATTGTTTTTATATCTTTTATCTATTTTTGTTTTTGAAAAAAGTGGAATTTTAATATTTTATTTCATGTGTGCTTCTTTTTTTCCTTTTTAATTTTTTTTGGAAATTTTTTAAATATTTATTTTTAAAATGTTTATCTAGTTTTATTTTGAAAAAGTAGAATTTTAATATTAGAAGATACGCTCTTTTGGGGTCTTACATCACTTAAGATAAGTTTAAAAAATATGTAATATTTTTCAAATATGTCATAATTTGTTAGTTGTATAAATGTCATACTTTTTACGTCCTTCATTTGTCTATCAAAATGAAAAAAATGCTTAATATCAAATATTAACAGTGTACTTTTAAGTCCTTCAGCCCATCCTGAAATAAAGTCCTGGATCCGCCCCTGGAATTGATGAATTGAGTTATTCTGGATAGATAACTATACCAGTATAGATAATAATTTTACATGAATAAGAGATTTTTTGTTTGGTTGTGTTTTTTTTTATTCTCATTGGAAAACGTAAGAATAAATATTGAGTTGTTTGGTTAATAAAGAATAAAATATAAATAAGATGGAAAAAATTGATTTGACATGTGGGCCCCATTGATGTATAAGAAGTGTTGATAGTTGATATGATGTGATGAGGTGTAAAAAGTTGATTTGACATGTGGGCACATAAGAATAGATAAAGTGAATATAGCTTATCCTAGAGGTATAGTTTGGCAACTTGTTTAGAAGTACTTCTACAAAAAGTTTCTTCTAGAAGAAGTTACTTATAAAGAAGGAACTTCTTGTATTTGTAGTAGAAGCTATTTGGGAGCATATATTGATAAATGCTTTCAAAAAGTACTTGTAAAATAGAAATAATATGAATTGTTTAAAATACCCTTGCACCCATGTTATACAATTATCTTAATAGATCAATATAAATAAAATAATATAATCAACTACTATATATATCTTAAATACTAACAAACTTTTTATAACCACACAATTGGTTACAAAATCAAACTAACAAATCCTAACAATTAAAATACTAACAATTTTATTTTGAATAAAAGTATATATTACTAACAAATTTATTTTAAAAACTAAAAGATACTAACAAACTTATTTATTTTTAAAATAGAAAAGAACCTAAACTAACAAATCTAAAATAGATCTTAGATTTGTCATATATCTCCTAATGAGATAGGTGAGAGAAAATCTATTTTATATAACACCTAAAATCCATGTTTAGTTCAAGAATAGAGCTAGAATAAATGAGAATAAATAAGAATAGTTTTAAAATTGGTGTTTGAAAGGCTGGAATAAATGAAAATTAGTATGTCAGAATTAACTGATATAAAATGGTATATGGATTCCACCAAATCCTTAGAATTAAGTTATTCTAGCCAAATAAAAAATCACTTTATTTTTATATATATTAAAATAGTAATAAATCTTAGAATAACTTAATTCAACCCGAACATGGGCAAAAGGTTTTTTGAGAGTTTGTAAAATTTCATAAGGGTATTTTTGTCAAAATATTAAATTTTTTTTAACTTCTACAGAAGTGAAAAAACTCCTTCTACAGAAGGAGTTATTTTCTCCTTCTGGAAAGATGAGTTTTTCTCCTTTTGCAGAAGGAGAAGTGGCAGTTATCAGGTTCCCAAACGCAATCACTTCTCCTTCAGAAGGAGAAGTGGTTCAGAAGTATTTCTGAGCAGTTGCCAAACGGTACCTTATAATTATTATACTCTCTTATATTCGTTTAAACTGGCTTACTAATACTAAGTTATACTCTGCAAACAAATAGTTATTTTCCTTATTCATTCTTATACCACCTTTATACCATTTTTATTCCGCCTTAACCCATTTCCTAAACGGGGGCTAAGGTTTAAACCATACTGCTATCCCATCTTAAGATGCGAAAAATGTGTTGAATATAGGCGTTAGGCCCCTCTTATGTAATAGCCACTCGTGGACCTCTAGATCTTCAGTAAATCTATTTAGATTTTTAAATACAACTCAGTTGTTCATTACTCAAAGATTTAGTCATGAATCTATAATTTTTAATTTTTTCTTAAATGATCATATTTTTTAATATTTATTTTTAAATAAACTCTTTATTAATCTAAGTCTTCTCCCACATTCTAGTTTTGGCTCACCCATGTGAACCAAAAAAAAAAAAATTGACCAGAAGTGTAACATTTCCTTCTCTGTCTCTCTTTCTAGGAGGCCAAGCAGCCACCCCATGCCATCTCTTCCCACTTGTTTCAGAAAATCATTTTCAGTGGTTGACAAATAAATCTATCAGAGCAGCTTCACTAGGGGACCCTCAAAGAGAGGATAATAGCCTGCCACACATGGTTATAGTCCAATTGAATTTATTGACTAAAAACAAAGATTAAAAATCCAAAACAGTCAATATTTTGTACGTCACTGGCTGATCAAATGGATAATCAAAGGTTGGGTCCAAGTTGGTGGCTATATTGAATGCTTCAAGATGAACAGTCACTGTTCACATTAGTTTTCAATTTAAATCATAAATTGACGTACAAGGCACTTAGCTCTCAAGGGATCATTTACACAATGGGCGCGGCTAGAGCCACCCCACATGTTATCTACCCACCCCATAAAAAATTAATTTATTTCATATCTAATCCATCCCACGAGTTCGACATAGACGATGTCTTCTGTGTTTAAGATTGTTCGACATAGATCATGTCGATTGAATAATTTTAAACACAGAAGACATCGTCTATGTCGAACAATATTAAACACAGAAGACGTCATCTATGTCGAACATGGGGTGGATTAGATATGAAATAAATTAATTTTTTTATGGGGTGGGTAGGATAACTTGTGGGGTGGCTATAACCCCACCCTTTATACAATAAGCCCCTATTTGGACAGAGGAGATGAAAATAGTTTTACCTGTACTCTATACTCTATATGAAGCGGCATAGCAGGCAAGACTTTGACCATGAGAAAATTGAGTTAAGCTATTTTTAGATTGACCCTCAGATCTTTGATATTTATAATCAGGTCCTTGCAAAATTCTATTGGCTTTCCAGTCCTTTGATTGAGGACAAACATACATTTTTCAGATAGACCCCCAGGTTCTATAAGTTTTATAAAATGACCCTATATGTGTTATAAACAATTCCCTCATATTTATTACCAGGCCCTTGATAAAAAAACTGCTAATTTTGTCTTTTGCTGGGCTTTTGCTGATCCTCCCCCAGGTTCTACCAGTTTCACAACTAGACCCTATTTGTGTTACAAACAGATCCATGATTCAGATTTTAAGATTTATAAGCAGGTCCCTAATTTCAAAACATGACTTCTTGAACTTCAAATTTCATGAAACTTCATCCAATGATTTTTCAGGTCATTAAGATACCCATAAAATTATAAAATATAAATATTTTAGTAATATTAAAAATACAAAAATTACAGATGGAATCGGACCCATTTAAGCCCATAAAATTACTGATGGATGTCTTGCTTTTGAATTTAAAATTTGTTTTATTTCTTTTTTTATTGATTCTGGATCTATATGTATCAATTTTTTTTTAAATATGAAAATAAGTATTTTTTTAGTTTTTTTAGGGTAGTGTTTTTTTATTGATTAGATTGTTTGCAGGGGGTTCGGTAATCGATTTTTTTAATGGGTAGTAATCGAAAATTGGATTATGTGGTCCACTGTGCATACTCTCCTTAAAGGTAATGGTTGATTTTTTTTTGTGTGGTCTGAGTTTGGTTGGTAAAAATGATTTAGTCTAAAACTTTTCAAAAATATTAGTCCTTGAAAGAGAAAAAATAATTTTTTTTGTTTTATTTTTAATATAACTTTGAGTGGATATTCATTTAATGTTAAGTACAGTCCCAAATGTAGGTATCATATGTTTTAATTTTTTTAAAATAGTAAATATTGCATCATTTTAAATTTAATATACTCATTTTCAGTCATTGTTAAAAAAATTAACAATGTATATATCTCACCTACGGAGGTATATGCATCGTAAGATGACTATTAAATGATAAAAGAGGTATATGAGGGTGTATTTTGAGTTGTAAAATGAACTATTATATAAAAAATAAGTATATGTTGAAATACAATAATATATTTTTATTTCAAAAATATAAATATACATAATAGAACCTCAATTATCAAACATTGTTTGTGTTTTAGAAGAATTGTTTATAATAATATGGACTTTTGTTTATCATCCAATTATAATACAAAGTAGATTATATAATTCAATGACGCACGGGTGCGCGTACATCAAAAAATTAACAAGGTATATATCTCATTTACGGAGGTATATGCATCATAAGATGGCTATTAAATGACTAAGAGGTATATGAGAGTGTATTTCGAGTTGTAAAAGGAATTGTTGTATGAAAAATAAGTATATGCTGAAATACAATAATATATTTTTTATTTTAAAAATATAAAATATACATAATAGAACCTCAGTTATCAAACATTGTTTTTGTTTTAGAAGAATTGTTCATAATAATATAGACTCTTGTTTATCTTCCAATTATAATATAAAGTAGCTTATATAATTCATTATGTATTGGTACGCGTACATCCAACTAGTATATAATAAATATCATTTGGAAGAATCAACTCATATAACTATATTATGATAGGGAAAAATCGATATAACTCCCTGGACAGTTAGATAATCAATTTTAGTTCATGTAAAATAGGAAAATCATCACAGGTTCCCTAGAAAGTATATATGATTAATGGATTTAGTCTCTCATTTAAATTGCTCTATTACAAACATTCAAATAGGTCCCTACAAAATATAAAAAATGTCTCTGTCTTTTCATGAAAATTATACTGTTATTTTATACTCACCAATAGTAAAAAAAATACTCACCAATAGTAAAAAAAAAGTGGGGGGGGGGGGGGAATTGATATAACTCCATGGGAACTTATGAAATATAAAAAGGTTCTTATAAAATCAATACATCCCCTTCAAATCAACCACAATATTATAGTAATTTATCATATAAGTTTTAAAATGGTATTATAGTAATTTATCATGTATGGTTAGAGTCAATCACAAATCTAATGAGTTTCGTTTATGGTAGGCACTAAAATAAATATTGTATAATAAGATAGGGACCTGAGGGGATTTATCAATTTATAAAAATATTTTCTGATTTTCATAAGTTTATAGGGAACTATATCTATTTTTCAAAAAAAAGGGATGAGGGTATTCTCATAACTTTTAATGGGTAGTTAGGATTAACCATGTACCTAGTTAGTTGGGGTGATAGTAAGGACTAAAACAATATTTTTCTAATAGCATAAAGACTTATGATGATTTTTTTATTTTACAAGGATTAAGACTGATTTCGCTAATTTACAAGGAGTCATATCAATTTTTCCCTATGATAAATTAGCATAATATTTGATAATAAATTCAAAGGGGACTGGAATAACTTATCCATATTTTATGCAGTCTAAAAAAACACTTACAAGGGAGGGGTTAAGTGCATTACTAATGCAACCAACCATAAACATGTTAACCAACCAAAGTACTCGAGGGTTATTAAGATAGTTTGTGTTTAACATTGTTCCTAAAAATAAGAGCTACATAACAATAATTTATGCGGTTTAATGATATGATACATTGAGTAAAAATGATAAAAAAAAAGTTAGACGTAGATGATAATGATAAAGGATTCCTTGTTATATGAGGATGCCTAAATAGCTGGTTTTCATTGTTTTGGGCTTCAATTTTCACATCAACTAACAACATAATTTAAGAGGGTTAGTCAGTCAGATACTCAACATGAAAACAACATAACAACAATTGGCATGCTTTAATTTCATAGAAATATATTGAACACCAACATTCCATCATTCTTGTAGCCTCATCTGAATATATGAAATTCTTGATTGATTATCCACTCCTTTAGGTGAGCATATGCTAGATTAAGAAAAATATATATACGCATTCAATTTATGTAAATATATATTTTTATTTTTTTATAGAAGTATGTATTTTAATAGATAAGATATACATGAAACAAAATTGAAACTTTTGGGAATGTAGAAGTGACTGAATAGGATACCATAACAAATTATCCACATGTGCACAGCAGACCAGACCCTTCCTAACAATCCATACAAGATCCAATGTAGGCTCTTCCCCGTTGTAGGATCTGTGTTGTCTTGAAACTGGGAAGAGTAGTGATACACTCACATCCATTTTGCAGTCTCGTCTATAATCTAGAAACAATCCTTCAGCTGTCTATACACTATAATAGTAATGCATGTTACACTATCATAGTGTATGAAAATTAATTTTTTTTATTTTCAATGAAAAACAAATACACTGATGTAACTCATTGTGTGTGCTTCATTTTTTATAACCGAATGTATTACAATAGGCGAGTGTATATGCTTTTAGAAAAAGAAAACTGATATAAACTGCAGATGAGACAACATACTTGACTAGACATATCATTTACTAATTGGGAAGCAATGAAAAAATAAAGACATTGATACACTCGGTCATTAATTCCTACTGTCTTAACCCAATGTATAACACTAGATAGGTATA
Source organism: Acorus calamus (assembly GCA_030737845.1). NCBI lineage: Eukaryota > Viridiplantae > Streptophyta > Magnoliopsida > Acorales > Acoraceae > Acorus > Acorus calamus. The sequence goes on along the minus strand of CM060867.1, from coordinate 5,635,646 downwards.
TATTTGATTAAGCAAGTATATATTCCATTTGAAAAAAATGTAAGAAAAAATGCATTTAATTGGTTTTTAAGTATATACCTATTTCTGTAAAAATATATATGTATTTTATTAAACAATCGTATACTCTTAAGAAAAATTAAAATGCATGACACTGCAAAGGTTGCTGAAAAATGGTTGTAAAAATGAATGTTTCTATGTGAAAAGCCAGCTGCAACTATTCACCTACATGTTACATGTATGATATGTTAGTGTCACTTTTCTTCAATAGTCCTAGTTGACGATGGAAGATCACAGAAAAATATCTATATATGACCACTTGAAAGTTCGCTTATATATATAGACCCTCAATTTCAAAATCCATATAACCCCCTTATTATTTCTCTGGTTTAAAAAACTCTATGAGTCACATTGCCATCAATTTGGGAAGTGTGTGATAACATTCCGTTATTTAACGTCATCCTGAAAATAAATATTCATATAACCCTGAAAGATTGCGAATATACATATAGACCTCTCATTTTTCTGAACATTCATATAACCCTTGAAATTACATGCTTAATTCATATCATCTCTTATCGTTATCCAGTTAAAATTTTTGTGTGGTTACCTAATCCAATATGACATACTATTCTGCTCCTATTGACACATCATACCCATCTATTTTCCGTCTAATTCCAGTTTATATGTGTTTTGAATATTTTTAAAAATATATACCTCATCTATGAGGTATATGCTTTTATAAAAAATGAAGCATATACTCTTATTAATTGCATTAATGGATTTGTAGAAAATGTGAAATTTCTATCAAAGCATATATTGTTAATGTGAGTAAAAGTACTCATTCCATAATTATCGCCAACGCGCTTGTCAAATTGACATTTTTCCTCAGCAGATGCTGCAACATTGAATTCCCTTGATCGGTTTGCTTTTGAGTATATAATATATATTTTGTTAAGAAGATTGTAATATTAAGTGAGTGCTTGGGAATAGTCACATATCCGTAATTGGAAAAACATTTTTCCACTTGATATGTTAGACCCACTTGTAGAAGTGTGTCTTGAAAAAGACAAAAGAAAATCACACATGCCATACGTGTACTCGCTTATGCATGTAGGCGCATTTCCCAATGAATGCATCTTTTCATAAATTTCATAACAGACACATCTTTAGTGGTATGTTCATTGAACAGTTTGATTATCAGTTTTACAGTCTTCCTTGAGTGTTTTGAGAGTTCTTCATAATTGTTATATGCAAACTTTATGAGTTTTGTTGTATCCTTAAAGTGAATTGCTAGCTAAAGCCTTTTAATAAACACTTTTGAGTAGGGACAAATATTACTTTAAGGAAAGCATTCCGCTTCCGCACCTCAAAACTTTGATTTCTTTTGTGCTATTCCACAAATTCCATTTTTCATATTTTTCTTTGAATATACATGTACAAATGGCCGAGTATGAAGTGGAATGTCAAAAAGAAATCAGTTCAATCAATAACAATATACAATAATTTATTCTTTAACACATGAAAGAAGAAATACAGTAGGATTTTTTTCATACATATATGGAGGGTATTTTTGTCTTTGAGATGGATTATATTGAATTTTTCTTAAATCCTAGAGGATTATTTGCACACGTTAGATAGATGGAATATATCGAGAATATTCATAAAATTTGATGGAAAACTAACTGAGGGATCTAAATTTTATCATTGAGAAAATATAGGCAAATGGGTATTCAGAAAAATGTATGTGGGGTCAATATGGGTATCCACAATCTTTAAGGGGGTTATATGCAATTTTCTTTTAGATGTGGGTGAAAGTGACAAATGAAAATGTAATTTAATCATGTGTGGTTAAGTTAATCACACTCCAGTTTTAAAATGTCAACGACAAGGGCAGATCAATATAACACAAAATATTAGGGGGTTATATAGATTTTTGAAAAAAACAAAGATTAATATGGGTATAAGTAAACTTTTAAAATGTTACATGCATTTTTCCCGAGATTCTAAAATCAGCCTAATGTTGCCTTAGTGTGGGCCCCATCTCCAACTATAAAGAATCCCATATTATAATCATTTATGTTTTTTCTCAATATTCTAAAGTCAACCTAATGTTGCAGTCGGACTTTGTACTGTGAATTTGATAATACAATCGGTGGCAATGTCTACATTTGCCTTTGAAAGAAAACCTAATGTTAAAGTCAACCTAATGTTGCTGTCGGACTTTGTACTGTGAATTTGATAATACAATCGGTGGCAATGTCTACATTTGCCTTTGAAAAAAAACCTAATGTTGCCTTAGGGAGGGCCTCATCCCCGACTATAACTCCTATTCTATAATAATTTATTATGTAAAGATGGCTTTAGCTTGTCAATCCATCCATCAATAGAAAATTTGATAGATAAATATTTGTTCTATATTTTTATTTCATGGTTAAATCTAATCAACAAAAATAAAATCTAAATTATAACTTCTTAACAGAGAAGGGAGTACATCTGTAAACCTATCGTGAAATATAGTTTTATAATTAGAGAATTTTTAAAGTTGCAAATCCCTCGGAATTACAATAGATATGACGAGAATTAGATTAAACCATCTTTGATGGTTGTGAAGTTTACATCAATGAGCCTAAAAAAATTAATGCAAAGTTGCATGAAAGATTGCCATGTGAGTTGAAACAAAAACAAAGGTATTGTGGTTGAATGCAATGAAACGCTTCTTTTAGTGGAGGATTCGGCTTCACGCTTAAATCCTACAACAAAAATATGATGTGACACACATATCTAGTCACCATCACATTAAATGTCCTGAAAACAACATCAACAGCAACATAAATAAATAACAACTAACTTGTTTACATCAATATAGGATTTTCAACAAAATATACTCCCTTTTTTCTTTTGGAAAAATCCATATAAACCCTTGGAAATTGTCCGGAATTCCTATAACCCCTTAACTTTTTTGAAAGTTTATGTAACCCCTGAAAACATCTATATAAATACATAAAATCCTTCGAGTTAAATTTTCGTTGACAAATGATGAGTATTCTGTTTGGTTAATCCTTACTTAAAATGCAATACATCAAAATTCTAATACAATGTGTTAATAATACAAAATATCCTTTGTAATTGCAGAGGGTTATATGGATTTAAATCGGTTTACAGGGGGTTATTTGAATTTTTTCCTTTGTTCTATGGTTCTTCCATGGTTAAATAAAAATAAAATAATGCATTGATCATGTATCATGGGGATACTATTGATATTTAATTAATTTAAATTAAAAGGTAATAACCACTTGGTAGAGGATGTAAATAATGATAACAAAAATCTCTTAATTTTTTCAAATGCAATTTTTTTTTGTCTATCAAACCATCTTTTTAGTATGTTCAAAATTTGAATATCCGTCTAGTTCAAACTAGTCTTCCAACGCATGATATGCGTATAAATAAATAAAAAATATTTAAAAAAGGTTGTACACAACCAATACCTTCATTTTTTTCCAATTTATTTATATATGTGATATAATATGACATATTATATATACATAAAATGAAATGATATAATGAAAATTTTAATAATGATTAAATAAATCATTTAGGAAATTTATTATGCAATTACACGTAAAGGAGATATGTTACAACTAAAAATAAGTTTTTTACATATATACCCCTCAACCAACCCTATAATCTAAAAATACCCCATTTGAAACTCTCAGACCAACAATATCGTTTGAATAGATAAAAAAAATAACGTTTATGTACAATTTAAACTATTTTGAATAATATTATTGAAAATGACAAATCATTAGGGCTATGTTGCCAAAATGTGATTTTTAAGGGTATATATACAAAAAAAAAACCATTAAGATTCGATGGATATTGATGATATTATCTAATTTATATAAAGATAAAAAATCAAGAAATTAATTATACCAAATTTTTTTAAAAAAATCATAAATTTTCAAGTATAACTCCAATTGCAGTGATCAATAATTTGTTGAAAAGAATTTTTCAATATATACTTTTGCATGTGAAATAAATTTTTCTCAAAAATGACACTTTTACAATGAAAAGTGAGATCAAATATTTTGGAACTCATATTTGACTCAAAATTAGCTATTATCATCTATATTGGATGATTATCTCAATCTAAATCTAATAAAAAAATAACAAAAAAAATAATGATGCATGTCAACATGTGGTACCATCACATAGATTTGATGAATATTTCACATGATCCCATTTTTTTTCCATTCGTATCTTTAATTCAAAAAATAATGATCATAAAAAATTAAGGATAAATTCATAAATGAAAGCGTTACAAAGAAACAAAATTAAAAAACTTTTAACACTTTTTAGTATATAGATAGATGATATTATCATGGTATCTCTCCACCCAAAACATCCAATCTTTCAAACACATTTTTCATGCTAATATTTAGAATCCATTTATATGATAATTTAATTCTATATTTTTTTCTGACAAATATATCCTCGATCGATTATAAACACTTACTTTATGAAACTTTTGATTACGAATATAAAAGTTGCAATTTCAAGGCAGTTCTAAACACTATTTTATTTTTTAAATTGATATACATTGATATGGAAGATACATGGATACATGTAATTTCTGGAAAGTATGTATCTGCTGGAGAAAAAAAAGTAGGGCTAAAAATATTCAGTGGCCGCAAAGGACATCAAAACCAAACCAAAATACTCAAATTTATAAATAAATCATATTAGTATTTATAAAAAAAATTGTACTAAAATCTTATAGGTATCTATCATAATCTTACAAAAATCAAGATTTAGGACCATATGATAAGATATTGAAGATAAATTAATTGAGGGATCTAAATTTTTATCCTTGAGAAAATATAGGTAAATGAGTATTCAAAAAAATGAGGGGACAATATGGATATCTACAATCTTTAAGGGGGTTATATGCATTTTTCTCTTAGGTGTGGGTGAAAGTGATGAGGGTGAAAATGTAATTTAACCACGTGTGGCAAACACATTCAAATACCATCATTAAATTAATCACTTATTTGATTAATTAGAAGAACTCCAGTTTTAAAGTCTATTCTTCTTTTAACACATGTCAATGGCAAGGGAGAGAAACACATTCACAAATCAATATAACACAGTAAAATAAATATATAAAATATTAGGGGGTTCTATGGATTTTTGAAAAAAAAAAAGACAGATATGGATATAAACAAACTTTCAGAAAATGTTTTGGTGGTGTTTGTACTTTGTAAATAGTTTAGATGCCTCGAGAACCAAAACGATTTTTTTAGATTCTAAAACCGGGTGTTTTTTCAATCTAATAAACACCACCCAACCAAACGGACTTATCACTTATTTTGCTTTAAGTGGAATAAGTACTAGCCCAACCAAACGACCCCTTAGTGTGGTTCCCATCCCCAATAAAGAATCCCATATTATAATCATTTATTATAGGTACGTTCACCATTCAAAACTCAGACTCCAAATGTTTTTTTTTTAAATAATAAACATCATCTAATGAGGTGCTTTGATGAAAAATGCATGTCGCTTCATTTCAAGTTGAATGAACTCATTTTTCGTAAGTGTAGGAAAAAATTTAGTGAGATATATACATCATCTAATGAGATATATATTTTATTGAGTCTATAATAACTAAGAAGGTATATAGATCTGTGTTTTGGACTGAGAATAAAACTGAATAAAACTGAGTGTACCAACACTCTTTCTTATATATTATCCCAAGATTCTAAAGTCGGCCTAATGTTGTCGTCAGACTTTGTACTGTGAATTTGATAATATAGTCCTGGCGGCATTGTCTACATTTGCCTAAAAAAACCTAATGTTGCCTTAGTGTTGGCCCCATCCCCAACTATAACTCCCGTGCTATAATAATTTATTATGAAGAGATGGATTTAGCTGGCCAATCCATCCATCAATTAAATAAATAAAAAATTGATAGATAAATATTTGTTTTATATTTTTACTTCATGGTTCAATCTAATAACCAAGAGTAAAATCTAAAGTATGACTTCTTAATGGAGATGGGAGGTACCTTTGTCAATCTGTTGGAAATGTAGTTTTGTAATTAGAGAATTTTTAAAGTTGCAAATCCCTTGGAATTACAATGGTTACAAGGAGAGTTAGATTAAACCATCTTTTGTGGTTGTGAAGTTTCCATCAATGAGCTTAAAAAAATTAATGCAAAATTGCATGAAAGATTGCCATGTGAGTTGAAACAATAACAAAAGGTATTGTGGCTGAATCCAATGATGTTTTTTTAATGGAGGATTCGGCTTCAAGCTTAAATACAACAACCAAAATATGATATGACACATATCTACTCACCATCACATTAGGTCTTGGGAACAACATCAACAGCAACATAAATAAATAACAACTTGTTTACATCAATATAGGATTTTCAACAAAATATACCCTTTTTTCTTTTCACAAAAAAATTTTATTTTAAGAAAAATCCATGTAACCTTTCAAAAACTGTTCAGAATCTATATAATCTCCTGATTTTTTTAAAATCTATATAACCCTCTAAAAATATTTATAAATACATAAAATCTTCTTAGTTAAATTTTCGTTGACAGATGATGAATATTTTATTTGATTAACTCTTACTGAAAACACAATACATAAAAAATCTCCAACAATATGTTAAAAATACAAAAATTCATTTGTAATTGCATGGCGTTATATGGATTTCCTTACCGGTGTTATTTGAATTTTTCCCTTTATTTCATGGTTCTTCCATGGTTAAATAAAAATAAAATAAATGCATTGAGCATGTATCATGGGGCTACTATTGAAATTTAATTAATTTAAATTAAAAATAATAACCACTTGTTAGAGGATGTAAATGATGATCACAAAAATCTCTGAATTTTTTCAAATGCAATTTTTCTTTTTCTTTTTCTTTTTTTGTCTATCAAACCATCTTTTTAGCATGTTCAAAATTCAAGTGTCAATTTAGTTCAAATGATATTATCCCATAAGTTGAAAAAACTAGTTCTAATTATTATCATGGTATCTCTCCACCCAAAACATCCAATCTTTCAAATGTATTTTTCATGCTAATACTTAGAATCCATTTATAGGGTAATTTAATTCTGTGTTTTTTTATAACAAATATATCGTCTATCGATTATAAACACTTACTTTATGAAACTTTGTATTACAAATGGAAAAGTTGAGCAGGATAAAATAATAAAAAATTACAATGTTCATGGCAATTTAAACACTATTATATTGTTTCAATTGATATACATTGATATGGTAGATATATGAATACATGTAATTTCTGTGAAGTATGTATCTCCTGGAGAGAGAAAAAATAGGGTTAAAAATATTCAGTGGCCACCAATGACATCAAAACCAAAAAAAATAAAAAAATAAATTTTACAATCTTCTTGAAAAAAAATTGTACTGAAATCTTATAGGTATCTATCACAATCTTCTTGACAATATTATAAGATTTATGAGTGTGACGGTATAATAAGATATTGAGGTTAAATTATCTTAATTTTAAATGATAATTGTTTTTTAAATTTGTCTTTCACATGACCAACAAAAAAACCTCGTCGTAAAAAAAATTGTTGTGGCTGAATGATACGTTTTTCCTCCAAAGAGTTACTTGGGCTTCCTATTAGAATTATAAATCTGACACTAATAATGTTACGTACTATTAATTTTTTAGTTCTAATTTTACTATCCGTACACATATTTTAAAAATTTTAAACGTAATATATTTCATCTAATGAAGTAAATGTTATTAAAAAATAAAATATATACTTCAATAAATTGCGTTGATATTATAGAAAATGTGAAATTTTTTTATTGAAATATATAACTTGTTGATATGAATATATAATTTGATGATTTTTATATGGATGCATATAAAATTAAAATTGAAGCTAAATTTTTTTTTTTTTTTATGTAACAGCAATTATCTGACATGTACCAAGTCACCTCATGTTACATTTTGACAATGCATAATAAAAAAATGCATTCAAAAACAACTACTTTGTTTCGACTTTCCATCAAAGTATCCTACATGAAATGTAATGATGTCATACCTATTCGTTTTTTTCTCTGATTAAATTTTTTTTCAACAGTTTGGATGCTTCCATTTTATTGGAATAAACTTTCGTTTGTCAAGTTATACATTTTCTATGAATAAACAAATTGAATACCCGTGAATTCTAATGATTTATCACGATTTTTATAATTTAAAAAATCTTATATTATTTTTATTCTTGCAAATATTTTTATAATCATAATATTTTCTTCAAATTTATGTACTTGATTAAATAATTACATATATTTACAAAAAATATTTATTCTAATAAATGGAATTCAATTATTATGATATTAATTTAGTATTAATATTATACTTAAAAAATGAAGAAAGCAAGACATAATTTTGATGCCTTTTTTTAATCAAAATTTCATTCTTTTATATTGAAATACTTACAGAAAATTGTATTTTTTAACCCTTCATTTCTTCAAGTTAGAAAATCTATACAATTTTTATTTTTTAACTATACAATGTAACATGTGAGCATTTGAAAGTCTTTTTATGTATAATAATATATAATCTATTATGCATATAAAAGTCTTTTTACAAAAAAACTATATTTGACAATATTATCCTTCTCAATTTATGAAATCTCATCCTTAATCCAAGTTAATTTTTGAAATTCGTCTTTCAATTTCATTTTAAGTTTTATAGCTAGAGGTAATGAATGCTTCTTTTCAGCTGCTACGATTGGAGGAGTGTTTCAATGTCTAATGGGGGTTATTTACATGAATGAGTCGGGTTCATGTTAAGGATGTTTTCGTTAAATTATATGGCAGTGTTGGGATGCGACATCACAGCCAAACAGTCAGAAGAAACCATTTTGGAGCCTTATTGACGCGGTCCGCCTAATGAGTCCCCTTCAACCGTGCGTATAACAAATGCAACGTTAGACCCTTCAAATGGAAGGGTGCGTTTGGTTGCCGTGCGTATGCAGGAATCTGCGACAAATGCAACTTTCTCGTTAGCTTTTGGACACCTCCTGGGTTTAAAATCCAAACTGTTTGGTTGGAGACTTCGCAGCGCAATCGCGCAACCAAACGCACCCTAAGTATGATATGTAGCTCTATCTATATCTCATAAATGTTTTTTAACCGTACGTGCACTGTGATAGTGCATTATTTTGAATAATGAAATTTATTTTATATATACAAGTGAGTACTAAGTATTCAGGAATCATGAAGATCACATATATTCTGAAGGAAAACCCAAACGAATTCTTATATATATGTAGAACTTTTTAGATATTTTCGCCCATTTTTATATTAAATAATAAATTTACTGATCAAGGGAGGATCACTATGAACACAGCGTGTATGCCACCTTTGGGTGGGGTGAGAACATCACGAAAGAACAATATATTTTTAATATTATTATAAGACCTTCAATAAATCATGATTTTATTCATCTGAATAAATTATAAAATCCTATATAAAAGTGTAAAATCATCTTTTACAAATAATTTTTCACATATTATTGGAGGATTTTAATATACTGTGTTTTTATCTAAGGTCAGCTAAACAGAATATTTATGAAATATTATTTAGGTATCAATGAAAATTTAACTCAGATGACTATTTGGATTTATTTGAGTTTTCAGGGGGGTTATATGGATTTTAGGTAGTTTACAGGTATATAGATTTTTCCCATATTTCTTTTGTGGGTTTGAAAACACATTTGAAATTTGAAATTTGAAATTCGAAAACATGCATTTAGATCCCCTGCAATTAAATTTTCTGTTAAGAAAGAATCAAAATGCGATTTTACCTTTTTAATTAAATCATTATAATATTTTCACTAATTAACTATTAAGTGAGTTAATTTTTACAATAAATGTATTCAGATATATTTGAAGAGTTTATTATTATATTAAATAATATCCACAGAATATATCAAAGTTAATTCATTGATGTTATTTTGGATATTTACAAAATAAATTAATGAATAAAATAATCATTTTAAAATATGTTTGTGTTATCTTAAAAAAAAAAAAATCTAACCACAAGAGGTGTGAAATTGTGAATGCATGTTTTAAGCTACAGGAGTGTTTTTGTAAGTTTCAAAAAACTTGAAGGATAAATGCATGTTACCCATTTTCTTGTCCACGTGGGGACACAAAAAGTCGTAATTCGTCGACGTGGCACAATTACGTACTTACCGATGGATCTCCCATATAAAAGTCCCAACACATTCGGGGCTTCCAAGGACAGACAGACAGAAAGAGAGAGAGAGAGCTCTTTTTCATAGAAGGAAAAAAGAAGAGAATAAATTCGGAGGTGTATTTTGGGAAGACTATGGGGACGGATTACAACGCAGTACCTGCGGTGCACTTTAAGGCGCCCGAGATCAAGTTCACAAAGCTCTTCATCGATGGCCACTTCGTCGACTCTGTTTCAGGTCTCTCTCTCTCTCTCTATCTGTTTCTTTGATTGGTTTTCGTTTGGGTTTTGGTGAACTGGGTTTGCTTTGAAATTTTGATTTTTTTTGGGTGAATTTTTGGGTGTGTTTGTTGATGTTTTGTTAATTGGATTTACGAACAGATATTGAAGCTTTGATTTTCTAAATAAAAAAAATTTGAAACAGCTTTGGGTTTTTCGATTTTTTTGTCATGTTGGATGGGGTAAGTTTCAGAATTTAGAAAAACTCAGAGGAGTGAATCGTAAAAGGACAGAATATTTTGAACCTTTCAACCCAGCTAATCATAATCGTCCGATTTTGTGGTTCAGATTGGAAATCCAGATCTAAGGGTCCATATTTACTGGTTCTTTCGATTTTAAATGGGGTAACATTTAGAATCTAGAAAATTAGGAGGAGTGAATCGTACGGTCCAGAATTACTGGTTTTTCTTATGTGTAGCAACGAGTAGATGCATTTGAGTAAAAATTGTAAAATATATTTGGTTTTTTCGTTTAAGCCATCTCCCGAATAAAAGTTCAAAAAGTGGTCCCCACTAAAATGTTCTGAAAAGTCAAACCAAATCATGTAGGAAAAAAAATAGTTTTTTTATATTATAAATGTATTGAGTACACCTCACTCCGCATAACATTATCCTATATAAAGTATTAGAACGAGAATAAATAAATTTGAATTAGAACTTTAGCTTTTTTAGATCTATCGTCTCTCATTTTAACATGTCACGTGATTACCCCAATCAATATGTATGTATTATTAGACATATCATCTAAAAACATTAGCAAATCAAAAAATAAAAAAAAACCTAAATTCAAATATGGCTGTACTTGAACATATTTTTTGTTTGGCAAAAATTCAAATAACCTCCCATAATCTGTCTGAAATCAATATAATCCACTTACTTTTCCTAAAATTCATATACCTCTCTGAAAACATCTGTGTAAATCCAAATAGTCATCTGGGTTAAATTTTTGTTAACAGATTAAGATTATTATATGAATATTATGTTTGGTTAATCCTAGTTGAAAACATAATGTGCAAGAAAAAAATCCATACAATATGTTAAAAATGTAACAAATTATTTGTAAATGACGATTTTACCCCATGTATAAAACTTTTTATGCATTTTTAACAAATTATAAGTTATTTTTTGTATACTGTGTTTTCATTCAGAGTTAACAAAATAAAATGTTCGCATAATTTTTCTCATCTATCAGCAGAAGCAAAAGTTTAACTTAAGGGGTTATTTGAATTTTCATAAATGTTTTCATGATGTTGTATGGACTTTAAGAAAAACCAAGGCGTTATATGGATTTCAAGTAGTTTATAGGGGGTTATTTAGATTTCCCCCCCTTTTGTTTTAAAACAATTAAATAAACTAACATATTAGCATTTTTTAAATAATGTTAAGATAATTTTAAATTAACATTTTTTTTAAAATCTATTTTTCACTTTTCAGTGTTTGTATTTCAATATTTTGTAATGAAATCATATAATAAATATCTACCTCAGTTAAAAAAAAAATTAAAATAATAGTAGGGACTTTTAAAATATAGCTTTTTTTTCTTTTTATGTTAAACACAATTCTCTTTTATATCTGTCTGCCGTTCAACAGTTTGCCAGAAATCTGTTATTTTATTTTTTATGTTTTTTTAAAAAAAATCGTTTTAAGTGACATTTTTTATGTTTAAACACTTTCATATATATAACAAATCCACTTCAAAATCAAACACCGTCTCATGATCTCACCGTCGTCTATAGAGTTTATATAATTCGCGCACGAATCACGAGGAACAGTCTTGGTGGTATTTCGTGTCCTTTTCGATCTATGCCGTTGAAAGACTGTTCCTTTTTTTGTCGATGGAATCAAGGACCGCTGGATTATGTCAACCTCGCCTCGTCTTTCACGTGGGGGATGGGGTTGGTTAAGACGTTGGCCCGGCCCGGCCCGGCCCAAGATTGAATAAATGGGCCGAGTGCGGGAAGAGACCGAGTTTTGTTTGATTTGTGATTTCTTTTCCAAATTCAATTCTTAGTTTCATATACTTGGTTGATGTCATATATTCTATTTTATTTAAAAAAATTGAATTTTCTATAAATGAATCAATGCAATTTATTTGAGTATATAGTTTATTTTTTATAAAATTATATATTTCATTTTATTATATTAATTTCATTATACTATTTTTTTAAAATATTAAAACATGTGTGAAATGCAATTGGGGTTGGAAACATGGTTGTACATAAAATTTTCCATTGAAAATGTTTGGGACAGTTATTTTTGGAACACATATTGAATTCCTTTTAAAGATGTGTATATTTGTTTAATGAAATACATATTTTGTTTTATTTTGAAAAAATAGAGTATATAATTTGAATGACTTGAATACATTCATTTATCTGTATTTTTCCCAATGAAACCATATCTATACTCCAGTTAGAGAGAAATTTCATATAATGGAGTAGGATTGTAGGAATAACTGAGTGGGTCAGAGCCCATTTGATTTTAAATGGGGTTGGTATAAAGTGGTCTATCTAATTTTTTCAGTCAGATTATGAAAAAAATCCCTACACGGGAAAACTAGTAGCTTTATTCCATTTTCAATATCTTTTCATAGACAAATTTTTTCTCAATTTTGTATAGCAAGGGTAATTTTGATATAAGTCCTCAGTGGTCCTGATAGCTTTCTCAATTGATTACTTCTAATATAACATGTAATCTTATATCGTAGTTTTTGTTATAGTCTTAACATGATTTGATTTTTTTTAATATATATACTTCACTTTGTGCTACATTACATAAAGAGATTGAATGCACTCATTTATATATAAAAAAAATAAATTACGCACTTTATATATGTGCATAAAAAAAGGATCTTTAAATAGCTACATATAAAGACTGCATGTAACAACACATTGTTTTAAAGTTCTATACGGATATACTATAAGTATTGATAGTTTCTCATTATTGATGTAATGACCTCTCTATTCAATTACATGTTCAACTAAAATGAACTTATAATTTGTTGATCTTGACTCAAATGAACACAGGCAAGACGTTCGAGACGATCGATCCAAGGTCAGGAGAAGCGATCGCGAGGGTCTCCGAGGGCGACAAAGAGGACATCGATCTTGCGGTGAAGGCAGCCCGGCGGGCTTTCGACCATGGAAAGTGGCCTCGCATGTCTGGTGTTGTATGTTTCCTCCCAAAATCCTTCATTCATTCATTCATTAATTCATGTCGTTTAGCTGTGAATCTTCTTGTTTCTTGGCTGAAAATATTAAGAACCTAGTGTTTGTGGGGTGGGGTGATATATGTGAATCCAATTTACCACCATCTTGTGTGCATTAAAATCAATCCATGATATTTTAACATATTTAGTAAGATCCTCCAAACTTTTCTGAATGTTGTGTACACATTTCATAATCACAACGTACTTCAAGCTTTTCATGATGTTTTAAAAAAGTTCAATGATTGAACATCTCTGTTTATGTTCTTTTTAGATCTAGATATCTGTTTAGTTTGGGTGGTTTACAATATTTTTCGTACTTAAAAAATTAGTCATAATTGTTGTCATTGCCTTCACACTTAAAAATAAAAATCTCTCTTGTATGAACTGATTGAATGTATAATTTATTGTAACAAACAAAACCATTATGGAATATTTGTCATTCCATAACTTTGTGACTATGGATATTGTATCAGACTATCAGTACAAAGACCAAAGTTTTGAAATGTGAAAAATAGTAAAACCAGCCTCTCTTTTATTGAAGCAGTTGTAAATCATTCTCTGTGTAACAAACAAAAAGAACATTTCATTTTGGTGTTGATGATTAGTTTGTGTGATGTGTTTACATAAAATCCCCCCCCCCCCCCCCCCAATTGATTCATGAATAGAGGAGAATTATATGATTTTTGTTTGATTGCTATTTAGATAAATTTTTATTTTTCTGGTTTATCTTTTTAACATATAATTATAGTTTTGAATGAATAAACATTGATAGAATGACTTTCACATATCTAGCTATCAGCATTTATTCTAACTCAGCCATGCTATTGCTGATCACTTGAATTGGACTAAAAAAACACCAGGAGAGGGGAAGGATAATGTTGAAATTCGCCAACCTGATCGACGAGAACGTTGAAGAACTCGCGAAGCTAGACAGCCTCGACGCAGGGAAACTGTTCGGCATGGGAAAGATTATCGACATCCCACATTGTGCGAGTCTGCTACGATACTACGCGGGTGCGGCCGACAAGATCCACGGGGAGACGCTGAAGATGTCGCGTGAATTCCAGGCCTACACATTGAAGGAGCCAGTTGGGGTCGTCGGGCACATCATACCATGGAACTACCCTTCGACAATGTTCTTCTTCAAGGTCAGCCCTGCATTGGCCGCGGGTTGCACCATGGTCATCAAGCCCGCCGAGCAAACCCCGCTTTCTGCCCTCTTCTACGCGCAATTGGCGAAGAAGGTATGCTTTTCGATGAATCACACATTTGTTAGATTTCTGAAAGTTGTTTTTCTTCTATTAATAAGAAAAGGTCTTTTTCAATTTTATCAAAAGTTGTAACCACTTCGGTGTTTAAAAATGAGAACAGGGAAGCGTAGAATCTCCAAAGTTGTTTAAACTCATTTTCAAACACTGCTTTAATTTATTGCCATTAATTTTTTCCAATACAATTATTTCTGCATCATTTCAATTAACTTTAAAAATTTTAAGTGAATAAATACAAACAAATAGTAATCAAGTCAAATCAACATTGATAGAAGATATATAAATTTGAATATATGTTTAACGTATTCAATGTTCGTCTTATTTTAAACAAATCTTATCCACAATATTTTTCTATAATGGTACTAATTTCATGAGAATCATATTTGTATAATAAAAGTTCTACTAGTTATTTTCTAATTTAAAAAGATCATACTAGTGAAATTTAAAGATTCACTAGAGATATGATATCATTTAAAAGAGACTTGGAGCATCACTGTGCTCTATAAAACATTTATGGAGTACAGTTGGAGATGCTCTTAACATGAAAAAATTGTAAACATGTATTTCTAATTTGTGTGCAATCATTTGTCAATGTTTCTAAAATGGTTGGTCTCTTTGAAACTTTCAGGCAGGAATTCCTGATGGGGTGCTCAATGTGGTCACTGGTTTTGGACCCACTGCTGGAGCTGCCCTTAGTTCTCACATGGATGTAGACAAGGTGAGCTTGAGTTCTTATTTATATATAAATCACCATACATAATCTAAACCTTGGTGATCTAGTGACATAAAATTTGACCAACTTGGTGATTCGAATCAATTTTGCCCCAGCGATAAAAAAAACATGTCATCCTATCACTTTTTTTTATTGGTACACGCTTGAGTCACCAAATTAGTTATAACTTTTTGAGGTCTGATTATTAATGTAGATTAGCTTTACGGGGTCAACTGAAGTGGGGCGATTGGTAATGGTAGCCGCGGCCAACAGCAATCTGAAGACTGTATCGCTTGAGCTCGGCGGGAAATCCCCTCTCATAATTTTCGATGACGCTGATGTGGACAAGGCCGTCGATCTGGCATGCATGGCCATATTTGTTAACAAGGTAGTCCCTTAATTACCTACTTATTCTTCTCACAAAAGAATATAATTTGCTTAAGCTGAAATCAATCCTTTTTAGGGAGAAATCTGCGTCGCGGGGTCTCGAGTTTATGTTCAGGAAGGGATCTATGACGAGTTCGTCAAGAAATCCGCCGAGAAAGCCAAGAGTTGGATTGTCGGTGATCCATTTGACCGCTCGTCGCTCAAGGACCACAGGTTAACCTCTATATATGATCCTAGAATCCACTAAGCAAACTGACTTGTGGTTGTATCAATGCAATGGTTATGGACTTGTTGCTTTTCTGTACTAACGAAGGAGATGCGAACCAGGGCTGGATCCCATTGAGAGATTGACTTGTGATAAAAACCCATCACAATATTACGTGCTAAGAACATTGAGTGTCACAAGTTCAGTGAACACTAATGAGATCTGATATGATCCAGGCTCCCATCCCTTAA
Organism: Acorus calamus; assembly: GCA_030737845.1. Lineage (NCBI taxonomy): Eukaryota > Viridiplantae > Streptophyta > Magnoliopsida > Acorales > Acoraceae > Acorus > Acorus calamus. The sequence goes on along the minus strand of CM060867.1, from coordinate 5,619,083 downwards.
GATCTAAATTACTTCTCTTGCCTTTCAAACATCTATAGGTTGATAAGAACCAGTTTGAGAAAGTTCTCAAGTACATAGACTATGGCAAGAAAGACGGAGCCACGCTACTCACCGGAGGCAAGGCGTTGGGTGACAAAGGGTACTACATCGAACCCACGATTTTCACAGATGTCAAGGTAAATTGACACATATTTCGTGTAGTTCGAATGATTAAGAGTGATCAGACTTGCATAACAAGACTAGTTTGTGCAGGAGGACATGCGCATAGCGCAGGATGAGATATTCGGTCCAGTGATGTCCCTCATGAAGTTCAAGTGAGTTATTTTTTCTAGTCTTTCAGACCATTCAAAAAGTGATTTGTTACATCTAGAGTCACAAAGTATTTTGAACATTTCTAAATATTTGAAAAGTTTGATGATTTGATATCTATCATAACCATTGACTTAATAAACTTTATATTCAAAATCTAAATATCTATTTAGTTCATATCATTTATAATATCCTTTATAATCATCGCTTTTATGATTATGATCTTATTAAATATTTATCACGCATGAACTTTGTGTCTATGTTTATCTGGTGTGTGGTAGGACAATCGAGGAAGTGATCGAGAAGGCGAACAACACGAGGTACGGGCTCGCGGCGGGAGTGGTGACCAAGGACATAGACATAGCAAACCGAGTTTCTAGGTCCATACGAGCTGGGTCCATATGGATCAACTGCTACTTCGCGTTCGACAACGACGCCCTTTTGGGGGTTTCAAGATGAGCGGGTTCGGGAAGGACATGGGAATAGATGCGCTCGACAAGTACCTGAATAGCAAGACTGTGGTCACTCCAATCTACAATTCTCCATGGCTGTAGAGCTCAATCTGTTATGAAAAGAATAAGACATCTGTAGCTTGGCTGGCTGTATTGGTTTCATCTTTTGTTCATTGTTGATAATGCTCATAGCAAGATAAGAGCTTGAAACATACATAGATAAAGTGGCCAAAAAATAACACTTCGGTACGGTTAGTGGGATGAGAATTTTTTCATAGGATATACATATGAATGGAGGAATGAGAATGAAACCCTTGACAAACAATAATTAGTTACATGTATACATTGTATATCCATAATGTCACATTTGTTATTTTTCGGGAAAAAAAACTTCTATGTTTTGTCAACCAAATATTTTTTAAGGATCAGTAATATGTCTGAATTAAGCAATAGCGTTATACACACAATAAAAAAAATTGCACAAACTGGCCCCTCTTCTTTGTAATTATTATGTATCTTTGAATGTCAGTTCTTTTTTACAAAAATATAAAAAAGGTTACAAAACATCAATATTCAATAATCACCCACAAACAATGAGAGAGAGAGAGAGAGAGAGAGACATTTAAGCTTAGAAAATGAGAACAGTTTTGCATTTGCATGTACATTTGTTGGTTGATCCAAAAGCTATTCCATAAAACCTCCAACACAATGTAGCTGAACATGTTCCAACTTTACCAGCAAAGACCAACAACTATTAAATTGATCTGCTGCTCATGAAGCTCTTTATTTCCTAGACTTATTCAATATCACATTAAAAACTGTTCTCATCGTCTACAATGACGATTGAAAAATCATCTCTGCCAACTCCTGCAATTCACAAATAACATAAATCATTGGTTTCATATAATGAATGATTAGTACTCTTTCAGAATCCCACTTAATGAATATATATAATACAATGCACTTGATTTAATCTTTACCTGTTTTGCCGATGGGACTGATGGTTCGCCCCACTCCATGGCCTTCTTTTCCAGCATATCAAAATCAGCCTTTCCAGCCTGAATTATAACCCAAAAGAAAAAAAATTAAACTAAAAAAAAACACTATATGTTATGTTCTTAGAAGAAATGAATGGAAAAGAAATACCTCAATTGCTGCCCCGGTTTCAGAATCAAAACTCTGATAACGCTTGCGAACGAGCTCATCCAAAGAGCCATCCTAAAAAAACACAACATAAAATTGCGGTGAAATATGCAGAGAGAGGAGGGAGAGAGATCAAAAAAAGAAAATAACGAAAAATGTTATCCTCTGTCATTCATGTAGTCACTTTGCAGTCCCAAAAAGTTTTGAAATTTTTTGGAAGGCATACACTTCTCAAACGAAGTATGTACTTCGATTTTTTTTTTTAAATAATGGATTCTTACCACCTTAAATTTTCTTAAATGGACTGTATACTTGCTTAACCGAGTATATACTATATTAGAGATTTCATACTGGGCTAGGATTTCAAAAATGACCAAGTGTATCGGTGCCCTAAAATCATGAATAAATGGTACTACCTCAAGTAGCTTGGCAACATTGCGAAGTCCACGAGCTAGTGTGTCCATCCCCAAAATATGAGCAATGAAGAGATCCTCAACATCTGTACTCTCCCGTCGTCTATAAGATATAGAAGACAAGAATCAGTCTTCCTCCTTTGACAACTTATTACATATAAATAACAGAACAAAATATAAGAAAATAGAAAAGGATTGGAAAGATAACACTGACAATTTCGCATCAAAGTTGAAACCTCCAGGTGCAAGGCCTCCCTGTTAACAGCCAGAAGAACAGAACACAAATCTTAAGTACTCTCGCAGATGTGTTTTTTTTTATTTGTATTTGAACTACACAAACATTTATATGTTAAGGAAAACATGCAACATGTTTACTTACATTCCTGACGACGCTCAGCATCACAAGAGTTGCCTCTGAAATGTCAGTCAGAAACTGGTCTGTATCCCAACCTGATAAAGCAAGAAACAAGTCGAACACCAGTAATCAAAGAAAAACATATTCCAATGAATAAAATGTGTCCAAAAACATAATGAATTAGCCATAGAAGATTAAGTCTATACCGATCTGAGGATCGCCAGTGTTGGCATCAATATTTCCCAGCAACCCATTGATTCTTGCTGTCTCGAGTTCATGGTGGCAGCTAAAATATGCAAGCATAGACTTTAATGAGAAGTCATGCTTTTAGAGAATGTCCCAAAAACAAACCCTTAAAATCATGACCGCAAAACACATACCTGTGTCCAGATAAGGTCGCATGATTACACTCTATGTTGATCTTAAATTCATCTGCACAACAACCACGTAATCCTCAGCTAGAGAGAACAGAAGATCACAAACACCAGTTTATAGAACAGGTGAGTCATGAAGAGGATTTTATTCGGAGAGTGAATTGAATGTGCAGAGATCATGATTTGTGGTCAATGTTAAGTTCTTGATGATAAAATTTCCTACTGCATATCAGTTGGGTATAAGCACAGAAGTCATGTTATGGATAGCTCTGTTGGGTTGTCATATCATAATTAAGAAAAAAACACAAAAAAAAGTCCACTAACATAAAGGAAATAGATATATCTGCAGCGAGGGAACACATATCCATCTCAAGGAATGATAGCTCAAATAATAAGGCTAGTATTACAGAAAATGGTTAGATAAAAATGTTCATTATTTGGCAATATCATTTCAAATAGAAATGAAAGACAAAACCACGTTATAAAATCGTGAATGAAGCAAAACTGTGAACAAGACAGTCTGTGACAGATTAATTATTGTACTTCTTTTCAATCTGAATATGTTTATATTCATCTGATGAATAAAATGTCATGTACAAAAATAAAATAAAGTAAAAAATAGCAGAGATGTGGCATGATGGATAAACATAAAGTGCAAAAAAAAAAAAAAGTTGTATCACATTTGATTTTTTGAAGTCCAAATGAATTTCCATTACTATATTCCCATAAATGATGGATGCCTCTATATTCCCATCTACTTTGTTTCAACTGTGAGAGATTTCCATTTAGCATGGACTTAAAAAAATTTTAAAAAAAAATCAATACTCCAAATTCACCACAATAACTTCTAAGAAGAATACCTGAAAGACCATATTTTCTGAGGAAACTCCCTGTGGTTGCCACATCCCAATCATACCTGAAATAAGATTCACATATTTTAAATTAATGAAATGAACCATAACCAGATTACTTTTACAGAAGACAAATTTACACAGTAACTTACTGGTGCTTAGTAGGCTCTTGAGGTTTTGGCTCTATCAAGAGTGTTCCTGAAAAGGAAAAAAACACAAATTGTTAGATGTCAAACTGTAGGTGTCAACCAACACCGCACACTACCAAGAGACTGGATGAAGACAATAATGACACTATGATATATATTTTTTTTTATCAAATCAAGAGAGATTTTCTTGTCACTTCTAAAGACCCACAGATAAAATCTTATGTGGTAAAATACACAACTATCCATATGTGAAGTTTCACATAATTCTCCCGCAATGCAGGATAAGGAACAGAAACCTTTCACAATTAAAAGTTAATATTCAAAGGTGAATCCATGAGCTCTGCATCCTTAATGATCATGTTATCCCCACTTTAACAAGAACATGTGCCTGGTTTTTATGTTGTATTCAACCCTTTTGTGTCATGTCATGTCCAACACCAGGAAACATGTGGAACATTATATAGTATTAAGCATTATAAATATGTAGTCTCCAACATTGTGTTTGCGTATGTAAGACCGACTCTGAGTTTCATTGTCAAATAGGTTATCCTACTTATTATACGGACACACTTGACATAACGTATATTTAATAGAAAATAATACCATTAAATCCAATTTTCTTCTTATAATCAACAGCTGCTTTAAGAAAGGCTGCCTGCAAATAAGAGGGAAAAAATAAGATTAATGATGCGAACGTTGGCTATGGCTGTATTAAAATTGAAAAAGGACACATTTCCTTACCATGTGATCAAGCTCTCTTTCCATATTAGTGTTCAAGAGAGATTGATACCCCTCACGTCCACCCCAGAAAACAAAGTTTTCACCTCCTAAATAATGTGTGACCTGTGAAAACATATATTTTCTTAAACTTAATATATACAGCAGTGACACAAATAAAATTCAAGAAGCATCTCATGCAATTCTAACCCACCTCCATGGCTTTCTTCACCTGAGCAGCAGCATATGCATACACACCAACTTCAGAGCTGCAGAACCAACAAAACAACCTCATTTAAAGCTTATATATTCAAGCTTTCCAAAGTTTCACACGGTTGAAACATAAATGGAATGCATTAACTAGAGACCTTGTAGCAGCTCCATGCATGTAGCGGGGATGCATAAACAACTGAGCTGTGCCCCACAGAGGTTTAACATGACTACCCTGTTCATCAATGAATAATTTACCAATAAATCAATAGGGAATGAGGGCCTATTTTTTATCCACTTTAAATGAAGTATTTTTTTTGTTTTGAAAGGTACTTTAAATAAAGTATTGGAACAGAAAATGGTTAATCCTTCTCACCTGAAGCTCCTTTGCAAGGACCACCACCTCATCCAAGTTCGAATTTGATTCCTAACATACAGAAACAAAGATTTCAATATAAATGCAGTAAAATATGGACTCACCATCAAATGTCTCTAAGAAGACCAATGACCAAACGGCAGAAAGAACATCAAATTTGATCAGATCAAGAACATTCTCATAATAAATAAAGACAACCAAACATATACTACCCACAAACAAACATGAACAAAAGACTAGTTCAACTTACTGCCAGAGTTTTGCCATCAGGAGCAATATCTCTGTCGTGAAAGCACCACCTATCAACTCCCAATTTGTTTATGAACTCAAAGTTGGCCCTCACTGTGATATTGAAGAGAAAAGCAAGAATGTTGGGCTATATTCATAATCGGACACCACTAATTACCAAGATTGCTTAAGTTTCTTACTTCTCCTTTTGGCCATCGCCAAAGAATTTGTGCCATCTTCCCATGGCCACACCTTTGTTGGAGCTCCAAAAGGATCACCTCCCGTTCCACGGAATGTATGCCAAAAGGCAACACTAAATCTCATCCAATCCTAAATTCAACACAAAAATCATAAACCAAACAAAACATCACCCACATGAAACCAAAAATGAGAAAGAATACAAACAAATGCTTCAAGAGACAACTTCAACCAACCTTCATTTTCTTTCCAAGAATCTCCTCATTGGCATTATAATACTTGTATGCAAGTGGGTTCTTGCTTGAAGGACCCTAGCAAAATTAATGCATAGGTCATAATCAACACACAAAACTCATTTTGGTTTTAAATGATGCACAAACCATAGATTTATGCAAGAAAATACAAGGGTTATGAATCTTATACCTCATATTTGATCTTGGGGATGCCGGGGAAGAATTCCCCTTCCCATCCATCAGAATCAGCACCACCACATCCTGCCTCGAGATTGGCCGGACAAGTTTGTACCCCGCTGTCTGCGATCTGTGAACAGATATCGATTGTCAAATTCGGACAACATTGCTGGGTTAAAACAATTAGAGCAAACCCAGAAACAACGGTAAAGCACATAGTTTTTACTCACCACAGACAACAAGCCCACATTCAAACAAACCAGTAACAGTAAGATTGCCTTCATCTTCAACATTTTTTTTCTCTGTACATCAATCGAAGAAATGGGGATTCAAGTATCAATATAAATTAGTATCCCATAGTCTTAAAAAACCAAAAAAGTTATGAAAAACAATTAAACCATAGCACATTCATAAGCATTCACACACAAAAAAAGTGAAAATATAATCTATTTCAAAATCAAACTAGGCACAATAAGTATAACCACATCAGTCCACTTTTTTAAGGATAGATAAAATCAAGAGGAATCGATGCAAAACTTAAATGGGTAATATGCCCATTATGGGAATATATATTTCAATGGATTAAAAAATTCAACACCAACTTTTTCAATGATTGGAGAAACTTTGATTGCAGGACAAGATAACCATCTAAAACAAATCCATCCGGCTGCATGGGACTATCATATCATCAGAATCATAAAAATGGGATTTTCAACATGCAAAAGATGAGACAATGAACAGATCAATATTGTTTCTCATTGAGACACGCAAAGCATTGGTCCTTCGAATGTTCTCATCATATTCAAATTCACTCCAAAACAATATAAAAATCAAAACCCAATACAACATTCTTATCATATCTAACAAAGATGTCCACTTGAATGATATACTCAAACCATCAACATTTTTTTTATTTATTTGTACAACAAAAATGTTAACAATCCCAAATTAACATTTTCAATCTCAATCGAAAACAATAAAAAAAAAAAAAACCCAATACAACATTCTTATCATATCTAACGAGTATCTAATCCAAAACAAAGAAACACAAACCCAAAGAAACCCACATCAGATTTTCGATGAAATCAACAAAAAAACCTAAGAAACTCATTCCGAAAGAAAACTATCAAATGTCGGAGCTTTAACAAAGAAAAACAGAATTCGATCAACATGCAAAAGATGAGAGAATGAACAGATCAATATTGTTTCTCATACATACACGCAAAGCGTTGGTCCTTCGAAAGTTCTCATCATATTCAAATTCAATCCAAAAATAATATAAAATCAAAACCCAATACAAACATTCCTATCATATCTAACAAGAATGCCCAGTTGAAACCATCAACATTTTTTTATTTGTACAACACAATGTTAACAATCCCAAATTAACATTTTCAATCCGAAACAATAAAAAAATCACAAATCATGACATTTTTATCATATCTAACAATAATACAATCCAAAAAAAAAACACAAACCCAAAACCAAATAAACCCACATCAGATTTTCGATGAAAATCAAACAAAAAACCCTCAGAAACTCATTCCGAAAGAAAACCCATTACACAAGCCGATCAAAGATTGGATCTTTAGCAAAGAAAATCAGAATTCGAAGTACCAACAATGATGGGGAACGCCAGACAGTCTTTTTTTTTCTCACTCTATCAATATATATATATAAATTAATTAAAAATTGGAACCCAAAAACCCTACCCAAAATTAAACAAATGGTCTGTTGCTATCCAAAAATTCTGTTAGTCAATCAACTTTTTAATCTGACCGTTGAATTGAAGTAATCCAAGCTGGAAAATCAATATGGACCGTTGGATTTTTGGGATTACTATAACGAGAGAGTTTTCAGAATATAATATTCAAATTTATCCAGTATTCAATGATTATCCAATTCACGGATACGTAACTGCCGTTGAATGAATCGCTGAATGGACAGGTTGGTGTATCGGATGGTTGAGCTGTTGCAACGTGTTCGAAACTCAACTGTCTGATGATGATCAGATGAGATCACCGGAACTGGGTACATTTTAGGGTTTAAGATTAAGAGATCTCTGATATTGATTAAATTTTTTGGGTTTTTTTATATTTGAATAACCATTTAAAAATAATTAGTTAAATATAACCGACAGTCAAATTTTATTTACAGAGTATATAAATATAATATAATAGCATTCTATAATTCGGCTTCACTTTTTTATATATATTTTTTTGTTTGGAATGTCGATATCTTTTTGTAGAAAGTCCCTAAAGTAGTTGTGAAAGACCAAATTTGCACACAGCTAAATCGGAAATAAAGTTATATGCGAAATCAGAATCATACAAGAATAGATATGAGATGGGCCTATTCGCCGAACCTCATCGACTCACGGGGCTACTCGAATAGCAGGCCCACGAGAGAGCAGCGGATATTCGGTCCAATAAGTCCTAAGACGGGACGGAATCGTTCGTCATAAGGGGCCCATGAAAGGCTGGTCGGGCATCGAATCGTAACAAGTATGGCAATTGTCCAACCAGACCCAAGAAGACTTAACTTTCGTCCGACCTGAGAAGGACGACCAGACACGGTAATTCTGATCATCTCGGCAAAGCCCGACCACGAAGCCCGGCTTGGTGGAGGAAATACACCTACATGTCCACTTCATGAAGATAATAGAAAACGCAGAGAATATCTTCTGACATGGCAGTGGCAAACAATTGTCGGGAGTTAGTTATACCCCGAGATCACACATTGCGATCGATCCCGACGCAACTTGGACGATTCTGTCCGTACTCACGATAATCTCACTCCCTAAGAGCGAGGACATCTTCTTCCCCAAAAGGTATACAAGAAGACACACTTACACTCTTTCCTGAAAAAACTCTATAAACTCGGGTAGGCTTTCACTTAAACTGTGATCACTGACTTGAGCGTTGGAGGGGCGTTAGCCGACATTACACTGGTGTGAGTTGCAAGTGACCGGAGCAGGAGACGAAGCTGAGAGGCTCACCGACAGGACCTCGATAACCGCGAGGGGAGGCTACACGCACTTCTTCTCGGATCCACCAATCGAAGCCCAGGTCACTTCAAGGATCTGGCCTAGTGGAGGGGATCAGAATCCGTAGCATTTGGAAAAGCATTGGAACGTGCCTTTGTTTGTGGAGAAAACGAAAAAACACAAACGTGTTTATAAAAGTCTTCTTGAAGGTATATTTAATTAAAAGTTACTTCTAATTTTTTAAAATAAATAGTATATATTTTTTTAAATATAGAAAGTAAGCTTTCTAGATATCAAGTTTATTTAAACTACTTTATTTAAAATCATAAATTTTTAATGCATTTCAAACGTAGATTTTAAAACTAGTTACCAGCTTTTATGTAAAAATAAATAAATAAATTGAATCAACATTTTCAGAAAATAAAAATAGTTACATTATTTTCTGATAATTATTCAATTTTATGTTTTTTGGGTTTTTATTTAGTGTTCAGTTATTTTTAAACAAAGAATATTGGTTTTTTTTTTTTTAAAACTTCTATCATATTATTTCTGTCTTGGAAACATTTTTACATTTCCATATAATAAATATATATGCATCTAATGAGTGTATAATCAAATTTGTTTATTCAACAAAAAGATAAATGTCATTAAGAAAATGAAAAATGTCAATTGCAGAAGCACAACTATTTTAATAACTGAATTTCTGTTGTACAGCGTTTTGACATGAAACTTTTTGTAAAACTTTATTATACAACAATACACATCTTGATTACCCATGAAAAACTATTTTAATTCTTCATCAAGTGATTATAAGAATAAATTTGGTGAAGTTGACTGTTTTCCTCATCATCATTTTTTGTTCTTCATATTAATGAAATTAACAGCACAAAGCAACAATAATGTGTAATGTAATAAACCGAGATAATGACAAGATAAATAATATCAAAGCTTTTATAAAGGGAATATCTTTCTAGATATTTATATACATAGAGCATATCACCTTTTTTTCCTGTGTAAGAAAAAAAATTACAAAAAAAAACCTTCCCATTTTACCCCAATCAAATATTTTTTAAAAAAAATAGAAATTTGTGCATATCTATGGAAAATTGCAAGCATGAATATTAGGATCTTTACATTTATTAGTTCATTACATTAATGTGATACACAAAATTATCACACCAAATGTCCAACACTTAAATAAGTTCAACATGACACCTTCACCTTAGATATAAATATATTAGCAAGAAGTCCTATCTATTGATTTTTAGTTATGTAAAACTCAAATGGAGAGTGAAAGGGCTATTTTAGAAGTGGAGATATTGGTGAAAATCAAATTATTAAATAAGATTAATCTATACAACTATAAAAATTATTAGTCTTTCTTGTTTTTTTTAACAACACTCAATACCAAGAATAAGTTCGATTAAGGTGATAATCCACTACTTGTTCTTGAGCCGAAGCCCATTAGATCTCATCACATCACATGAGTAAATGGGGGCTTAAATTTTTTAAATCCATTATGGCGGATAAATTCCTTCCAAGCCGTCCCGTTTAGCACAACCGCCACACTCTTCCATTTCTTGAACCTCATTTGATACTTCCTTCGAAGCTGATCAAAGCACTCATCCTCTCCTCCCAATCAATCACCAAAGTTTTGATGATTTTGTCCCGTGTGGAATCATAAATCAGTTGAGGCCCTCGTTTCGATCGCTCTCCGTTATGTTCTTATTCATCAACATTAGGGGAGTGCCAGTGATGCTCATCCGGATGACTGACTCAAGCCACCCAATGTGATTATGACGAAGATTGTCAGTCTTTGGTTGAGTGATGATGGATTTTGAGTCCTTAGTATGCTTCTCGATGAGGATGTGTAGATGCCTCCAGTACGGCTTAGTTTGGTACTATCGAATATATGTATGTCCTATACATGCAAGGATTTGTATGTTTTGATTAGTTATTGATGATTTTGTTAAAATTGAATTTACAAAATTAATATGAGATTAGAAATTATCAGGAGTGGTTTGACAAGTGAAATTCGTGATCATGAAAGTTTTGGGGAAATATAAAACATATAAGATTATAATTTAAATTTCCACAGGAAAAGAAACACGCCCCATCAAGGGCCAACGAGGGTGGACTTATATTTGCATTTGTCAAAGAAAATTTAGATTTATTTATATTCTATAAAATTATAATTAATTTTTTTGTTATCTACGTTAGCACAAGTATATATAGATTAAAAATCTAATATATGTAATATCTAAACATAATTATTAATATATATTAACATATCAATTTATGTAATATATTAAAAACTATATACCAATGTTTATTATTAAATGTTAATATTATTCATTTAGAGGAAGGAAATCCTAGAATGCATCCTTTAAGTAATCTTAGGCCTCGTTTGGTTCATGTCAATTAGGGATCAAAATTTGATTCCATATGAGATTACCAGAAAATTGTATAAAATTTATTATTTGGTTAGTAGTAATTTTAATGATAATTGTGAGCCCTAATGGAATTGAAATTCATGTATGTAAAAAAATATGGTAGAATCAGATTTCCACCCTTTGTGGTGGTAATCTCAAATTCCACCAGAAATCCTAAATTAGATTATTATTTTACTATTTATAAATTAATTAAATTATTATTTGCATCCCTTCCAAAATAATTGGTCTCCTCTTTTCTTTTTTTCTCTTGTTATTCACTCTACAAGATTTGGAACCTCCATCAAACATCAGAATGAGTCATTATATATGATTTTAAAATTGTTTAATTTTTAAAGTTAATATAATTTTTAATAAAACGTCTCCCACCCTCCGTCATGTTTTATTATGTGTTTAATCATATAATTAGTTGTTTTATTTATTTGCATATGTTAAATATTTATAATAATATTTATAAATAAATTACTCCTTTTTTATAAGAATAAAGAAATAAATTTTATAAGTAGATGCATAACAGTAAGAGTATTTTAAATATTTGAACCAAATTCCTTACAGAAATTCATGTGTAAACTAAACATTGAAAAATGATTCTTTGCAGAAATCCATTAGCAAACCAAACAGTCTGATAAAATTTAAAATCCTGATAAAATGGTTCGTGGTAAAATAATTCACGGTAAAGTAAATCCATAAAAAAAAATAACATGAACCTACTGGGAGTCGTATGTTCCACTAACCAAAACTCTTTAATAAAGAATTACAATTAAAAGAATATAATCTCTTTTTAACCATTAGATAACATCTAAATTTTCCATTTTGATCCTACAGGTCCTTGACAATGAGAGTTCACATTGTATGATATGTTTGAGGGCATTTTGTTGGGCGTGTCTATCCCCACCAAGACAATTTATTATCCCACCAATTAAAAAAAAACGGTGTTTTTCTGTTCCCACCAATCCGGTTCGACTGAAATCGGTCATCATTTCAGGTTTTGGGTAACCGGATTTGGTCGTCATTTCAGGTTCTGGGCGACTGTAATTGGTCGTCATTTCAGGTTTTGGGCGACCGTAATTGGTCGAACATGGTTCATAACTATATCTACTTATTCTTTGTAAATAAATAAATTTTTGGGCTTATCCATCATATTTTACATTTATTCTTTTATCCAAACAACAGCTAAGGGACTGAAAAAAATGTAAGTATGTATAATTTCGATTAATTCAAATTTTTATAGAAAAATATCTTATTAGACAAATATATGTCATTTTTAAGATTCGTTTGGATTCATAGTTAAGATGATTCTTTGTTTGAAAACAAAAAAACATATCAGTTGATCCAAATACATTTTATATTTGACTTTAGAAATTTTTCTGTAACTTATATAAAAAAAATTGTTCTTATATTTTACATTTAAGAATAATGATTTATTCTCATATATTACAACTCAGACTTAGAGTGATATGAATGATTTAAGGAGGATATACGTCGTGAGATTATGTTTTCAAGAAAAAAAAATTATAAACTTTATTACAAATCCTGTTCGACCAGATTCGGTCACCCAAAACCTGAAATACGGCCAAATCCAGTCGTCCAAAACCTAAAATGACGACCAAGTCCGGTCGCCCAAAACCTGAAATGACGACCAAATCCGATCGAACTGACCAGATCGGTGGGGATAGCAAAATACCGATTTTTTTTAATCGATTGGTGGGGTAAGAAAAATGGTGGGTGGGACTAGACGGTCCCATTTTGTTCATAAGTGAAACCTAAAATATTGGCATTATTTATGTGCTTTCAAAAACAATTCTTCACACACAGAAAATAAATTAAAAAATTGGAAAATTAATTCGAGGTACTCTGCATATCCCTGAATTATTTTTAATTCTCTATAATATTTGGATTTATCTTTAGGTTCATAGGTCCCCTCGTCTATTATTTCAAGAATAATAATAGATGGCAGTTAGTCAAACAGGATCGAAAGAGAGATCCAAACAATTTAGGACTTAAAAATAATTCAAGAATATTCATAAGGACCCGGGATTAATTTTCCCTAAAAAAATACTTGATTGGGTTATTTTATACCATGGTTGCATTCAATATCAAACTTTTTTTTATTTGAGAGAATGATTAATAATAGCTACCCGATTGTATTCACCCAAGAAATAAAGTTTCAAATTAAGATAAAAGAAGAAAAATTAAGAGAAAACAAAGGTACCAAGCCTCGTAACAAGAAGAAAAAAATCATCTAGAACCTCCTTTTGTGATTCTTTTTGCTCTTCTAATTTAATCTTCATGAATCTGATCATCGACTTTTACAATTCGTTGATGAATCTGTTGACTCTCAAAGGTTTTCGAAATAGAACCGCTATCCTCATAAACAACGAATTAGAAAACATTTTTTAAAACTGATTTATATAGCAAAATTTGTAGTCATTAACTGTTATAAGCATGAAATCTTTTAATCATTAAATCTTGCTAGTTAAATTTTTAATGATCCTAAATATTAGTGCATCATGTATATCCCACATGGACTTTATTATTCAATTGAATTTCAATATATAATGCACTTGAAACTCATTTTTCATTTATAGTATATATTGTTTATATGATATATTATAAACTATTTAAGGTGTATATATTTAATTGTATAAATATGTGTACAAAAACAATATCAATTCTGAGAATCACATACTCTTTTAAATTTTTAATTTTTTAGTCCCGTCCATCAGCGTACTCATATCCAAAACTCTTACTCCAGAATAGTGTATTTATGTAAAAGTGGATATGTCTTAATTTGCATCTTTTATTATTTTAGTTTCCTCCAAAATCTCATAGGTATATTATGTGTCAACAAACATGCCTAGTTGATATATGTAGATTTAATTCTTCAATTTATGAAACTAGTTCTTTTTGTAGGAGATTAGCTTAGACTTGTACATTTTCACACAAAACTGCAGATGTCATACAAAATGCATTTACATGCAAATTAGTGTGTCCAATTGACAATGTTAAATATTCTTTTTGTCATACAATATAGTATGCAAATTCAGATATAAATTTATGATTTATATTTTAAATTTTTTTTTCTGAATTATTACTCATGACAATGTAAAGACTAATGTATATGCAAAATTTGAAGTCCGTGTTGCATTTTTCGTATCTTTTTATTTTTGCTTACTCCAAAGTCTCATATAAGTATTGATAAGTAACTATCTAATATTTTTCATGAAAACTGCAAGTTTGATGATCCATTTTGTGGAAAACTGTCACACAGAAGTGTATTGTCCACTATTACATAAAATGTACGTGACTTACGTACAAATTAACATCAATTTTATCATATCAATTTCATTCTATTTAAAATAAATAAAAATTGATTTATCATCTTTTTTTAGCAAGCTCTATATTTTTATACAATAAATTAGGAAAATAGCCACATTTACAATCTTGCATGCAGTATGCACATTTTTTTAAAAAAATAATAAGCTATTTAATGAGGTATATTATTGTGAGAAATATAAATACTTGTGTGAAAATTTAAATATGTTATGATGAAATATATACTCAATATTTCATCTAAAGGGATATATATTTATTAAAGGACCTAATCTTAAAATTAAAGATTCTTAGATCCCCTTAAATAAATGAACCAAAAAAACTCCCCAATAATGTTAACAAATATGTTTATGTACCATATATATTCATGGGGGGTTACATTCATAAATTATATGACGAAGGGACCTTAAATCTTAAATATATATATTTTTTATTAAGTTAATAAATCAAAATATCAAAACTATTCCCAAAATATGATTTTTTTTGTTTTTAAATTTGTTCTTTTAAATAAATAAAAAATTTAATATCTCATTTTATAACTGCCAACTTATTTAACAAGATATTATTCCTCTAGGCTTATAAAACAAGATATTATCTTATTTACCCTTGGTATGTAAAAGCGGGCCCACCTCACCCATCTGGTGACCTCTTGGCTATCCCAACCCACCAGTCTTCAGTGGGCTAGGTGTACAATCACCCCTCGCACTAGGCCACACATCTTCGAGTGGGATCGCACCCACCATTGCGTCATGGAAAAACTTTGATACTAATTGGGCTTACATAACAAGATGTTGTATCCGTTTTGCCCTTCGTAGACTCACAACTTTAAAGCGTGTCTAGGTATGTAAGAGTTGTGCTCACATATATAAGCAGATACTATCTTCCCCTTTACGCAATTTGAGACTAAAATCATGGTGTGGATTCATCTCTCTCACCCTCACTCCATTCATCAGGCATTGGATCAGATGCATTAGTGTAACAATAATGTGTAATGTAATAAACAGAGATTGACAAAGATAAAATAATATCAAAGGCTTTTATACAGGGAATATCTTTCTAGATATTTATATACATAGACAAGTATTTCCATTTCACTCCAATCAAATATTTTTTTTAAATAGAAATTTGTGCATGTCTATGAAAATTTACAAGCATGAATCTTAGGATCTTCACATTTATTAGTACATTACAATAATGTGATACACAAAATTATCACACCAAATGTTCCAACACATGAATAAGTTCAACATAACTCCTATTTCTTAGATATATATATTAGCAAGAAGTCCTATCCATTAATCAGATAGAGAGTAAAATGAACATTTTTAAAAGTGATGATTTTTTTTATTTTGAATTAAAAATAGTCTAATATAACATAAATCACAGTTGCATAATTCGAATTCTTGCCTCAAAAGTATATCAAGAAGAAGAGGGAGAAGCAGCTAGATAGAGGAAAAGAATACATAGATAAATATTCAATTCTTGCCTCAAAAGTGAAGATATTGGTGAAAATCAAATCACTGAATTACATTTCTATATGTTTAAAAAATCTTACTTTTATTATTGTTATTTATTTCACCGAAAACAGAGACTTTTATTGCTATTACAGTTCAGCTTCAAGCATTAAAAATGGATTCTCTAATGAATTATAAATTTTATATATAAGCCCATCTAATTGTTTAGTACATATATAATGAAAATACTATGTAAGATAAACAGTTCCACTCTTTTCTCATATATTAAAATGAGATTTTTAATTTTAAGTTCATGTAAACATGTCTAATTAAGGATTGATCTCTCATTTTTTCATATTTCATTTTAAGTGCTAAACTTCAATTACCTATTTGACTTTTAGTCCTCCGTCAAACATTCTTCCATATGCTTGTTAATTTATTGAATGTGATTTTATTTTTAAGTCTCTGTAAACTATGCTATTTACTACGTCTGTGACTTGGTATCAATGAATGAAGAGTTCGAATAAGACCTACCAACGAGTGGAGCGAGGTGACTGAAAGGAGGACGACCAACGGGAGAGCAAAGGGAGGAGTTCCGCGATAGACTAAGTGAACTATGGCTTGACGTAGAGGAAGAGGAACTAAGACTCTCGTTCTATGTCTTGTTTCGCTCTTGCTTCCGCCTTCGTTGCGTTGTACGAAACAACAAAATTTAGATCTTTGTAGACCGATTTCCCATTGTTAGGGGGAAAGCACAATTCCCCTATCTTGTGCCGTAATCAATCTCTTTTTCATATTTCATTTAAGTTTCTAACTTCAAATATTTTTTTCTTTATTAGTCCATGTATAAAATGTCAATATGATTTTATAAATATTTTGATATTTGAAACTTGTATAAAATAAAATATTTGGTAAAATATCTAAACCAAAAATATATTTGCATTGTTAGGTGTTTAATGACAATTTCAGTGTGTCATTAAACACTACATATACCCACCCAATCTGATATTACATTCTCTTATACTTTTAATTGCCTAATGAGGAATTTTGATATAATCTGGACATACATTTTGTCTAGGATTAATAAGAAAAAAAAATTGAAATTAAGGACTTAAAATGAAATATGAAGAAGAAAATGACTAATAACTAAATAACATAGTTTATAGAGATTTAAAAATAAAATTACATTTTATAAAATAATAGCATATGGACGATGTTTGACAAAGAGACTAAAATCAAATAGGCAGTTGAAGTTGGGGATCTGAAAAGAAATATGAAAAAAAAATCAGCCACTAAATAGATATGTGTTGAAGGACTTAAAAATTAAAAACCCTATCAAAATTTATTTTTACACGGAGAATGATTTCTTTAGTCCCATCAAAAAGACATCACAAAAATCATTCATAACTAATCAAAATAATTATTTTAATAATAAAATAAATTTATTCTAATAGAATGCAATGGTAACCAATTAAAATAGTAAAATAGAAATAGAGAAGAGAGAAAGTAAATAGCATTTGACATGTGGTTTGTTGTTAGGATCGTAACATTTCCAATCTCGTATTCAAATGTATATTCAAATTTAAATTTGAATAAAAATCATCTAAAAATATCTCTCTAACAATTTATCCATATCCATACTAAATTAAGATTTTACTCATACGTTTACTTAAATCAAGAAAGATTCAAATATTTAATCAAATTTTTAAAAGTTATTCCTTCTTCTAACTCAACATTTTTAAAAATATTTGAGTAAAACACAAAGTGACACTGGAAGACACACCATATCAAATAAGCTTTTACTCAAATTTTAAATAAAACATGGGTATAGATTTGAGTAAGGATTAGAGATAGCCTTAAAGATCAACATTTAATTTAAAGCCTGTGAAACCCTACCCACTTGAATGGGCTTGCAGGGCCTAAATTCAACCAAGCCCGTTCAAAGGACAGATTGGGCTCGGGCCTCTCTCTAAGCTGAGCCTGGCCCATAAGCCTGACCCGTTGTCGATGCTTACGTGGGATTTCACATCACAAGAAAAATGATAATATTACGTGCAACTCATTTTTGAATCTCAATAAGTGTTTTAAATTTTTTTTAAATAGTATGCATTATCTAATAAAGTATATACTTTTATAAAAAATAAACATATATTTCAATTAATTGTATAAATACATTTATAAAAAATGTAAAAATTTTCTATTAAATCATATACATGTTTTATTGATTTTCTATCTACGCATATGGAACTGGAATTGGGGCTTGAAAATTATTTTGTGTAATAGTCCAAGAAAAATGAATAGCACAAATAAACATGCAACAACATGAGAAAAATTAATCAATCAAAACTAATTCCAAGTAATAAAATCCAGATGAGAGAGACAAATAAAGTGGATAAACCACCACGCTGATATATAAGACCATCTTTGCTATTTAAAAAAAAGACCTAAGGCTTAAATTCAATCCTTGAGATAACTTCCGCGAACCACTTATTACCCATAATTGTAGAAGGCGTATCCATGCCTAAGATTGAATGAGCCATGATCAAAGATTAGAGGAAATGAATACCCAAGTGTTCTCCATGTAGATCCTCTTATGTTGGAAAATATATTCACTGGAGGCGTGTGTATGCAAATGAAACCTTTCTTTTTTTTTGGACGGATTGTTAGGATTTTCATTGATTTTAAGATACGTGTTTGTTTATATTTGGGTGTTTTTTTTTTTAGATTGTTGGAGCGGGAAGGTATAAATACAGAGCAGCTTGCACGTGATCTTAAGTCCTTTGAGCTTAAGGTGAAATCTTTGTTTATAATTTTTTTTTTTTTTGCTTATTCTTTGCATCATACTCTATACTTCGATTCACTTTTAATGAAATCATGGTAGAGATGTCTACCTTTTCCTCTTTTTTTTTTCTCTCTTATTCTATGATTCTGTTATTTGTAATGTTCATGTTTGTTTGTTTTTGAGCTTGTTAATTTATGTCTGGATGTGTAGTCATGACAGTAGTAATGATTGTTTAAATGGCTAAGAAAGGTGTTGTCATAACAAAATGCAGGGTTTGGTCCAGCTATGATCAAGAGAATATAATGGAAAAATAGAACAGTCAGGTTGACCATTCTTGTGCATATTGCAATCACATTTAGTTGTTAAAAGACATGCATTAGATGAATTAGCCTAGCGATGTGATCTCTCGAGCACATTGTTACACATGCCCATTGATTTTCCTTACCTGAAATTGCAATGTCTCTGGAAAGTCAGGATTTGCTGTTTGGAGAGCTTTGTGTCGCCCTTCACTGGGTTGGGTGGGCATTTCGGATTACAGAAGCCCTGTTTTCAGGTTAGGAACTGTTTTTTAGAAGTTTATTGAATTTGGTGTTCTTTCTGTGATGTTCTTTTATTGAATTCGAAGGAAGAGGAAGTGAAATTTGATTGTGGGTTAGGAAAGGTTAGATGCCATCTTAGAGAAATCACTAATGTGGGTGAATTGGGATGAATGAAAGAGGTCAGAAATCAGATTGAATATTTATTAGAGTTTGTGTTTTTGGGTGCAATATTGAATTCAAACCATTATGATCATGTGTGAGTGTGTGTCAGTGTGTGTTAGAGAGGGAGAAAGGGAGGGAGGGGATTTTCTTTTCTTTTTGAACAAATCATGAGAGATATTTTTTCCCACATCAATTCCAGTTTGTTGATGGATTTCAAGAATAATCTTCACAACAAAGTAGGATTCACTTTCTAATGTGCAAAAAAATTCTCCATGTGGGCTTTGATGGAGTCCTCTTGTGTTATTTTGGGAGGTTCATTGTTTTTTTTTTCTTTTTATTTAGAGCGTTGTTACACTCCAAACTTTTTTGCTGTTACACTCGAGAATTTTTTGCAGTCCCATATGTCTTGTTGGCCCCCTCAACTCACTGTAACGAGGTATATACTTCAAGAAAGCATGCATGTAATTTTTTATTTTTTGGAGTTATAAGTTAGAAATACGATTTTTTTTATTGTAGACATAAAGTTTCTTTATTTATTGATTTTGTGGGTCTGAAGTTTAAATGAATATAAAGATGCATTCCATACATTTTTTCAACATATTGTATCATTAAATTTTCTTACTTGTTTTTTAGATTTTTTTTTCTATGACCTTTTCTCAGAAAAAAATTACAAACTAATGTGCAGCCGCATCTGTGATTGCACCCCCTGGCTAATTTTGTTTGAAAAGCAGTCTTGCTTCCATTTTTTCATCTGACTATGCTATTCTACATGAGGCGGTTAGATTGTATTGTTTGTTGGTGAGTCGAGCAGGGGTGGGTGCGAAATGGGGTAAATGAAAGAATGTTTTGAATTTTGAAAGAGATGGTTTCATGTGTTACTAATTTGATGACAAAAGACAGCTAGTAAGGATGTCATGTCGTTGGTAGGATTGATAAAATGGAGTAGGGATTTGTGAGTGGTTTTGGTGTGTGACCCAAGAGTGACCAGACATTGTAGGAAGCTATTATTGGTAGGCATTAAAATCAGATATGTTGTGAGTTACATTTAACAAATATTACATGAATTATTTAATTTATTTAAATAAAAATCGTTATATTGTATAAATGTACCGTAACAGTTAAATTTACCGAAATGTTTTACATTCCATGCAATTTACATGTGGTTGACACATTTATGAATGTAACAAATATAAATTAATACATATATGCAGTTGACTATTACATTTACGAATGTAACAAAAATAACACAAATTTGAAAAATGATTATTCACATTTTCAACAATGTACCATTGGTATCAAATAAACTACCTGCATATAAAATGTAACAGTATTGAGTATTACATTTAGATATCGAGACAAAAATTAATCAAACTGTGAAAAATAACATTCAATAAATGAAAAAAATTCGCATTTATCATTTAAAATAAAAAGCAAAACACAATTCTATAATGAATCCAATAATGTAAAACGTGATCGGAAAGACATTGAGGTAAGATCCAAATTAAAAAAATCGAGTTGAAACAGCAAACCAAAACGCATCGTGGCCCTCTGTTATTCAATGGCAATATTTAATCAATCGCTCATTCTTTTAATCCACTTCAATTTCTCCTAAATTTTCCTTGTCACATTCACCAAAAAAAACACACACCAAAGATACAGTTACAACAACAAGAACAACTGTATCTCTCTCTGTGTTGGAGATGTCATCGTCAAAAAATTAGGAGCAGTGAAGGATCGTCGGATGGGGAGGGATCCGAGAATCGGTGGAGACTGCACAATTTTCAGAATCGATTAACGGTGAATAAATATAGGATTTTCATAATTAAATGATACTCCACGATCATAGAGATACATGTTGAGGTAATTATAAAGTAAATGGTATAATAGGTAATGTCTTACTATCACCTAATGGAGCCTGTGATGTTGGGGCCTGAGAATCATTTCAATATTAATTTCAATCAAATATTTTAATTAATTCATTCCTTTTTTAACATAATTTTTAGTTTTAGATTTTAATTTTCATGTGTTAGATGATAACAAAATAATTTTTATGATAAAACTAATTATAATTTAAAAATAATTTCTAAAAGTTGGAATTGGTATGGAGTGGCTGGGATTGCATGGAACCTGTGTGGAGTGGCAGAAATTGTAAAAGATGACTCCTACCCAAACAACGAATGCACTGATCAAAACTCTCTACACACTTGGATATTTAGGACGCTCTTTGCACACTTGGACAAGATGATCCCCGACCAAACAACGAAAAGCATCAGAGCTAGAACGCCTGCCTTCCCATCCCCTCTTCCCCGATTGTTTCTTTACGCGTCCGACTCGCGTCCACCACCTGACATCGTCTACTTGCCAGTGTCACATTCGATTTTTCCGTTGCCATATCCACAGAGATGCGGTTGAGGGCCTTGACGGTGGTGGCATCGAAGTTGTGCTTGTTGGACTTTAAATTGGCGATGCATGTGTCAATGTGCTCAGGTTGGGTGCGCTGACATGTGCAAACGATGAAGCCAGTGTGGGAGAGGGGGGGGGGGTTGGAGTGTGGGACGATCGAGAGGAGGGTTGGGAGAAAGATCAAGGGGCCATGATGGGCGGCGTTTGTGGATTGTGATTTTGGGGGAGGGGGGTGTTAGGGTTATCCATATAGATTGAATTGACAAAAAGGAGAAATCCATATAACCCCCTACAAACATATGAAAGTCCATATAACTCCCCCGCCATTCTCCCTAAATTCAAATAATCCCCTGTAAACATACACAAAATACAAATTATCAATTCTGTTAGTTAAGTAAACATCTCTCTAACCTGGATTTAACCATATGTATAAAATTACAATAATGTCCCTCCCCCCTAACCATCACAAATGCAAACTTAGATTATTGACTTGATTTTCTATCGTTATCGGGCCGTATCAAATTTAAAAGTAATTTTTTTATGGTTTCTTTTTATCGTGAAATCTTTTTATTTCATATGAATTAAATTATTCTCATGGTAAAATTTAACATTTTAAATTTTTTATGTAGTATAATAAGAAATATAATTTTTGAATGATATAAAATAAATTTTGTATTTTTTAAGGAAAATATGAAAATAAAAATTTAAGAGTATTTTAGTTATATTTTTATGACTTTAACGGTGTTAGTGAAAAGTTAAATAAAAATTCACTACGATGATAAAAATGTATAATTTTTAAATTATTTAATAATATACAAATAAATAAACTATTTAGGATAAAAAATAAATATCATATTTATGTAAAAAAAACACCCAATTATTTTTGAAATCCCGAACACCTTTCACTTTCACAACACGACATTTACTTAAGTAACACGTCTCGTCACAGTCGATGACGCCAATTAAGATGTTTTAGAAATACATCCATCTGATCATTGGTTTTCATTGCAGGATAAATCTGAACCGTTCATTCGACCTGGTCGGGCTACGCAGTCGGACTCTTTCATAAACAGGTCACTAGCGTCAATATCACACACTTTCAGGGACAAGTATGTCATTTTACACCAACAGCAGATACGGTGCGGATGGTTTCAGTTCGGCACATCGGCTCGTCCTATACAGCTGTACAAATTGAACGGTCATTTCATATCCTCACTCTCGTACCCTATGATTCACCCCCTCATAAAGCCATCATGACCGTTCATTAAACAAAAAAGAGATAACGATTGTTGAAAGAGAGGGAGAATATCATACCCCATTTGTTTGGAGAGACAAGCTATATAAACCAAACCCATCTCGACCGATGGAGAGAGAAATGGAGGGGATGGTTGCGATGGAGGGCTCGGGCGGCAGAAACTCATCGATTGAAGGGATCGGAATTCCCGACCTTGCTCGGAGGCTGAGGGAGTCCAGGGAGAAGGGGAGGGTTCTCTCGCCGATACGGCGGGTGGTCTCCGGGCCCCCCTCCCGGAGGAGGAACACCACCGAATCACTTGCTCTTCGAGGTTTGGTTTTTTGGTTTCCTGATATCTGATTTTTTGGGGCTAACGTTTAGCTGCTGGATTCATCCATTTTTCTTGAGATCACTTTTTAAGGTTGTATGTATCTTTGTACTTTGAGGGGAAGACTGCAACCGGTACAATTTCTTCAATTGATCTGTTCCTGTGATCTTTATTTAAACACATTTACAAATGCTAGATTTATGGAAAGCTCTTCTATGAGGTAGACAAACCCTGTGATTGTTTATCACTTTATCTGGTGATGCAATTTGATTTGTGATAAATTGAGAAGGGCATGAGGCAAGTCAACCTCCTGATTCATTAGATGTTGATAAAAACATTATAGGATATCTTCCAGGCTAGGATTTGTTTTATTGAAAACAGCCGGTCCTCTGTGGTCAGTATGTTAAAAGATTTGGCGACTTGTTTATTGAGAAGGGACACAATCCATTTTCACAAAGAGGATCCATTGGAGTGGGGAATCAAGTGAATTTCTTTGTTATTCTATAGGGCATTCCTTAAGAATAATCATTGTAGGACCATTGATAAATTCTGAATATTGTGCATAGTGTTATACATCATAATTCTTGAGTTACATCATGCTTGATTATGGGGTTCTACTAAAAACATTTGGATATATCGCAGGTGTGGGATTCTTATCTGAGATACATATTTTAATCTTTTTGATCATTGTCAGTGCCTAGATTATATGAATACATGACCCTTTTTTATGATCTCTTTATTATTTTAATCAATGTAGGTGAGCTAGATGATCATTTAATATGATTTTATTTGTGCATCTAAGGTCCTTTAAAAATGACATATTTTAATAAATATTAGAGAACATATGGTGACTTCACTTTCTATATAAGGTGAAAAAAATATATTGCACTTCCTCTGTCATTCATCTAAAGTGATTGGTTTAGAGAGAGTTTAGAATGCTGTTTTCCATGGAAAAAGGCTGCATCATTATTCTTGTGGTTGATCTGGTAGGATGAAAGAATAGCGCATAATGAGAAAGTGTCCAACTAGCTATTATCAAAATTACATATCTAAAACAGTATTCCTCTTGTAAGAAAGGGTTTTGATGTTATCAATTACTATAGAACTTAATGAAAATCCTTGTGATTTTAAAGTCTTGTGGGATGATATCCTGCTTGCTGTTGATGTTTGTTTCTCACCATCCATTGCAGATGGAAGATTTGAAAGTGAATACTTTCAACAAACTGACGAATCGAAGCAATTTTAGGCAGGAATATGAAATGCGCAAAATGAAACAGGTAAATAGATATTGCAATTACACGGATGAATTCCCCTTATATACTCAGCTGCTTGTTCATCTTTTCAAAATATTGTATTTGAGATTTTGCTTGTAATGTGGATTCAAAATGAATATCAGATTAGTTATCATATTGGAAAATTTTCATTGCATCAATCTTTCATTGTTTTAAGTTCCATGTAGATATGTTTATAGCTTCTTTGATTCTTAAACTTCATTGAGACTACTTACATGGAAGGAATAATGATGCCTGGGGGATAAATAAAGTATGGTTATAACAATATGTGTGTATGTATGTAATAATTTATGTTACCCACCAAAAAAAAATAATTTATCATTGTTATAAGTTTCTTGATCTTGCTTACAAATCATCTGTTAAATTGGCATACTTAGTTGATCCAATGATGTTTGTGTTTAATTAAATTATTCCTTATTATTGATTCTATAGAACTATTATAAAATGAGGAGCCTTAATATTGCATCCGCTTTGGTAAGCAATGGTACTTTTTATCAATATTTGCCAAGACCTTAAGAATAATAATGTGAGACTGAAGGAGACTGTCACCCAGGTCTGTTAATTCTAGCTATGTTTCAAACATAATGACTTATGAGTGCACTGAAATGTTACTTTGTAAATATATCTGAATGAATTTTAATTTTTTTTTTGTCAGCTGCAATCCAGTCGCAACTTCTGTATCGATATCATCCTCTTATGCATAATTTTGGGAATTGCCGCCTATTTATATAAGTAAGTTATGTTGTCTACTTCTATTCAGCCTATGAAATTTAATTGAAGATTGATTATTCTGTTTGTTTCTTATTATGCAGCTGATTTTTTTTGTTGTTGTTGAGAATAGAGAGTAGTAGTCTATTAATAGAAACCCCCGAATAGAAGGAGACGAGGGATCTCCTTACAAAAAAGAAAGAAGAGTAACATTGTACAAAAAATCGGGAAGTAACTAATTACATGACTAACCCCCCAAATTTTATCACTCGGACCACTCTAAGTATATAAAATATGTGATTAGAAAACCTCCATGAAAGGGAACAAGCCCGAACATAATGACTTATGAGTGCACTGAAATGTTACTTTGTAAATACATCTGAATGAATTTTAAATTTTTTGGCAACTGTGATCCAGTTGCAACTTCTGTATTGATATCATCCTCTTATGCATAATTTTGGGAATTGCTGCCTATTTATATAACTAAGTTATGTTGTCTACTTCTGTTCAGCCTATGAAATTTAATTGAAGATTGATTATTCTGTTTGTTTCATTATACACAAAATCAGGAACTAACTAATTACATGACTAACCCCCCAAATTTTATCACTTGGACCACTGTAAGTATATAAAATATGTGATTAAAAAACCTCCATTAAAGGGAACAAGCCCGAACAACCTCACCCTATCCAATTGTTGCCAATAAACAATGAAGGGGACGGCTCCCCCAAGATGAGAGTGACCCAATCTTTAAGCAATGAAGAAAATTGTCACCCATTTTATATACAGCTGAATTAACATTGCATATCTGAAATTCAGCCATGCTTAGTGACTTTCTTTGGTGAATCTAGACTTTAAGCAATTAAGAAAATTGTCGCCCATTTCATATGCAGCTGAATTAACATTTCATATCTGAAATTCATCCATGCTTACTGACTTTCTGTGTGATGTACCTGTTGAACCTAGAACAATCAATACACTGATTGTCCATTCAATAGTTTACTTCGATTTCATAATCTCCCTTGTTTTGTTTGAAACTCAATCTATTTGATAGAGTCAACCTTTCTGCTTAATGGGGACCTGCTCTTTGAGTTCTCTCATTTATTTTTAAACCGTGCATCTGTAAGTTAAACTTTCCAATAGACCACCACTGAACTTGATATTTTGTCAATTTAGCAAGAGTGAGCTAAGGAGAATCAAGGGATAAAAGATATCCTGCAATCACAACATGTATGATTTGGGAGCTCTTGTTATATAGTCCATTGTTGTGTATGTCATCAACAACTGAGATTGTCTGTGTATGTCATCATCAACTGAGCATAATCTTTGCCAAAAACAAAAAAACCTAGCATAATCAAGTCACTCTGTTTGTATGAATTCAGTTGACCTTCACATTCATTGTTTATAATCTCTTTTATCTCTGGATTTCTAAATTTGGATCGGTACTATGTATCCGGATTCAATCACTACGCTAGTCCAATAATTAAGGTCTTGCATCTCTGCCCCCAGCCGTTTCCATCAATGAAGATGCCTCTGGTTTCCCCAAACCAGTAAACCATCTCCAAGATCTAGGCTTCTATTCCTCCTCATTTCTAACATTACACGTCCTCCCTGCACACATTTGTTGCAACATGATGAATTAATAATTTGACCCATGCACACCAAATCTACATTCCCAAAACTCTTTCCCCATGCAACGTGACCTATTTTACAGTAATGGAGTCGGCTGTAGATGGGTTTCGTTCTTGCCATCCTGCAAAGGATGAGTTTCTTGATATCATGTAACAGTGTCAAAATGGATAATTATGAGGGGATAAATGGTGGACACTGCAAGAAATGGATATCACAAACTTTTCCATTAGAAGCATGTCGTAGAGTGGTTTTAGTTAGTGGCAAGTGGCACCTCAAAATCAAAATGCAAGGTAGTCATAGATGCTTGAAGGAAAGCTGCTATGGCTGTTATAGGGGGGGGAAATATCTAGGAAGAGGGATGATACATTGGTACTGATGGAATAATCTTTGCATGGGACGAAAAAAAAAACAATTATGGGTGTCATGATTTCAGCAATCATGAATAACTAACTCTTAGTTTTTATATTGCTGGTAGCCGGCTTTGAAAATTTGAAATGATTAGCTCTCCTATTGACAAAACCTTGTGCTTCTTTATGTGCATAGTTCCCAAACCAAATCTTAGTCTTGCCATTCATTAGCCCATGTATATTCTCCTGTCATGAAGATCCCATCAATTCAAAATGTTCAGATTTATATGACATCTATTTCTTCATGGTTTAGAATGATATAATCATTGGTAATTTTCAAGCTAACACCACTTTAATGCCTATATTTCTTTACTATATGTTGATGAACATTTTTATTCCATTTTTTTTTCCGAAAACTGAGAACTAGTACAAATAAACTGTTGCATATTTTTGGCAGTGTATTGAAGAAATGATCTGCCCATATGAGGTGTTCTGCCGTTTGTTTCGACCTACATGGTAAGACCTATTTTCACCATTCATGGTTGAAACTTTGTGCATGTGAAATTAGTATTGTTTTATTGTCTTCATTTTTCATTTTTCATCCTCATATTTTCATTCCTAGTATGGCTACGTTCTTGAACTTTGAAAAATTGTCTGCCTTTTTTTCCTGATGTTTGAAATAGACCATGAATGAGTGTATATTGATATTTATGTATATTGTATATAACTACAAGTTTGAAACTTCTAAACTTTTAATTGGAATATGGGATCTTTAATGGGCTACTATTGCCCTTCATGGGCCAATTTGGGGCGGGTTTTAAGGGTAAGCCCAATCCTCTCATGATATGCTATGTGACCCATGAACGATCTAGTCAGATGCTCAAATAGTCTCATTTTTTTTAAATAGTTCTCAGGTTATTTTATAGCTCCTAACTAAATAAATGAGTTTTTTCTCTCAATATTTATAAACTATCTTGTTTTTTTACATTGGGAGACCAATATTTGAAATTTTGAATGCAATATCTTTATGTTCATTATATAATGAAGCCAACACCTTAGTTTTCTTTTTTCTTCATTTTTTTATAAATAATAAATATAACCATGTAAAAAAAATCAATTTTGAAGTAACATGTGAATATGATATGAGGACAGTGGGATGAGGGGGCTGACATACGGAAATTTGAGACTATACTCCCCTCACTAATCCGAGACATACTCCCAATGAATCTGCGACGTACCCTATCATGAATCCAATGCATAATCTCTCACGAATCTGGGACATACCCTATCATGAATCCCAAACACTTTCCCATGAATCCCTGATCATACTCTCTCCATGAATCCCCTGATCATACCCCCCCATGAATCCTGATCATACTCCCCCTTGAATCTGAGACATACTCTCTATTGAATCTAACATCATACCATGAATACGAGAAATGCCATGAAACCGATATCATACTCATATTGTCTCATGAATGGGAGACACTCCTGATCATACTCCCCCTTGAATCCGAGACATACTCCCTATTGAATCTAACATCATACCATTAATACGAGAAATGCCATGAAACCGATATCATACTCATACTGTCTCATGAATGGGAGAGACTCCTGATCATACTCCCCCTTGAATCCGAGGCATACTCCCTATTGAATCTAACATCATACCATGAATACGAGAAATGACATGAAACCGATATCATACTCATACTGTCTCATGAATGGGAGACACTTCATATCGGTCCAAGAATCCGAGACATACACATGAATCCATCGCAGACATATCCCCATGAATCCAAGGCATACCCGTGAATCCGCGACATACCCATGAATAGACATACACGCCTGTGAAATCGCGACTGTTAATTCTTATCGTTCACAGAGAGATCGTTGGAGAAGACATAATCTCTCACGAATCTGAGACCATTCTTCCCCCATAAAAAAGAGAGGATGAATACGCGACACTCCCCCATGAATCTAAGACATGCCCCCTATGAATCTGTGATATACCCATGAATTCGAGACATACGGACCCATGAATCTGACATTTACCCCCACATGAATGAATCTAAGACATACCCCCCATGAATCGGAGACATGCCCCATATGAATCCGAGAGTGACTCCACCATGATTCCGATAAATACCATGAATACCTGACCATACTCCCCCATTAATCTGAGACATACACCACCATGAATTCGAGACGTAACCACCCATGAATCCTAGACAAAACGCCCATGAATCTAAGACCACACTTCCCCATTGAATTGGAGACATATTTCCCCATGAATCCAAGATCATACCATGAATTCAAGAAATGCTATGAATCCAAGATCATACTTTCTCATGAATAGAAGACATGCTAATTCCATCAATCCGATCATGGATCTAAGACATACTCCTTTATGAAATCTAGACATGCTCCCCCCTAATCTGAGACATACCTACCCATGAATTCGATACATATCCATAAGTCCGTGAGAGACATACCTCCTATGATTCCGTGACATACCCAAGAATCTGAGTTATACTCCCCCCACGAATTTGAGACATACTCCCCAACGAATCCAAAACATAACCCCGTTGAATTGTAGACGTACAATACATATGATGAATCCCTTTCCACATTGCCCCAAGATTACATACTTCTTCGGTGTCGATAACCTCCCAGTGACCATCCTCAGATGACTCAAAGTAGACCCTCCTATGTCCCGGCTCGTTCACAATACAAGGACCAAGAAAAATCCAATAACTATTGTACCTACAATTGGATCCCAAAAATATGGACTGCAATGGATGCACGCCAAACGGCATTTCCACTGTCCTTTCAGCATTCCCTGTGCCATAAATCAGAGACCATGAATCCAAGATATACACCCCTACATGAATCTAAGACATTCTTCTACAGGCTTCTAATACATATGATGAATCCCTTTCCACACTGCCCCAAGAATCTTAGATATACTCCCCATTAATCTGAGACGTACCCTACCATGAATATGAGACATAACTTCCATAAATCTGAGACCATACTCCTCCCCTTGAATCCGATACATACTCCCCATTGAATCTAACATTTGAGAAATGCCATGAATATGAGATCATTCTGTTTCATGAATGGGAGACATAGTCCCCCCATGAATCCAACCACATATCTGAGACATACTACCCAATAAATCTTAGACATATTCTCCCCACAAATTCAAGACCAACCCCTCTTTAATATAAGACATAATACTATTTGAATTTGAGACCATACTCCCCTCATGAATCCAAGATAGATCCTACAATGAATTTGCGACGTACCCTATCAAGAACATGACTCCCCCATGAATCCAAGACATACTATCCCACAAATCTGAAACCATTCTCCCCCATGAATCTACGACATAGCCATGAATTCAAGACGTACGTAATCCATGAATCCGACATGTACCCTCACCGGAATCTAAGACATACCCCCATGAATCGGAAACATACCCCACATGAATCCGAGAGATACTCTTCCGTGATTCTGATATATAGATGTACTCCTCCATGAATCCGAGACATAGCCACCTATGAATCGGAGACATGACCCCAATGAATCCGAGACTATATCCCACTTGAATCAAAGGCATACTCCCCCATGAAGCCAACACCATAACATGATCCCGAGAATTGCCATGAATTAAAGATCATACTCCCTAATGAATGGGAGACATACCCCCCCCCCCATGAAAACGATCATGAATCCGACACATACACTCCCATGAATCCTACAAATACCCCCTGATGGATTTGAGAAATATCCGCTTATGAATCCGAGACATACTCCCCCATGAATCCGGGACATACCACCATGAATCTGAGACATACCCTCGCATGAATCCGACATACCCCCCCCCCATGAATATCATCATGAATCCGAGACATACTCCCTCATGGATTTGAGAAATACCCATGAATCCTACAAATACTCCCTCCACGTATTTGAGAAATACCCGCTTATGAATCCGAGACATACCCATGAATCTGAGACATTCCTCCATGAATCCGGGATATACCCCTCATGAATCGAAGACATACCCCCGCATGAATCCGGATTCATCATGTGGGGGTATGTCTTCGATTCATCGGGGTATGTCCTGGATTAATGGGAGAGTATGGTCACAGATTCAAGTGGGATATGTATCAGATTCATTTGTGTAAACCCGAGAAACCCCCTCCCTCCCATGAATTTGAAATTATACTCCCCTCATGAATCCGAGACATACGTCCCATGAATCTGCGACGTACCCTATCATGAATCCCTGACACTCCTCTATGAATCCAAGACATAATCTCCCACGAATCTAAGATGTAACCTATCATGAATCCCTGACACTTCCCCATATATCTAAGATATAATCTCCCACGAATCTGTGATGTAATCTATCATGAATCCAAAACATATTCTCCCATGAATCTTAGACCATTCTTCCCCCATGAATCCATGACCATTACTCCCTATTGAATCTAACATCATACCATGAATATGAGAAATGAAATGAATCTGAGATCATACTCTTTCATGAATGGGAGACATACTCCATATCGGCCCATGAATCTGAGACATACACATGAATCCATCGGAGACATACCCTCATGAATCCATGACATACTCATGAATCCGTGACCTACTCATGATGAATCTCTCACCATACTTACCTCTTCAATTTGAGCCATACTCCCTATTGAATATAGCATCATGCCATGAATATGAGAAATGCCATGGATCCGAGATGATACTTCTTCATCAATCGGAGACATACTCCATACCGACCCATGAATCCGAGACATACACATGAATCCATCGGAGACACCCCCCATGAATCCAAGACATACCCATGAATCCCATGAATATGAGGTATGCTCTCACCCAACGAATCTAAGATATACTCCCCCTTTAATCAGAGACATACTACTTATGAATTCAATACCATACCATGAATTCGATAAGTGCCATGAATTCGACATCATACTCCCTCACGAATGGGAGACATACTCCCCCCATGAATCCAATCATAAATCCGAGACATACTTTCACATGAATCCTATACATACTCCCTCATTAATCTATGACACCACTACCTGCCCATGAATTAGAGACATACCCATGAATCAATCGGAGACATACCCCCATTAGTATGAGACATACCCACGAATTCGTGACATACCCCTCATTAATATAAGACATAATACTCCGTGAATTTACGACCATACTTCCCTCATGAATTCGAGACATACGCCCCATGAATCTGCGACGTACCCTATCATGAATCCGTGAGACTCCCCCATGAATTCAAGACATAATCTCCAACGAATTTGAGATGTATCATATCCTGAATCCGTGAGACTCCCCTATGAATCAAAGACATAATCTCCAACGAATCTGAGATGTATCCTATCATGAATCCTTGACACTCTCCCATGAATCTAAGACATACTCTCCCATGAATCTGAGACCATTCCTTCCCCATGAATCCCTGACCATACCCCCCCTTGAATCCGAGACATACTCCCTATTGAAGACATCATACCATGAACATGAGAAATGCCATGAATCCGATATCATACTCTTTCATGAATGAGAGACATACTCCATATCGGCCCATGAATCTGAGATATACACATGAATCCATTGGAGACATACTATGAATCCGTGACATACCCATGATGGATGTCTCACCACACTCCCCCCTTCAATATGAGATATACTCCCTATTGAATCTAACATCATACCATGAATATGAGAAATGCCATGGATCCGAGATGATACACCCTCATTAATCGGAGACATACTCCATACCGACCTATGAATCCGAGGCATACACATGAATCCATCGGAGACATACCCCCATGGATCCAAAACATACCCATGAATATGTGGCATGCTCTCCTCAACCGAATCTGACACATAACCCTCTAGAATCGGATACGTACTCCAAAAATCCGGGACCATAAGTCTGATACATAACCCCCCCCCCCCAATGAATCTGAGACATAGTCCCCCCAGAAATTAAAAACGTGCCACTCATTAATGTAATACTCTTTGAATTTGAGACCATACTCTTCCCTCCCATGAATCCAAGACATACCCCCCATGAATACAAGACATACTTC
This sequence comes from Acorus calamus, assembly GCA_030737845.1. Classification (NCBI taxonomy): domain Eukaryota; kingdom Viridiplantae; phylum Streptophyta; class Magnoliopsida; order Acorales; family Acoraceae; genus Acorus; species Acorus calamus. Next base: position 5,585,099 of record CM060867.1, on the reverse strand, counting down.
CTGATTCTAATACATACCATCAATCGCTGACCATAATCCCCCATGAATTTCAGACACTCCCCTATTAATCTGAGGTGTACCGCACCGTGAATCCGAGACATAACACCCAAGAATCTAGACTATACTCCCCCCTTTAATCCGAGACATACTACTTATGAATTCAAGACCATACCATGAATTCGAAAAGCGTCATGAATTCGACATCATACTCCCTCATGAATGGGAGACATACTCCCCCCATCAATCCGATCATGAATCCGAGACATATTCTCCCATGAAACCTATACATACTTTCCCATGAATCTATGACACACCTACCTCCCCATGAATTACAGACATACCTATGAATCCATCAGAGACATACCCCATTAGTATGAGACAGACCCATGAATCTGACCTATACTTCCACATGAATGAATCTAAGACATACCCCCTATGAATCGTAGACATACCCCACATGAATCCGAGAGTGACTCCACCATGATTCCGATACATACCATGAATACCTAACCATACTCCCCCATGAATCCTAGACATACTCCCCCATTAATCTAAGACATACACCACCATGAATTCGAGACATAGCCAGCCACCCATGAATCCTAGACAAAACGCCCATGAATCTAAGACTACACTTCCCCAATGAATTGGAGACATATTCCCCCATGAATCCAAGATCATACCATGAATTCAAGAAATGCTATGAATTCGAGATCATAATCTCTCATGAATGGAAGACATGCTAATTCCATCAATCCGACCTTGGATATAAGACATACTCCTTTATGAAACCTATACATGCTCCCGCCCTAATCTGAGACATATCTACCCATGAATCCGAGACATATCCATAAGTCCATCAGAGACATACCTCCTATGATTCCGTGACATACCCAAGAATCTGAGTTATACTCCCCCCACGAATTTGAGACATACTCCCCAACGAATTCAAGATATACACCCGCACATGAATCTGTGACATTCTTCTACAGGCTTCCAATACATATGATGAATCCCTTTCCACATTGCCCCAAGAATCATAGATATACTCCCCATTAATTCGAGACGTACCATACCATGAATATGAGACATAACTTCCATAAATCTGAGACCATACTCCTCCCCTTGAATCTGAGACATACTCCCCATTTAATCTAACATTTGAGAAATGCCATGAATCAGAGATCATATGCTTTCATGAATGGGAGACATAGTCCCCCCATGAATCCAACCATAAATCTGAGACATACTATCCAATAAATCCTAGACATATTCTCTCCACAAATTCAAGACCTTCCCCTCTTTAATATAAGACATAATACTCTTTGAATTTAAGACCATACTCCCATCATGAATCTGAGACAGATCCTACAATGAATATGCGACGTATCCTATCAAGAACCCGTGACAATCCCCCATGAATCCGAGACATACTATCCCACGAATCTGAGACCATTCCCCCATGAATCTACGACATAGCCATGAATTCAAGATGTACGGATCCATGAATCCGACACGTACCCTCATCGGAATCTAAGACATACCCCTCATGAATCGGAAACATACCCCACATGAATCCGAGAGATGCTCTTCCGTGATTCTGATATATAGATGTACTCCTCCATGAATCCGAGACATAGCCATCTATGAATCGGAAATATAACCCCAATGAATCCGAGACTATATCTCACTTGAATCAAAGACATACTCCCCCATGAATCCAACACCATAATATGATCCCGAGAAATGCCGTGAATTAAAGATCATGCTCCCTAATGAATGGGAGACATACCACCCCCATGAAAACGCTCATGAATCCGACACATAACCCCCATGAATCCTACAAATACCCCCCCTTGGATCTGAGAAATATCCGCTTATGAATACGAGACATACTCCTCCATGAATCCGGGACATACCGCCATGAATCTGAGACATACCCCCGCATGAATCCAAATACCCCCCGCATGAATCATGAATCTAAGACATACTCCTTTATAAAACCTAGACATGCTCCCCTCCCCCTCTTAATCTGAGACATACCTACCCATGAATCCGAGACATATCCATAAGTCCATCAAAGACATACTTCCTATGATTCCGTGACATACCCAAGAATCTAAGTTATACTTCCCCCACGAATTTGAGACATACTCCCCAACGAATCCAAGACATAACCCCGTTGAATCAGAGACGTACTCCGCCATAAATCAGAGACCATGAATCCAAGATATACACCCCTACATGAATCTGAGACATTCTTCTACATGCTTCTAATACATATGATGAATCCCTTTCCACACTGCCCCAAGAATCTTAGATATACTCCCCATTAATCCGAGACATACCCTACCATGAATATGAGACATAACTTCCATAAATCTGAGACCATACTCCTCCCCTTGAATCCGAGACATACTCCCCATTGAATCTAACATTTGAGAAATGCCATGAATCCGAGATTATACTCTTTCATGAATGAGAGACATAGTCCCCCCATGAATCCAACCATAAATCCGAGACATACCACCCAATAAATCCTAGACATATTCTCCCCACAAATTCAAAACCAACCCCTCTTTAATATAAGACATAATACTATTTGAATTTGAGACCATACTCCTCTCATGAATCCGGGACAGGTCCTACAGTGAATTTGCGATGTACCCTATCAAGAACCAGTCTCACTCCACCATGAATCCAAGACATACTATCCAAAAAATCTGAAACCATTCTCCCCCATGAATCTACGACATAGCCATTAATTCAAGACGTACGGATCCATGAATCCGACACGTACCCTCACCGGAATCTAAGACATACCCCCATGAATCGAATACATACTCCACATGAATCCGAGAGATACTCTTCCGTGATTCTGATATATAGATGTACTCCTTCATGAATCCGAGACATAGCCACTTATGAATCAGAGACATAATCCCAATGAATCCGAGACTATATCCCACTTAAATCAAAGACATACTCCCCCATGAATCCAACACCATAACATGATCCCGAGAATCGCCATGAATTAAAGATCATGCTCCCTAATGAATGGGAAACATCCCCCCCCCCCCAAGAAAACGATCATGAATCCGACACATACACCCCCATGAATCTAAGACATACTCCTTTATGAAACCTAGACATGCTCCCCTCCCCCCTCCCCTTAATCTGACACATACCTACCCATGAATCCGAGACATATCCATAAGTCCATCAAAGACATACCCATGAATCCGAGACATATCCTTAAGTCCATCAGAGACATACCTCATATGATTCCGTGACATACCCAAGAATCAGAGTTGTACTCCCACACGAATTTGAGACATACTCCCCAATGAATCCAAGACATAACCCCGTTGAATCTGAGACGTACTCCGCCATAAATCAGAGACCATGAATCTAAGATATAAACTCCCACATGAATCTGAAACATTCTTCTACAGGCTTCTAATACATATGATGAATCCCTTTCCACACTGCCCGAAGAATCTTAGATATACTCCCCATTAATCCGAGACGTACCCTACCATGAATATGAAACATAACTTCTATAAATCTGAGACCATACTCCTCCCCTTGAATCCAAGACATACTCTCAATTGAATCTACCATTTGAGAAATGCCATGAATTCGAGATTATACTCTTTCATGAATTGGAGACATAGTCCCCCCATGAATCCGAGACATACTATCCAATAAATCCTAGACATATTCTCCCCACAAATTCAAGACCTACCCCTCTTTAATATAAGACATAATACTATTTAAATTTGAGATCATACTCCCATGAATCTGAGACATGCACACGAATCCATTGGAGACATACCCCCATGAATTCGTGACATACCCATGAATTCGTGACATACCCTTGCCATACTCCCCCTTCAATCCGAGACATACTCCCTATTGAATCTAACATCATACCATGAATATAAGAAATGCCATGGATTCGAGATGATACTCCCTCATCAATCGGACACATACCCCCATGAATCTAAGACACCCATGAATCCCATGAATGTGAGGGATGCTCTCACCCAACGAATCTAAGGCATACTCCCCCCTTTAATCCGAGACATACTACTTATGAATTCAAGATCATACCATGAATTCGATAAGTGTCATGAATTCGACATCATACTCCCTCATGAATGGGAGACATACTCCTCCCATGAATCCGATCATGAATCCGAGACATACTTTCACATGAATTCTATACATACTCCCCCATGAATCTATGACACACCGACCTACCCATGAATTAGAGACATACCCATGAATCAATCGAAGACATAATCCGAGACATACTACTTATGAATTCAAGACCATACCATGAATTCGATAAGTGTCATGAATTCGACATCATACTCCCTCATGAATGGGAGACATACTCCCCCCATGAATCCGATCATGAATCCGAGACATACTTTCACATGAATTCTATACATACTCCCCCATGAATCTATGACACACCGACCTACCCATGAATTAGAGACATACCTATGAATCAATCGAAGACATACCCCCGTTAGTATGAGACATACCCACGAATCCGTGACATACCCCTCATTAATATAAAACACAGTACTACGTGAATTTGCGACCATACTCCCCTCATGAATCCGAGATATACGCCCCATGAATCTGTGACGTACCCTATCATGAATCTGTGAGACTCCCCCATGAATCCAAGACATAATCTCCAACGAATCTGAGATGTACCCTATCCTGAATCCGTGAGACTCCCCCATGAATCCAAGACATGCTCTCCCATGAATATGAGACCATTCCTCCCCCATGAATCCTTGACCATACTCCCCCCTTGAATCCGAGATATACTCCCTATTTGATCTAACATCATACCATGAATATGAAAAATGCAATGAATCCGAGATCATACTCCTTCATGAATGGGAGACATACTCCATATCAGCTCATGAATCTGAGACATACACATGAATCCATCGGAGACATACCATGAATCCGTTACATACCCATGATGGATCTCTCACCATACTCTTCCCTTCAATCCGAGACATACTCCCTATTGAATCTAACATCATACCATGAATACGAGAAATGCCATGAATCTAAGACCACACTTCCCCATTGAATTAGAGAGATATTCCCCCATGAATCCAAGATCATACCATGAATTCAAGAAATGCTATGAATCCATATCATTCTCTCTCATGAATGGAAGACATGCTAATTCCATCAATCCGACCATGGATCTAAGACATACTCCTTTATGAAAACTAGACATGCTCCCCCCTAATCTGAGACATACCTACTCATGAATCCGAGAGACATATCCATAAGTCCGTGAGAGACATACCTCCTATGATTCCGTGACATACCCAAGAATCTGAGTTATACTCCCCCCACGAATATGAGACATACTCCCCAATGAATCCAAGACATAACCCCGTTGAATCGTAGACGTACTCCGTCATAAATCAGATACCATGAATCCAAGATATACACCCCCATATGAATCTGAGACATTCTTCTACAGGCATCCAATACATATGATGAATCCCTTTCCACACTGATCCGAGATGATACTCCCTCATTAATTGGAGACATACTCCATACCAACCCATGAATCCGAGACATACACATGAATCCATCGGAGACATACCCCCATGAATCCCATGAATATGTGGCGTGCTCTCCTCAACCGAATCTGACACATAACCCTCTCGAATCGGATACGTACTCCTCCAAAAATTTGGGACCATAAGTCCGAGACATACTCCCCCCAGAAATTAAAAACGTGCCCCTCATTAATGTAATACTCTTTGAATTTGAGACAATACTCCCCTCATGAATCCGAGATAGATCGTACCATGAATATGCGACGTACCCTATCATGAACCCGTGACACTCTCCCATGAATCCAAGACATATTCTCCCACGAATAAAAGAGTATGAATACGAGACACCCCCTCATGAATCTATGACACACCACCCATGAATCTACGACATTGCCATGAATTCGAGACATACGGATCCATGAATCCGACACATACCCTCACCTGAATCTAAGGCATACCCCCATGAATCGGATACATACCCCACATTATTCCGAGAGATACTCATCTGTGATTCTGATATATAGACGTACTCCTCCATGAATCCGAGACATAACCAAATATGAATCGGAGACATAACCCGAATGAATCCGAGACTATTTACTCCCCCATGTATCCAAGACAACATAAACCTGATAAATGCATTGAATTTGAGATCATGCTCCTTAATGAATGGGAGACATATACTTCTCCCATGAATCCCTCCCATGAATCCTACAAATACCCTCCCATGAATCTGTGACATACTCTCTAATGAATATGAATCCTGGACATAACGCCTTGAACAGAGACATACCCCTACATGAATCCGACATACTCCCCCCCATGAATACGATCATGAATCCGAGACATACGCCCCCATGAACCCTACAAATACTCGCCCCATGGAGTTGAGGAATACCCGTTCATGAATCCGAGACATACCCATGAATCTAAGACATACTCCCCCATGAATCGGGGATATACCCCTCGTGAATCTGAGACATACCCCCGCATGAATCCGGATTCATGCGGGGGTATATTTTGGATTTATGGGGGTATGTCCCAGATTCATAGGGGGAGTATGGTCATGGATTCAAGTGGGATATGTCTGAGATTCATGGATGTAAACCCGAGAACCCTCCTCCCTCCCATGAATCCAAGACATACCAGCCATGAATCCAAGGCATGCTTTCTGATTCTGATACATACCATCAATCGCTGACCATAACCCCCCATGAATCTCAGACATACTCCCCCATTAATCTGAGGTGTACCGCACTGTGAATCCAAGACATAACACCCAAGAATCTAAGACTATACTCCCTCCTTTAATCCAAGACATACTAATGAATTCAAGACCATACCATGAATTCGATATGTGCCATGAATTCGACATCATACTCCCTCATGAATGGGAGACATACTCCCCCATGAATCTGATCATGAATCTGAGACATATTCTTCCATTAATCCTATGCATACTTCCTCATGAATCTATGGCACACCTACCTGCCCATGAATTAGAGACATACCCATGAATCCATAGGACATATACCCCATTAGTATGAGACAGACCCATGAATCTGACATATACCCCCACATGAATGAATCTAAGACATCCCCCATGAATCCGAGAGTGACTCCACCATGATTCCGATACATACCATGAATACCTGACCATACTCCCCCATGAATCCTAGACATACTCCCCCATTAATCTGAAACATACACCACAATGAATTCGAGACATAGCCACCCATGAATCCTTGACAAAAACGAATCTTAGATATACTCCCCATTAATCAGAGACGTATCCTACCATGAATATGAGACATAACTTCCATAAATCTGAGACCATACTCCTCCCCTTGAATCCGAGACATACTCCCCATTGAATCTAACATCTGAGAAATGCCATGAATTCGATATCATACTCTCTCATGAATGGGAGACATAGTCCCCCATGAATCCAACCATGAATCTGAGACATACTACACTATAAATCCTAGACATATTCTCCCCACAAATTCAAGACATACCCCTCTTTAATATAAGACATAATACGCTTTGAATTTGAGAACATACTCCCCTCATGAATCCCAGACATATCCTACAATGAATTTGCGACGTACCCTATCAAGAACCTGTGACACTCCCCCATGAATCCAAGACATACTATCCCATGAATCTGAGACCATTCTCCCCCATGAATCTACGTCATAGCCATGAATTCAAGACGTACGGATCCATGAATCCGACACGTACCCTCACTGGAATCTAAGACATACCCCCATGAATCAGAAGCATACCTCACATGAATCCGAGAGATACTCTTCCGTGATTCTGATATATAGATGTACTCCTCCATGAATCCGAGATATAGCCACCTATGAATCGGAGACATAACCCCAATGAATCTGAGACTATATCCCCTTTGAATCAGAGACATACTCCCTCATGAATCCAACACCATAACATGAACCCAAGAAATGCCACGAATTTGAGATCATACTCCCTAATGAATGGGAGGCATGCTCCCCCCATGAAAACGATTATGAATCCGACACATACTCTTCCATGAATCCTACAAATACCCCCCATGGATCTGTGAAATACCCGCTTATGAATACGAGACATACTCCCTCATGAATCCGGGACATTCCGCCATGAATCTGAGACGTACCCTCGTATGAATCCGACATACCACCCCCCCTCCATGAATATCATCATGAATCCGAGACATACTCCCTCATGGATTTGAGAAATACCCATGAATCCTACAAATACTCCCTCCACGTATTTGAGAAATACCCGCTTATCAATCCGAGACATACCCATGAATCTGAGACATTCCTCCATGAATTCGGGATATATTCCTCATGAATCGAAGACATACCCCCGCATGAATCCGGATTCATTATGTGGGGGTATGTCTTCGATTCATCGAGGTATGTCCCGGATTAATGGGGGGGGGTATGGTCATGGATTCATGTGGGATATGTATCAGATTCCTGTGTGTAAACCTGAGAACCCCCCTCCCTCCCATGAATCCAAGACATACTTTCTAATAATGATACATATCATCAATCTCTAACCATAATCCCCCATGAATCTTAGACATACTCCCCCATTAATCTGAAGTATATCGCACCATGAATCCGAGACATAACACCCATGAATCTGAGACATAATATCTATGAATCTGAGACCATACTCCCCCCTTTAATCCGAGATATACTATTTAGGAAATTAAGAAATGCCATGAATTCAACATCATACTCCCTCATGAATTGGAGACATACACCACCCATGAATCCGAGACATACTCTCCTATGAATCCTATTCATACTCTCACATGAATTTATGACATACCTACCTGCCCATGAATTCAAGACATACCCATGAATCCATCGGAGACATACCCCCATCAGTATGAGACATACCCACGAATACATGACATACCCATAAAAAAAATTCAAGAAATACCCCTCATTAATATAAGACATAATAATCTGTGAATTTGAGACCATACTCCCCTCATTAATCCGAGACATACGCCCCATGAATCTGTGACGTACCCTATCATGAATCCCTAACATTCCTCCATGAAGGCAAGACAATCTCCCACGAATCTGAGATGTAACCTATCATGAATCCCTGACACTTCCCCATGAATCCAAGACATATTCTCCAATGAATCTTAGACCATTCTTCCTCCATGAATCCTGACCATTACTCCCTATTGAATCTAACATCATACCATGAATATGAGAAATGACATGAATCTGATATCATACTCTTTCATGAATGGGAGACATACTCCATATCGGCCCATGAATATGAGACATACACATGAATCCATTAGAGACATACCCCCATGAATCCGTGACATACCCATGAATCCGTGACCTACCCATGATGAATCTCTTACCATACTCTTCCCTTCAATCCGAGACATATTCCCTATTGAATCTAACATTATACCATGAATATGAGAAATGCCATGGATCCGAGATGATACTCCTCTCATCAATCGGAGATATACTCTATACCGACCCATGAATTCGAGACACACATGAATCCATCGGAGACATACCCCCATAAATCCAAGACATACCCATGAATCCCATGAATGTGACGGATGCTCTCACCCAACGAATCTAAGACGTACTCCCCCCTTTAATACGAGACATATTACTTATGAAGTCAAGATCATACCATGAATTCGATAAGTTGCATGAATTCGACATCATACTCCCTCATGAATGGGAGAAATACTCCCCCCATGAATCTGATCATGAATCTGAGACATACTTTCACATGAATCCTACACATACTCTCCCATGAATCTATGACACACCTACCTGCCCATGAATTAGAGACATACCGATGAATCAATCGGAGACATACCCCCATTAGTACAAGACATACCCACGAATCCGTGACATACCCCTCATTAATATAAAACATAGTACTCCGTGAATTTGCGACCATACTCCTGTCATGAACCCTAGACATACGCCCCATGAATCTGCAACGTACCCTATCATGAATCCGTGAGACTCCCCAATGCATCCAAGACATAATCTCCAACGAATCTGAGATGTACCCTATCCTGAATCCGTGAGACTCCCCCTTGAATCCAAGACATAATCTCCAACGAATATGAGATGTACCCTATCATGAATCCCTGACACTCTCCCATGAATCCAAGACATGCTTTATTATGAATTTGAGACCATTCCTTCCCCATGAATCCCTGACCATACTCCCCCCTTGAATCCGAGACATACTCCCTATTGAATCTAACATCATACCATGAACATGAGAAATGCTATAAATCCGAGATCATACTCTTTCATGAATGGGAGACATATTGCATATCGGCCCATGAATCTGAGACATACACATGAATCCATCGGAGTACCCCCATGAATTCGTGACATACCCATGAATCCGTGACCTACTCATGATGAATCTCTTGCCATACTCCCTCCTTCAATCCGACACCTACTCCCTATTGAATCTAACATCATACCATGAATATGAGAAATGTCATGGATCCAAGATGATACTCCCTCATCAATCGGAGACATACTCCATACCGACTCATGAATCCGTGACATACCCATGATGGATCTCTCACCATATTCCCCCATCAATCCGAGACATACTCCCTCTTGAATCTAACATCATACCATGAATATGAGAAATGACATGGATCCGAGATGATACTCCCTTATTAATCGGAGACATACTCCATATCGACCCATGAATCCGAGTCATACCCATGAATCCATCGGAGACATACCCCCCCCCCCCCCATGAATCCCATGAATATGTGGCATGCTCTCCTCAACCGAATTTGACACTTAACCCTCTCGAATCGGATACGTACTCCTTCAAAAATCCGGGACCATAAGTCTGATACATAACCCTCCCCCCCAATGAATCTGAGACATACTCCCCTTAGAAGTTAAAAACGTGCCACTCATTAATGTAATACTCTTTGAATTTGAGACCATACTCCCCTCATGAATCCGAGATAGATTGTACCATGAATCTGCGACGTACCCTTTCATGAACCCATGACACTCTCCTATGAATCCTAGACATACTCTCCCACGAATAAAAGAGTATGAATACGAGACACCCCCTCGTGAATCTATGACACACCACCCATGAATCTACGACATTGCCATGAATTCGAGACATACGGATCCATGAATCCGACACATACCCTCACATGAATCTAAGACATACCCCCATGAATCGGAAACATACCCCACATGATTCCGAGAGATACTCAATGTGATTCTGATATATAGACGTACTCCTCCATGAATCCGAGACATCCAAATATGAATCGAAGACGTAACCCGAATGAATCCGAGACTATTTCCCCTTGAATCGGAGACATACTCCCCCATGTATCCAAGACAACATAAACCTGATAAATGCATTGAATTTGAGATCATGCTCCTTAATGAATGGGAGACATACACTTCTCCCATGAATACGATCATGAATCCTACAAATACCCCCCCATGAATCCGTGACATACTCTCAATGAATATGAATCCTGGACATAACGCCTTGAATCAGAAACATACCCCTACATGAATCCGACATACTCCCCCCCATGAATACGATCATGAATCCGAGACATACGCCCCCATGAACCCTACAAATACTCGCCCCATGGAGTTGAGGAATACCTGTTTATGAATCCGAGACATACCCATGAATCTAAGACATACTCCCCCATGAATCGGGGATATACCCCTCGTGAATCTGAGACATACCCCCGCATGAATCCGGATTCATGCGGGGGTATATTTTGGATTCATGGGGGTATGTCCCGGATTCATAGGGGGAGTATGGTCATGGATTCAAGTGGGATATGTCTGAGATTCATGGATGTAAACCCGAGAACCCTCCTCCCTCCCATGAATTCAAGACATACCCGCCATGAATCCAAGGCATACTTCATGATTCTGATACATACCATCAATCGCTGACCATAACCCCCCATGAATCTTAGACATACTCCCCCATTAATCTAAGGTGTACCGCACCGTGAATCCAAGACATAACACCCAAGAATCTAAGACTATACTCCCCACTTTAATCCAAGACATCCTTCTTATGAATTCAAGACCATACCATGAATTCGATAAGTGCCATGAATTCGACATCATACTCATGAATGGAAGACATACTCCCCCCATGAATCCGATCATGAATCCGAGACATTCTCCCATGAATCCTATACATACTCATATGTGATTTTGATATATAGACATACTCCTCCATAAATCCGAGACATACCATGAATCCGAGATCATACTCTTTCATGAATGAGAGACATACTCTATATCAGCCCATGAATCTGAGACATACACATGAATCCATCGGAGACATACCATGAATCCGTGACATACCCATGATAAATCTCTCACCGTACTCCCCCCTTCATTCCGAGACATACTTCCTATTGAATCTAACATCATACCATGAATATAAGAAATGTCATGGATCCGAGATGATACTCCTTCATCAATCGGAGACATACTCCATACCGACCCATGAATCCGAGACGTACACATGAATCCATCGTGGACATACCCCCATGAAATCAAGACATACCCATGAATCCCATGAATATGAGGCATGCTCTCCTCCAACGAATCTGACATATAACTCTCTCGAATCGGATACGTACTCCAAAAATCCAGGACTATAAGTCTGTTACATAACGCCACGAATCTGAGACATACCCCTCCATGAATCTGACAGATAGATGTACTCCTCCATGAATCCGACACATTGCCAATTATGAATCGGAGACATAACTCGAATGAATCCGAGACTATATCTCCCTTGAATCAAAGACATACTCCCCCATGAATTCAATATCTTAACATGAACCTGAGAAATGCCATGAATTTGAAATCATACTCCTTAATGAATGGGAGACATACTCCCGTGAATTCGATCATGAATCCTACAAATACCCCCCAATGAATCCGTGACATACTCTCTCATGAATATGAATCCGGGACATAACGACATGAATCTGAGACATAACCCTACATGAATCCGACATACTCCCCCCATGAATACGATCATGAATCCAAGACATACGCCCCCATGAACCCTACAAATACCCCCCCCCCCATGGAGTTGAGGAATAACCGCTTATGAATCCGAGACATACCCATGAATCTAAGACATACTCCCCCATGAATCCGGGATATACCCCTCATGAATATGAGACATACCCCCCGGATTCATGCGGGGGTATGTCATGGATTCATGGGGGTATGTCCCGGATTCATAGGGAAAGTATGGTCATGAATTCAAGTGGGATATGTCTCAGATTGATGGGCGTAAACCCGAGAACCCCCCTCCCTCCCATGATCCAAGACATACTTCCTGATTCTGATACATACCATCAATCCCTGACCATAATCCCCCATGAATCTTAGACATACTCCCCCAGTAATCTGAGGTGTACCGCACCGTGAATCCAAGACATAACACACAAGAATCTAAGACTATACTCCCCCTTTAATCCGAGACATACTACTTACGAATTCAAGACCATACCATGAATTCGATAAGTGCCATGAATTCGACATAATATTCCCTCGTGAATGGGAGACATACTCCCCCCATGAATCCGATCATGAATCCAAAACATACTCTCCCTTGAATCCTATACATACTTTTCCATGAATCTATGACACACCCACCTGGCTATGAATTAGAGACATACCCATTAATCCATCAGAGACATACCCCCATTAGTATGAGACATACCCACGAATCCATGACATACCCATCAAAAAATTCAAGACATTTTTCTCACTAATATAAGACATAGTACTCCGTAACAATGAATCTGAGACTATACTCCCTCATGAATCCGTGACATACCCATCCATGAATCCGAGAGATAACCCCCATCAATCCGAGACTCCCCCCATGAATCATAGCATTACTCTTTCATGAATCTGTGACATACTCATCAATGAATCTGAGAGATACCCCCATTAATCCGAGAGTCCCCCCATGAATCTTAACATTACTCCTCCATGAATCCGAGAATACCGACTTATAAATCTGACATACCTCCCAATGAATCCGACACATACCTCCCAATGAATTGGAGAGATACCCGCACATGAATCCAATACAAACTCCTCGACGATTCCTATACATACTATGAATTCTTTACCATACTCACATACCTCCCAATGAATTGGAGAGATACCCGCACATGAATCCAATACAAACTCCTCGACGATTCCTATACATACTATGAATTCTTTACCATACTCCCCTTTGAATCCTATACATCCTCCCCCATTAATTTGAGACGTACCCCACCATGAATCTGAGACCAACCCCCTTCCTTGAATCCGGGACATACTCCCCCATGAATATGACTATGAATCTGAGACATACTCCTCCATTAATCTTAGAAATACTCCCCCCATGAATCTAAGACTTACCGGTCTATGAATCCGAGATATACCCATGAATCCATAAGAGACATACCCCCCATGAATTTAACACATACTTGTGAATCCGTGACATACCCATGATGACATACCCCACCATGAATCTGAGACATACTCCCCTAACGAATCCGAGACATAACTCCCTTGAATCAGAGACGTACTCCCCCATAAAGACATACTCTGCCCATGAATTCTAGAAATATCCCCCATGAATCTAAAACATAGTACTCCTTCAATTTGAATTCATACTTCCCTCATGAATTCGAAACATATCTTACCATGAATCTCCGAGGTACCCTAATATGAATTCGAAACACACTCCCCTATGAATTCAAGACATACTACCCCATGAATCCGAGACTGTACACACCCCCCCCCCCCCATGAATCTGAGAACCCTCTCCCATTAATCCCAGAGATACCGATCGATGAATTTGACACATACCCCCCATGAATCCAAGACATACTCCCCATGAATCGGAGACATACCCCCACATGAATCCGAGACATGCTCCTCCATGACTCCGATATATACCATGAATCCCAAACCATACTCCCTCATGAATCCGAGACATAACCCCAATGAATCGGGGATCATAACCCCCCTTGAATCCGAGACATAAATCCAAGATTATACCATAATTATGAGAAATGCCATGAATCTAAGATCGCACTCGAGAGAGAATACTCCACCCATGAATACGAACATGAATCCAACCCATGAATCCTAGAAACACTCTCCCCATGAATCTAAGACATGTTCGCCTATGAATCTGAGACATACTCCCCCTTGAATCTGAGACATACCCCCCATGAAATCGAGACATACCCCCTCATGAATCCGGATTCGTGAGGGGGTATGTCACGGATTCATGGGGGTATGTCACAGATTCATGTGGGGAGTATGGTCTTGGATTGATGTGGGATATGTCTCAGATTCATGAGTGTAACCCAACCCCCCCCCCCCCCCCTCCCAATGAATCCGAGACATACTCTCACATGAGTCCAAGACATACTCCTCATAAATAGGTAACATATCCCCACATTAATCCAAGACATACCCCACCATGAATCGGAGGCATACCCTCACATGAATCCGAGACATACTCTTCCATGATTCCGATACATAACATGAATCCCTGACCAAACTCCCCCCTTTAATATGAGACATACCCCCATGAATGCGAGACCATACTCCCCCCTTTAATCCGAGGCATACTCCCCAAGGATCCAAGACCATACCATGAATTCAACATCATACTCCCTCATGAATGAGAGAATTACTCCCCCCTGAATCCGAGACATACTCCCCTATCAATCATACAATTTCTCTCTTATGAATCTGAGACATACCTGCTCCTAAATTCAAGACATACCCATGAATCCATCGGAGACATACCTCCATGAATCTGAGACATACCTATGAATCCGTGACATGCTCACAAATCCGAGACATACTCCCCCAACAAATCCAACACATAACCCCCTTAAATCGAAGATGTAATCCACTATAAATTCAAGACCATGAATCCGATTATGAGAATAACTCCCCCATTAATCTAAGACATACTCCCCACACGAATTCTAGACATTCCCCCAATGAATCTAAGATATAGTACTCTCTAATTTGAATCCAAACTTCCTTCATGAATCCGAGATATATCCTACCATGAATCTACGAGGTACCCTATCATGGATCCAAGACATACTCCCCCATGCATCCGAGGCCATACTTCTACATGAATCATAGACATACCCCCCATGAAGCCGAGAAACCCTCCCATGAATCTGAGACATACCGACTAATGAATCTGACACATACCTTTCATGAATCCAAGACATACCCCCATGAATCGAAGACATGCCCCCGCATGAATTTGAGATATACTTCCCCCAATGAATCTGAGAAATGCCATGAATCCAAGATCATACTCCCTCATTAATGGGATGCATAGCCACCCATGAATTTGAGACAACTCCCATGAATTCGAGACCACACACCTCCTTTGAATCCGAGACATACTCTCTAATGAATCAGGACCATACCGTGAATCTAAAAAATGTCATGAATCCAAGATCAAACTCCCTCATGAATGGGAGACATACTCCCCTATGAATCCGAGAAATGCCATGAATTCGAGATCATACTCCCTCATGAATGGGGGACATACTCCACTCCCCCCATGAATATGATCATGAATTCGAGATGTACTCCCCCATGAATCCTAGAAATACTCTCTCCATGAATCTGAGACATATTGACCCTTGAATTCGAGACATACCTATGAATTCATCAGAGACATACCCCCTACAAATCCAAAGACGTACCCATGAATCTAATACAGACTCCCCCATAAATCAGAGAAATACTCCCCAACGAATTTAAGACATAACCCCCTTGAATCGAAGACGTTCCCCGCCATAAATATGAGACCATGAATACGATATATACCCCACCCATGAATCCGAGACACATTCCCCCATTAATCTGAGACATACTCCCCCCACGCATTCTAGACACACTCCTTATTAATCGAAGACATAATACTCTTTGAATTTGAGACCATACTCCCCTCATGAATCTGTGACATATCCTATCATGAATCCATGACATACTCCCCATGAATTAAAGACATCTTGTCCTCATGAATCTAAGACCATTCATGAATAAGAGACTATGAATGCGCGACACTCCCCCATGAATCTAAGACATACCCCCATGAATATGCGACACACCCAAGAATTTGAGACACACCCCAAGTATTTGAGACATAACCCTCATTAATCCAAGACATACTCCCCCACGAATCCTCGACTGTATATTTGAGACATACTCGTTTATGAATACGAGACCTTCCTCCTCCCTCGAATATGAGACATACTCTAACCATGAATCCGAAACATACTTCCCCATGAATCCGAGACCAGGAATTCGAGACCATACCCCTCCATGAATCTGAGACATACCCATGAATCCGAGACATACCAACCTATGAATCTGAGAGAGATACCCCATTTATCCGAGACTCCCCCCATAAATCTTAGCAATACTCCCCCCTTCAATCCAAGACACACCGACCGATGAATCCAAGATATACCCCCCATGAATCGGAGACATACCCCCAAGGGCGGAGCCACCTTGGGCCTAGTGGGGGCAGCTGCCCCCACTTGCCCAAGGTGTATTAGCAATTGGGGCTCACACTTTCCTTCCCTAGCTCATTTGTTACCATGTGAACTTCAATTAATTTGTACATGTAACCTATTAGTTTTTAGTTTTTTTAGCATAGAATAATGTTTAACTCAATCCACCCACAATATATATGTAATAATACTTTTTAGCATATAATATATTTCATGATATAGTAGTTTACTAGCACTCCGTAATAATTATTAAGGAACTCTTCAATAAAAAATCATTAAACTCTTATGACGAAATAGTAAATTGCACAAACAAAAAATATGATAGTGTTTTTATCAAAATCTTTATAGAAGTTAGTTGTCCATTGAATTGTTTTGATAATCAATATGTTGGTAAACAATATTAATTTATTTGACTTCTCATGAATCTAAAATATACGCACGCAGCTAATTAAATTTTTACTCCAATTGACTTAAATATTTCTTAATTTGATTCCAAATTTGTCTCATGTAATAATATCTGACTTTATAGTTTTATTTTTCTGTCCATCTTTCCTCTCCTATGCATGGTAAAAAGGATAGCCTTGTAGAAGATATAGTTAGCTTCTTTGTTTGTTATTTTTTATTTGTATGCATCTCGAAATACAAAAATTTCACTCAATTTAGTATTTAATAAAAACTAATCTTGATTTTAAAAAACATTCATTTGATTATTGTCGATTAGAAAAATAAATAAAAAACTTGTAGTTAATATTGCCCCCACTAGACTAAATTTCTGGCTCCACCATTGCATACCCCCACATGAATTCGAGACATACTCCTCCACGATTTTGATATATTCCATGAATCCCTGACCATACTCTCCCATGAATCCGAGACGTACCCAACCATGAATCTGAGACCATACTACCCTCTTGAATCCAAGATCATACCATGAATCCGAGATCATACTCCCTCATGAATAGGAGACATACTCCCCCCATAAATATGACCATGAATCCGAGACATACTCCCCCCCCCCCCCATGAATCTGAAATATACCGGCCTATGAATCTAAGAAATACCATGAATCTGTGACATACATGACTCTGAGACATACTCTCCCCTTGAATTTGAGACATACTCCCCTAACGAATGCAAGACATAACCCCCTTGACTCAGAGGACTCCGCCATAAATCCGAGACCATGAATCTGACACATACCCCCCCCCCCTCCCCATGAATATGAGACACACTCCCCCATTAACCTGAGACATACTCCTCCCACGAATTCTAGACATACTCCCCATGAATCTAAGACAAATCACTCCTTCAATTTGAATCCATACTCCCCTCATGAATCCGAGATATGTGCTACCATGAATCTGCGAGGTACCCTATCATGAATCTGAGACATACTCTCTTATGAATCCAAGACTTACTATCCCATGAATCGAAGATTGTACCCCCACATGAATTTTGAGACATACCGCCCATGAATCCGACAAACCCACCATGAATCCGGGACATGCCAATCGATGAATCCAATA